>CM038225.1:101790007-102212507 GCA_021442155.1 Cymbidium sinense
TCTTAGTTGATCTCGTTGTTAACAACAACACCGGTAAGTTTCTTATTGATTATATTTTTAAATAAGTAACGAGTATGAAGTGTGCTATCTAAACAACATGCTATTGAGATTCTTTTGAAGAATATTCATGGCCCAGTCGCCTTCATGCTTAAGGGCTTCACTATCAAGATATTTGAGAAGCTAATCAACAAGGTGGCTTATCTACAAGGACAGACCAAATAGTTTCCTTTTCAAGATCAGTTGCCTAAGCAGAAGTCGCATAAGGTTTATAAGAAGAAGCCTAGAGTAGTAATAATGATAGATAAGGGAAAGTAGTCAGCTAGAGATTAATCTGAGAGACCATGACCTTAGTAGCCTCCACCTCCTTTGCCACCAGGAAGCACCGACCTCCATGTGCCTCACATAGCACAACCAGCCATACCACCGAGCGACAACATGCATACATGCCGGGGTAGCTATGATCCACCTACTCTTTTATATAAGTTAAACAAACTTTATTCTTTTAAGAAGAAGGTAATCAGAAAAATCTTTAAGAATCTCTTAAAGAAACGATTTTCACTACAGAACCTGGGAGGAGGAAGTAGCGGTCATGATCCAAACTTTTTCCCTTACCACCATATTTTGAGAGGATTGCTTCACATTCAAGGACTGGCTTGAACATAGTTTCTAGACCGGTGCTGTAGTTATCCCAAAGGAATACCTTGTGGAACAACCTTCTAATTCCATTAGGGTAATCCTTGGGGATACATGTGATCCTACCAAAATTAAAGAAGGTTGGGATATTTCTTTATCCAAAATCTCTAAGAAGATCATCCAGAAGATCAAGAAGCTTTCCTTGCAGGTGCATAAGTTAGCTTAAATCTCTAACATCAAGGAAGGTTTACAAGTTGTGCCAACTTAGGTGGGGCATGTGTGACCAAGATAGCTCTTTAGCATAGCCAAATGTCCGACCTCCATTTCTGCTTCCACACCGATGACTTCTTTCATTTAAGCTAGCTCTTTTGTTTCTTCTACTAGTAGAACTCTTGTATCAGTGGATAAGGCCATCAAATCCCTTACCCCCTTGATTTCTACTTTGTACCTCCAAATAATTCTAATAAATTGAAGAATAAAGTTAGTTTGAATTACATCTGTCACTTTTGATAGGTTGTCTTCATCTATTCTGATAACTCTTCAAGTCAAAATAACTAGAACAATTTCAATCTTCCTCTTTCTGATTCAGGGTTGGACTTTCAAACTCTGAATACTATAGGTTCACCTCTTGAAATAGACTTAGAATCATCCGTTTCCATGGGTCCCATAGGAGAAGTTGTAGGTGAGCCTGATGTGTAGGTAGAACCTTTCATTACCTTACTACAAGAGATCACCGAAGTCAACCTCCGTGGCAAGGTTCTACTTCCTAGGGCAGCACCTCAAGAAAGAGGAAAATAAGTCATTGGTACTGAAGATCGAGATGCCCTTTCATAGGATGCTCCACCCTTGGATATGCTTGTGTAAGATCAGCCAAAGGTGGACTACAATGTCCTTTCTCATCTAAGAAAGTTATCATCTAAGCTAAGCATATATGATGCCCTTACTTATCCAAAGAGATGAGGGAATCACTAATCAAGGCTCTCCTTGATCTTGAAATATGCTTAGCTCAACTAACCGCTATAGGTGAGGAAGCACATTATACAAAAGAAGCCCAAGGGATCACCTTCACAGATGAAGACCTTCTTCTGGGGGGACTTGGAGCACAACCATCCCCTCTATATCACAGTCGACATGAACAGGTTCAGACTCGCCAGGGTTCTCATGGATTCAGATGCATCGGTGAACTTTATGAGTTTAAAGACCCTTGCCTATTTGAGGATCTACATCTCCACACTACAAGGAAATCAGATGATGTTGAGAGGATTCAATAACCAAAGTGAGCGGGCTTTAGGTTCTATAGTGTTACCTTTGGAGATCGGTGACTGGAAGACTAAAGCCAAGTTCTACATCATTAATTTGAATACTTTGTTCACTGCTTTGCTTGGTAGGCCTTGGATACATCAGAATAAGATCATTCCATCCTCCCTTCATTAGTGTATCAAGTTCAGAAAAGATAGGATTGAATATCATGTCAACAGAGATGATAAGCCATTTTCAGTTAGAGAGGTTGAGATTTATGAGGATGTGACCTACTATCTTCTTCAAAATACCCTTTCTCATGAACTTGGACAAAACTAAAATGCAAACACAAAAGAAAAAGAAAATGATGAAAAAGAAAAGATAAAAGAAAATGAAAAGAAAAAGAAAAGTCCAAGTGAACAAGAAAGGGGAATTGAAGAAGAAATAGATCCACATATCACATTCCACCCACAGTTCATTCCATCATATGGACATGTGGGTAGGATGGCTCAACGTCCACCAAGCATAGGTAGAGGCAAAAATAGAGGCAGTTCTAGAGGTGGGAGACCCCCTAGTTGGCCATTAGCCAACAGAGGTCGTGTTCCAATTTATAGGAGTACCCCTACTATTCCCATAGACTTGGAATCTAGCTCGGAGGATGAGTCTAATGTGGTTAGTATACCAGCCAACCCCTCTCAGTGGGTTCCATTGGAGGTGACTTTCAATCCAGACAGAGACGAAGACCAGGCCTCCAAGCAAAGTAAAGTATTCAAATCTGGTTTATGTGAAACTATTAGGCAGCAGTTGGGAACCTTAGCTCTTACCTCACTTACATCTCAAAAAGTTGAAGGTTTAGTAGTTAAGAAAGTCATTAAGTCTTCCAATAACATGAGGCAGAAGAAGTTATTTTTGGGATCATCATTCAAGCCAAAGTTGATGTAAAGCTTGGGGAGGATACTTTTAAATAATTAGTAAAATTACCATTTAATTTTTACTCACATTGTGTTCATAATCTTATATAAAAAGGTTTAGTTCCTCGCGCATGGTCCAAGCATAAATTATTTTAGCTATGGAGCACACAGGGGAAGCATAATCAAGAAGCGATTAGGATTGATGCTGGTCCGGTTGATGATGAAGATTATTATTTAGTTGTTACCAACTATTTGGCGTCTGATAGGTTCTTCTCACACAACCCCAACTCTTATAAGAATGTGTGTTTAGAAACCTCAGGTGATCCAAATGATCTCCAAGTCAAAGAGTTACCACCAGAATTTGAAGATGAGATTCATTCAATAATAGACAAGCTTAAAGAAATTAACCTCGAGATAGAAGAAAATTCGCGACATACATCAGTTTGTTGTTGAATGAAGAAGAAACCAATGACTTTGTTAGGATATTGACTGAGTTTAAAGATTGCTTCGCATGGAGTTATGAAGAGATGCCTAGATTATCTCCTAACATAGCAGTCCACAAGCTAGCAATGGATCCTAACGTCACCCCTATTAAGCAAGCTCCTAGACGCATGTGATTAGAAATTAAACAATAAGTTATTTCTGAAGTCATGAAACTGATCGATGTTGGTTTCATTGGGGAAGAAAAATATCCAACCTGGGTAGCTAGTGTCATCCCAGTTAAGAAGAAGAATGGCCAAATTTTTATATGCATCAATTTTAGGGACTTAAACAAGGTATGTACTACAGATGAGTTTCCTCTTCCTATACTAGAGTTAATGGTGGACATCGCCTCATCTTATGCAATCGTCTCTTTCATGGATGGGTCATCTGGCTATAACCAAATCAAGATGTCCCTTAAAAATGAAAGAAACATTGCTTTTCAAACCCTAATTGGAATCTTCTATTATAGGGTCATGCCTTTCGACCTTAAAAATATTGGTGCTATATACTAATGGGTCATGACTCAGATCTTCAACGAACTCATCCATCATCAGGTTGAGTGCTATGTTAATGATCTAGTAGTCAAGAGCAGAGAAAAGGAAGACCATTTCTTTGACTTGAGAGTAGTTTTTGAATGGTTAAGCAATATAACCTCAAAATGAATCCCCTGAAGTGTGCATTTGGAGTAGCTTCAGGGAAATTCCTTGGTTTTATTGTTCGACACTAGGGGATAGAGATAGATCCTGAAAAGATCAAAGTTATCTTAGAAATGACACCTCTTAAGAGTTTAACTCAACTCAGATCCTTTCAAGGATGGCTGTATCTAAGATGCTTTATCTCAAACCTATCAGGGAGATGCAAGCCATTTTCAGCACTTGTCAAAAAGGATGCCAAGTTCAAGTGAGATGATAAGTGCCAGCATGCCTTTAAAGATATTAAGTAGTACTTGGTGAAGCCGCCAGTTCTAGCAGCCCCTATCCCGGGTAGGCCACTCATCCTCTACACTGTTGCATTGGATGACTCTCTCAATGCTTTGTTGGCCCAAGCCAACAACGAAGGGAAGAAGAGTACTCTCTCTCATCCATCATTTGATTCTTGCTGAAGTGAACTATCCACCTATTAAGAAATATGGCCTAGCTTTGATCTTTGCTTCCCAAAAGCTACGACATTACATGCTTTCTCATAAGGTGAACTTGATCTCCAGAACAAAAACATTATAGTACCTCATGACACGGCCAACACTATCCGGATGTTTGGCTCGTTGGTCCATGCTTCTCGCACAGTTTGATATCAAATTCTTACCCCTCCGTGCGATAAAAGGATAGGCATGGGCATATTTCTTAGCAACACCCCCACTTCCTACTAATTCTTTGCTTAATAATGATCTCCCCGATAAACAAATCATGAACTTAGGGGAAGCCAGCAACCGCCGATGTATTTTGATGGTGCTGCTTCTTTTCTTAAAGGGAAAACACCATGATCTATTCTCCCAGAAAAGGAAGGGATAGGAATAATTCTTCTAACTCCAAACTACTATATGATGAGATTTTCATACTATCTGTCCAACCCCTGCACCAACAATGAAGCTGAGTATGAGGCTTTGATTGCCGGTCTGGAGTTAGCCATCACTATTAGTGTCAAGAGCATCAACATCTTTGGGGATTCTTAGTTAGTCATCAACTAGATTGTCGGGTCCTACCAGGTTCTGAAACCCAAACTTCATCATTACTACAAGTATATCATGAAGCTGTTGGCCCAAATTCCTAAAGTCACCATCTATAAGATTCCCTGAGTCAAGAACACAGTAGCAGATGCCTTGGCTAAACTTGCCAAAGAATTGATATGTCCGGAAGATGAGTCCATTTCAATAAGGGTCCAAAATAGACAAGTCTTATCCCTTATTGATGCTGAACTCATCGAGAGAATTTCTCTTGAAGAGGAGGTTGCCATTGCTAAAATGGAAAAGGAGCTAGATTGGGGGCAACCATTCATAGATTACTTGAACACCGATAAACTATCTCAAGAAAAGTCACAAGCCCATCAGGTGAAAGGAAGAGCTCTCTCCTACGCTCTTGTTGATGGCACCCTGTACTACCGATCCTTTGACCAAATGTGGCTACATTGTTTGGACAAACATGAATCCCATGGAATTATAATCAAGGTACATTCAGGTCAGAGCACACCAATCTAGTCCGAAGATGAAGATGAAGATCAAGTGACTTGGATACTACTAACCCTCGATGATTACAGACTGAATGGATGTAGATAGGAGATGCCATCAGTGTCAGGTACACGGTGTGGTTCTCCACCAACCACCTAATATTGTACACCCTACATTGACCTCAAGGCCAATTGAGTGTTGGGGTTTCGACATTACGTGTCCGATCGATCCTCCTTCTTCCAAGGGGCATCAGTTCATCTTAGCTACCTCCGACTACTTTTCTAAGTGGACAGAAGCCATCCCACTCAGAGAGGTCACATCTTAGCATGTGCTTCATTTTTTTAGGAACCATATTGTATATAGGTTCAAGGTGTCTCGACAAATTTTATTTGATAATGGTACTGCATTCAAAAGCACAAAAATCAACAGCTTCACCAGAAGACACGGTATAGATTAGAGATACTCCACCATCTACTACCCTAGAGCAAATGGCTTAGTGGAAGCATTCAACAAAATTCTCATCCAGATACTGAAGAAGACTCTTGATTACAATAAGCGACAGTGGAACGAGCAGTTGGTTGAAGCCTTGTGGGTCTATCGCACCACATATCAAACTCTGACTCAATTTACCCTGTTTTGCTTAGTGTATGAGTGTGAAATCATTATACCTTTAGAAGTTTAACTCCCATCAATAAGAATGGCATTGAGTAACAAGATCACTACAGAGCAGAATGCAAAATTGCAATTAGAAGAGCTCGATAGTTTGGAGGAGAGTCGCCTATGGGCGTGCCAGAACCTCGAGTTGTACAAGGCCAAAATGATTCAAGCTCACAACAAACTGGTCCACCCTAGGTCTTTACAAGTAGGAGAACTTGTGTTAGTCCTAAGGAGACCAATTGTTGCCCATCAAAAGTTAAGAGGTAAGTTTGAACCCACTTGGGAAGGCCCCCATGTCATAGAAAAGGCCTACCAAGGAGGATCTTATCAACTTATTGATTATAAAGGGGAACACCCAATGCTTTCAATTAATGGGCTCTATCTACAAAAATATTACCCATGAAATAAACTCAAATAAACTAAATTAATTTCAAAAATATAAAGCCCAACTATAGGATAGTTTGAGATGCTCACTAGGTTTCCTAGCATCGTGGACATCTTCTACTTATATTCCATTTTAGCTTCAATAATAACTCTCTCTCTTTGATCAATCCCATTTGATCTTCAAAAATGAACTAATCGATTGATAGTCCTTTTCTATTGAAATCATTGAAGATAATGATCATTTACCTTAATCGAGATTTTTTCTAAGGAATCCCCATCCCTTAGGATGTAATTAACTATGAGGGCTTTCCCCTGTAGGGAACTTAACGAACCCAATTTAAAATAAACCTTGCTTTATATTTTCATATAAAGTAGGGGAAGAATCTCTGGTACATATGCAGACTCATCATCCTTAGGAGTCCTTATTGAGGCGATTAGGTCCATTAAAGGGTAGTGACTTACATCTTTGAGATAGTACACTATTTTTCACGATGATGTAGATCCACACGAATAAGTACATTCTGGATCTCGTGGCATCCTAAAAAGATGAATTTCTATATTCTTGCCTATCTTTCTCACCCAATAGATTTGAAGGCGACCATATATAAATTTTTCACCATATACACTTAATGAATATGTGTTATAAAGAGAAGAAAGAGAGGGGACCTCCCTTTTCATCCCTACCTTAAGTCATTTCTAAAGAAAGTTAATTAATCAATTTTATTTAGTGAATGACTTATTATATGCTTTAATAAATCCTAAGTTTATGTTCACTTTAAGTGACCTTATTCAATAAGAAAGACATTTTATGATTAATCATAATGAATTACTATCACATGACACATGTTTATTCATTTCTTTTCATCATATATATCATGCATATGATTAAATCCTAAGCATACCTATACAATGTATGCCTTAGCACACTTAAATGATGAATGCAAAGAAGTGTGTTTGGAATTTAAATATTTCATTTGATTGAATTATGAATACATATCTTCTTAATAGAAAAAGGGATTTATAATCCTTTAGCTAAGTACACATTCACATGTATAAAAGTTTTAAGTGAGTATGTCACCATTATTCTATACTAGGGGCGTAAGGTACAAGACCTACTTATGGCTACTTAAAGCCTCATAGCCCCGAGATGTCCAAACTAATGTACCATTTTTGTTATATACATATGGATGTATAATCAACTATAAGAATAGGAAAACCCATGCAAAAGTTGTATTTAATTTATGATTCTTATTCATTGGTCATATCATAAATACATATGTATAAGAGTTTTGAGTGAGTACAATGCCATTGTTCTACACTAGGGGCACAAGGTACAATACCTACTTGGGGCTACTTAAAGTCGTGGATGTCCAGACTAATATACCACTTTTCTTATATGCATGTGAATGTACAAAAAGAACAAAAGAATGAGAATCATGCAAGAAGTCACATTTGATTTGATTATATGATCTACATATGTGATATGAAATTCTTCCTAAGTCTTAGCATGGAGATGCATAGGAAGATTTAGATAAATGTTGTGTTCTTTTCAAATAAACTATACATTTATAAATCCCATGCAAATCCATATAAGGTAAGGAAAGAGGGCTTCATATTGCATATCTTATATTATCAACACATGCAAACTTATAGATATTTGTAATTAACATCACTCCATATATTATAATTGATTTATGGGCTTTTGAAGATAATTTTGAATTAATAGTAATAATAGCCACACCTATTTTTAATTTAAATCAACACATGCAACTTGACATGAAAGAAACCATTTCATTTAGTTTTCAAAGAAATAAATGCATGATTACACATGGCAAACAACATGTAACATGGTTGGAAAGAAATAAAGGAACATAAGCACTTGATCTAATTTATTCTAATTAATTCCTAAGGATAATCATACTAAATAAGGCTGTTTAAAATAAACCAAAGTTCTTTAATGACATTTTTAATTTTGAGTTTGATTTAATTTAGGAAATGAAAGAGGTTTGCTAATCCTAATCCCATTCCCTATGTATGAGTAAATTTGGTTTAACGAAGAAGTAATTAAGTTGATTTTATAGTTAAATTAGGATAGGGTATGAATTAAGCCAGTTAATTAACCCTTACCTACATCACCTTCAGTTAATTAATTAATTAATAATGAGCCAATATGATATGCAACCACATGAAAAGTAAATTTGTAATGCTCATAAGAAATGAAGGGGACCTAATGCAATTAGTTCATGATTAATAGTTAATTAGGCTTAAGGGATCTCACTCAACTATTTTTATGATTTTCTCACACATGTGAGCTAACCATAATTTCATTATCTCTTACTTTGGGTTATCGAATGCCCAAAGAGCTACCCAAGATTAATTAAGGATTGCTTAGGTGTGAAGTGAATTTTCTATTGAATTAATCAAGCTTATTAATTAATTGATTGAATTCTTTGATTATATTTTGATTAGAATGATGAAATTAACTTAAGAGAAGGTATCAAGGACAAGGCCTCAATCCTAACACCTAAGTCATTTCAGACACTCAATTAGGCTCTGATTTTTATCTTGGAGATTAATTAATTAATTACCTCATTAATCATTAACTAATCAAATTTCAAAAAGTGATAAAAACTTAGGAAATGAATTAGGAAAAGTATCCCAACCACATCTCCTAAGCTCCCTTACTATTCAACAGAGGCAATTAGGTTTAAATAATTAATTAGACTACTGTTCATTCACTAATTATCACTAATTAAATTAAGAAAGTAATTAAGGCTTAATCAACTGATTTCTCTAATTAAGCAATCAATAAAATCCAGAAAATGAGGGAGTAGAGGTCATCCCCTCCTAACATCCACAGAAAGTTGGAGATCAATTGGGTGATTAATTAAGAAATAATTAAGCTAATTAGATCTCCAATTAAACCTTAATTAAGCCAAAATCACTATTCAAAATTAATTAATAATAATTTTCCTAGATTCTACTATGAAATATCTTTAAAATGAGCCCAAGTTTGTATTTTTTAAAATTTTCTAGGATTAGTTATTATTTTTAGAAGTTTTAAGCTTAAAAATGGATTAATTAGGCCTAATTAAAGCCTTAATTTGGTCGGGCCACGTGGTGGCTAACGCGACGTGTTGATGCGGTGGGCTTTACATGTGGCACAAAGGGAGTGGCTACTTAAATTGTCACATTTGAAGGCTGACTTAGATGGCATCACCATGATTAAATACACAATTTCGAAGGGGAAAAGAAAGATTCTACGTGTGATCATATTAGGACTGTTCATTTCGATCATGCAGAATGGACGACCCATGATCTGTCTCCTCCTAAGCTTGAGCAACGGATATCGTCTGTTAATTATCACTTGATTCAAGCTCACCCGAGCTCGGATGGAGATGAAATTGATTCCACACCTTCGGGGAATCATAATAAACAAATTTAACTGTGGAAATCACACGAGATGCAAGATTCCTTCATAAAGGACCAACCTATTTTGAGCTAATGATAAGTTTTAATGGCATACCTCATCGGAGCTTGTGACCGATAGTTCCAACGATTGAGGAAGCTTTGTTTGGTAGAAATGAAGCCCTGTTGAGCCGCACGAGCCTTGATTTTGTGTAATTTACTCGGAAGACCAACCCACGGCATGTAAGCAATCGATCTTGATCGAACTCCAGCCTATGGCCATCGGGAAGCTTGGGAAATGATTTATTTTAGCTCGTCTAGGTCCAAGGAAGGTGTGTGCAAATTAATTTCACTTTGGTTGCAAAATGAGAAAATAGGAATCACTGGTTTGCTCCCATTTGATTTCACGTAAAACTAAGAATGGGGATTTTGGAGCTCTGGAAATGCAAGGGAGGCTCTGATCGTTGGGGTACTCCTTCCTTGACTTGGACGATGGTCATGGTTTTGGCTTGGTGGATTAATGGCTGAGATGGGGAGCTTGATTTGATCAGAGAATCATTCCACTTGGTCTCACATGAGTGGAGGAAGGGTCGGAGGTGGCTGCCATGGGAGTAGTGGGTGTCCTTGGTGGCTTGAAATGCTCCAATGGGAATGGGGAGGTGATTTCACCTCCCCATGATTCATGGCCGACCCAACCACCTTTGGGTCAGGTTAACCATGGACCTTGGTGCCTAGTTGGACCTATGAATGGGCTCCAAGTGGCCAAGGGGAGGAAATGGCTAAATATACATGTGTCTTATCTCATGGCATGCCCTAGACCTAAGGGCAAAGTGGTCATTTGGCTATGGGTTTGGTTTGAGCAGATTTGAAATGGGTTAAAAGTGGGTTAGCCCAAATTTTAAGTCTTTTGGAGTTTGTTTAATTTGATTTGGCTTGATTTGACCTATTTAGGTCAAATTGGGTTAGGTTGGGTCAAGTTGACCAATTGGTCAAATTGACCAAATGGCCAAATTGGGTCAAACCAAGGGTTGGGTCAAGTGCACATGACTATTTGGAGTGTATTGGCATAATTGGTTTGGTTTAATTTGTTTTGGATTTGATTATGGCTCATTTGGGTTCATATATGTCACATGGGTCAAGTTGACCAATTTGACTAATTTGACCAAATTGGGTTAGGTCAGGTGTTGAGTCAAGTTCAATTTGCTAATTAAAAATGATTGTAGGCTTTAGTTTGATTTAAATAGGATTTTTACTAATTTGACCCTTTAGGTCAATTTGGGCTAGGTTAGGTTAAGTTGACCAATTGGTTAAATTGGGCTCAATAATGACTTTGGTCAAGTTTAATAATCAATTTAGAATGAACTCAAACCATTGGTTGCAATCAATTTGGTTTAGGTTATAATTTGGATAGTTTGAGTTCATATGGGTTAAAGGGTTGACTTGGTCAACAGGCTAGGTTGACTTGGTTTGACCCAAGTCATGACAATTGATTAACCTAGGATGATCAACAATTATGACATGAAGTTTGGATTGGCTTAATTCACTTTGATTTGAATTGACTTGGATTTTGGTTCATGTAGATCAAATTGGCCACTTTGGGTCAAGTGAGCAAATTGGGTTTAGTTGGCTTGATTTTGAGTTGAGTTTGATTTAGTTGAGTTTATATATGGATTTGAGATTGACATATAAATTCAATTGCAATTGGTTTTGGGTTCAAATGAGTTTTGGCTCATTTGAATATTTCAAATCAAATGGGCTAGATTGGGTTTGACTTGAATTGATTTTGATTCGGCTTGAAGATTATAGATTTCATTTATATTTAGATTAATTAAAATACATAATAAAACATTCACTAAAGAAAAGTCATTAATGAATTTATCTTAGAAATTACTTAAGGTAAGGAAGGAAAGAGAAGTTCTCTTCTATTTTCTCTCTCTTTACAACTTAGTAATTAAGTAGGTTCATTTAAACAAAACAAAATCATCAAATAAAATTAACCAAATTTAACTAAACAACTTAAATGAAACTACCCTCTAAGTTGAACATTTTCATACTTAGAAAATATAAACCTTAAAGCTTAATTAAGACATACTACACAAACCTCAAATGGCACACACACTAAACTAAGTCACCATTTCTAGTCCTATGTTAGGGCGGTGCATGATTTGATGTTTACTTTTGTTTTATGATGTGATATTTTAGTTTGGATGCTAGGGTGTATTTACATAGATTGAATGGTAGACAATCTTAGTCTAATCATTATCTTCTACAGGGGATTGTGCTTAAGGGATGCTATAAAAATATAAATGCTTTTATTGTGCAGGTTGCTTATGCCCCTAAGCATAATCTAAAAATAGGTCAGGTGGACATGGTTACCCATGTGTGGGGTGCTGAGTCCAACTTATTCACATACATGCTTGGGATTGTGTGGTGTATTTAGCTAATCTCTATTTTTCAGGTTTTAGTTAGATTTACTTTTCTCGATTTAAAAGAAACCCTGCTTTACTTTTTCATATAAAGTAGGAGAAGAATCTCTGGTATATATGAAGATCCATATTCATTAGGAGTCCTTATTGAGGTGATTCAGTCCATTGTAGGGTAGTGACTTCTATCTTTCGAGATAGTACACATTTCCTCAATATCGTACCTGATCACCCTAATAAGAACATCTATGGATCTACGTGGTATCTCGATAAGGCATAAATATCTCTATTTTCATTTATCCTTTCTTTCTCAAAGAGGGATGGATGAAGGCATGAGAAAAATTTATTTTTCACCACGGCCTTCTGAAAATTTCACCGATACTTTAAATCAAACTCTTTTCATCAAGAGGTCAGTGGCAAATTTTTGGAGCCCACACATCAAGAGGTCAGTGGTTATTTGAATTTATATTTCATTTATATTTATGAATATAAATGAGAATATAAATGGGTTGTGATAAAATTTCTTGAATTTGAATTGATTTGGATTTGATTTGAGCTAAGTCCATAAGATGGAATCAAAGTGACTTAAGAAAGATTTTAGAATTTGGAATTCAATCATGACTTTCAATTATTTAGAATTGATTCATGAATTGGGAAAATCCATTGGAATTGATTTAAGGTTTGAGAAAACCGACTAAGTTGGAATTGATTTGAGATTTTATTTGGAATTGATTATGATTTGAAGTTTGATTTGATTTGGAATTTGATTTGAATTTGAAGTTGGTTTTGATTTGAGTTTTGAAATTGATTTGAATTTGGAGTTTGACTTAAAGGAAGAACTGAGGATTTGGATCAAGCTATGGGGTAGGCAAGTTTTCCTAACACCCCTAAGGCATGACCTATTCTTATGGCTAACTCTTCTAAGTCTCTAGGCTTAGGTTAACTGTTCACCTAATCACTAGAAATATCTTAAGACTAGGGAACTCTTAGTGTCTAAGAGGAATCTTATGTCTACGATAGAGAAATTGAGAGCTCATTCTAAAAATGAGGTCAATAAAGGTAGATGGAATAGTAGATACGACACTACCCAGAGATTTTGCCCTCATTTTGTGAGGACTTTAGATCTGGTTCCAGGTTTCCTATAGGCGCAAGCACTTATAGTTAATTATCCCTCACAATATTAAGAGAACACTTTCGATTTAGGCTAGTCAATGAATCATTAAATAATAAGTAAAAAAAGGGGAGTGATGAACATCCAGTTGATCCCTAACCCCATCAAGGATCCTTGTTAGAACACATGAATTATGTCGCCCAAGGTGTCTTTCAGACTGGGTGGAGTTTGTCTAAGGAGACAAATATAAGTCAACCTTAGCTAACATAGGGTTTTTTGCCCAATCAAACATATTCTATAATTCCCAGCTCAAAGAGCAAAGACGTTGGGGAACATATGGGCTGAGACAGTGACCGTAATTTAGTGGTGTCATTTTGTGATAAGCCATTCGAGGGCTCAATGTAATCATTATTTATGTCGCTTTTACGATAAAATCACCACGATAGAGGACAGACGCCCCTGTGTTTAAGATTATTTGAGTGAAAATACATGTATTTGATTTGACATTAACTCTTTGTGAGCAAAAGTTCTCTTAATTTATCACCTCTGATAAACTGTTGCGGATGGGTGGATGGATTTTACTTTAAATTTGAATAATTAATTTCATTTAATTTTTTTAAAATTTGAATATTTGATCATTTTATAATTTATTTTAATTTGAATATATGATGATTTGATATTAGAATTTAAATAAGTTTTTTATTATTATGAAAGCCCTATTGTTGAAATATTCAGTCAACACGACCAACATCGGGGTAGATGTATTATTTTGCTATTTCAGACCTTATCGACTCTATTAATTTAATAATAAAGGATCATATTTATTGTCATATGACAGAATTAGCTTCTTAGATATTTTATTGAGTTGAAATTCTTATAATATTATTATTGGATTTTTAGGTATTGTTAACCCGGACCGAGTCCTAAGATCAAACCCGAAATCAACCCACGTAGCATCCTTAGACACTAAATTTAAGCTTTCATCATAGTGTCGGGACCCATGCGGGTGTTCATTTTAAACTCTTAGGTGAATCATGGAGAATTTATTAATCTCTTAAAATACTCACCTACAAGCAGATGCAATAAAATTGAATACATAGTTACTTTATGATCCATGTAAGCACTTCAATTTCATTTGAAGGCTCGCATGTATTTCGAGGAACTTAAATTAAGTGTAGCATCACTACAAAGTTCATGTCATGAGTCCATTTTTCTTAAGTATTTACATAGATTTTGAAGCACGGTGTTTGCAAAAATATGTATCGTAGTACGTGTAATATTTAATTTGAAGCCTAACGCCTTCTGTCCGCTTGTACATATGAATTGCGGATTCGGTGGCTTAAAGAATTTAAATTAATGTATTACTTTTAACTTGATTTCATTTTAAATTCAAGAATGCTTCTTTCAAAAATTTCACTTTACTTGGCAAAATTGCCTTTATATGTTTTATTTTATTTTAAGTGGTCCCCAGAGAGCATCTTTTCCGTACATATAAATAAACAAGTTGTTCAGTTCATTTTCATTCAAATCTGTTCAAGTCCATTAAATGCTCTAAAGGTTATGCTTGTCATTTGAAGTAAAGTCCTAAGTCCCCTAGTAAGTTCTCTCTTTCTCCTTTTTTAATTAATTTTATTTTGCAAATAATTTTTTATTTCTTAATTCTTTATTTTAATTATTATTATACATTTTTTTAGTTTATGAACTCTTGCTTGAGTTTTTTTATTTTAGTTGTATTTAGATTATACTTAAGTCATTAGTCGAAAATTTGGTAGTCTCCTCAAGATCGTCCCTGCAGGAGTCGCATCGGGGCTAATCGACTTCATCATTTCTAAGGCGGTTAGTTCATGACTTCACATCTCTACCCATTAGCTCTACTAAGGATAATGGCCTTCAAACTCATCATCTCTATTAAGCATAACAAGATCTTCAAATATCTGTATAAAAGAAAGCATATATACATGTTCTTTCACCTCTCTTTATTTCTGTGCTGAAGTTATTCTTCTATTATTATGCGATTTAAACCAACCATCATAATCCACTCCAAGTCATATCTCAACTAATATTCGAGTAAAGCTCATTACTGCAGGAAACTTTCGTTTTCAACCTGGAGGTCGAGAGCCAAAAAAAATTTATTTCTAATGGACTCAAACCTTCAATACTACAGGAAAAAAAACCGTTGGTTGGTATTGTCAAGGAAAATCAAACAACACCAAAATCAAATCTTTCTGGCAACAAACACTAAGCCCGAGAAGGAGAAGGAGGGTTCCTCTTCTATTCTTTAATTTATGGTTGGTATTGTCAAGGAAAGAAGCTGAGGATGGAATGCAGAGACCCGTATGAGAAAAAATGATTTCACTAAAGAATGAGAGGGATGATAATTCTATGAGCCATTGGGGGAAAGTTTGGTGCGGTTTTTATTGTGTTAAGAAATCTAGAGAGAGAGGTGGAGGAGATGAATGTAGTGAGCTGACGAGAATAGGAGAGAAAGAGAGAGACTGCAGGCTTGATCTGTTGTGTTGTGGGAGATTTTGTAGAGGAGACGGGAAAGTTGGGTAGCAACCTGCTCTATGTAGACAAGCGGCGGTCGGTTCGTGCGATTTTTGTGAGAAACATAGAGGAACGAGAGGAAGGACGTTCGATTTAGCTGCTGTGTTCTGCGAGATTTTGGAGAGGGCGGGAGGAAATTGCACTGTATCGAGTTGGAGTTAGAAAGGGACGGACATAGGGAGAAAGAGGGAGCCTGCCTCTTTGTGCGACCTGCAGCAGACCAAGAGAGAGTGTAATGCGGGATTTTTGAAGTTTTCGTAAGCTGAAGAGAGGGTTGCGGTTACTTGGAGCGAAAAACAAAAAAACAGCAGTGAGGTTTTTTTTTTTATTGATCACGGGAGGGAGTCCAGTCACTCAGAGCAAAACCATCATTTAAAAGAAAATATTAAAAAATATTCTACTAGCCTCTCTTTTTATTTTTTTTAGAGGGCCAGTTGCAGTTGTGTATTTTAAAAAAAATATGTTAATTAGTTGTCACATTCATTTCACGTGATAAGCAACACGTAGCGGCCTGCTATTAGTTCAAATGACGGCACTAGTATGGAGGTAAATGATTGTTGCATGCGAATGACGGTAGGGCCAATTTTTTTATTTTTTATTTTTAAGAAAAAATGATGACAAAGATTATGAAGACAAATATATATATATATATATATATATATATATATATATATATATATATATATATATATATATATATATAAAATATTTAATTTAAATATAAGAATATTTTCTTCTTTTTTTATACACTTTAATCTAGATTAATTTTAATTTAACTTTATTTCTTTAAATTGATTTATATGAAAATTCCTTTTTTTATTATATGGATGTCACTCTTTCAATCGATTAATTAGTGGTATTCATCTTGAATTATGTGTCACTGCACTTGCATATCAACGGATTACATTAATTCTCACTTGCACAAATCTTTAGCAATTTGAACGTCTTTAAAAATAATTTTAATATTCTGAGCTCATTGGCGTCGTCTATTTCGTGAGCTAATGTTATCTAATGGGCATCGACGATAATTAAAGTCTTTTCAATCTAACTCATGTGATATTAGTTTATAATATGTCATTGTTATTATACTAGCTCGATTAGACTCGTGAATCATAAAAGAGGGTTAACAAATGCCCCCCAATAAATATGATGCGTAAATAGTGGACGATATTTGTTGTAACTAGTTCACCACGCTTTACAATTTGAGTTAGGCATGATGTCATTTAGACTTCGTTAGCCTTGTGATTTTCTTTATAACTTGCTTTTAATCTCCAATGCAGGAAATTGAACTTCAACATCGAGCAAAATTTCATGCAACTATCGCTTTTCTCCATATGCATTTGTTATATCGTTATTCTTATGCATCATCTTATTATCTAAAAAATGTTCAACTAGAGGAGGTTTGAGGGCATGCCTCAATATTTCGCTAAGAAGGTCAGTTCTGCTATTTATGCTTATCACAACTTCGATCTCTCTTCCTAGATCATGCACCCAAGCTCATAAATGGCACCATTTAGTTGGGGAGTATAATCCCTGGATAGCATGGACCAAACTATGGGGCTATATGCATCGTGATCTGGAGAAAAGGGGTAGTCAAGGTTGTTGAGTTGCCAGTAATCGGCGGAGAGACTCCTCTAGGTCGAATCTCCGTAGCCCGCTTGGATATGTGGATATATTTTCGTGCACACAAGAATACGTTGCATGAAGTTTACAAAAGAAATATGCTTCTTTGTTTGATCTTAGTAGCATTCTCCCCATGTTTTGGGATTCAAATAACAAGACTTGTTGGATTGGTTTGAGGAGCTCACAATTACATAATGAGAACTATGCTATTTCTATTTGCTATGAGGAATGTGTCCCTCTTGCGATGAGTTATTTGGTAGACGACCTTCAGCTAATGGAAATAGATGAGGAGAACTAGTCATGCCGCATGTATATCTTGCTCTTTTAAGACATTATCGACATGCTTTCAAGGAATTAGGCTATTTATCATGTTCACAAGCCACACTTTCGATGAGCATCTAGACTCACAGCTTCCTACGTGAGAGTGCACTATCTCAAAAAATAGTGTCACTGCATGATCACTTTGACTTGGGCGCATCACATGACAATTATTTATTTGAGGGAACTGTTGAGCCTTTTCACCAATTGGACATGCATCTCCTGCTATATAAGGTATGGCTGAGGATTTATTTCTTGCCGGATTTATAGCTACTTGTCTTTCTATTTTTGTGTTTCCTGCCGAAGAAGGATTTATACGCCTAGAAGTTTGATTAGCCGGAAGCAGGATTGCTCGAGGTGAGCATATTTCTTTTTTCCTCTGTTGTATTGACAAGGATGTATAGGGTTCTTAGGGTAATTTCTAAGGCTGACTCACTCGAGTTACATGACATCATTTTACCTTGGTAGTTTATATATGCATGGGTTCATTTTCATGTTTAGAGAGCTTTTGCATGTCTGGAGTGCCCACCTTATTTTCTAAATATGGGAATTCCTACTGTTATACAACTATATCATGCATCCTCTACCCTAGAGCAGGAGCGAATATGATTATTCTTCTTTACTCTACATTTGGTTACAGATTAATTTTTAGGGGTTCATCAACCAGAGATAGTGGGCCTGCCACCTGACTTGATGAGATTTGAAATTACTGATGGGCTTGATGGTAGAGGAAAAATACACTTTACTTCATGGTGGACGGGCGATACAGATTGATGAGTATTTCTTTAGCATGTGTCCTGTTATGTTATCGTTTCAATCACTTGGTTATTTTGGAAGGTTATTAACCCAATCACGTGGCTTGTCAATTCGGCTACTCTCAGGCGACTGCTTATGATGGGAGGCTACTTATCCCAGGGATTATGGATATTAAAAACACTAAGACAACGCCTAGTGAGACTGCTTTTATATTGTGTGGCGACTTGTTGAGACTTAAGTCTAGATTTCATTTGGCCCCTTCGGGAAGCCAAACGGGAGTGAGCTATATGAGGTTGATTTGGGTACGCTTATCATTTTTAGCCTTCATGGAGCAAGGAGCTCATAGGTATGAGAATCAGGTGCGGCCATTAGAAATTCCCCGAGGACAAATAGCTCGTTTTAGCACCAAAGGCACTACCGGTACCATCCCTTGACCCTTTTTTGTCACTTAACTTCATTATTATTATTTCATTAATATATATATATATATATATATGTGTGTGTGTGTGTGTGTGTGTGTGTGTGTGTGTGTGTATTTTGTACACATGATAGGTGAAGGAGAGGATACTCAGACAACTACAAGGGATGACACTTCCATTCCTCGAGTACGGGTTTGGGATCCATCTCCTAGCCATGCTGAGGTGCCCACTCCATCAAGTAGACGTAGACGCCTTCATCAGATGGAGCCTCCTCGAGCTTCAACAGATTGATCTGCCACTCCAGCTCCATGATAACATCTAACTCCTGAAGAAGCTACCTTTGAGCCTAGGATGTTAGTTAGTGTTGATCCTACCACCTTTGGGGACTTTGGGATTAGACAGTTTAACACTTTTTGACTGATATTTTCACTCCAGTAGTCATGGAGCCCTCGACTGATGTGCCTTCTTCTATGGGCTTCACTTCTACTTTTTTCCTGGGTGAAACATCGAAGCTAAGAGATCTAGTTCACGGTGAGGGTTTTGACACTTCTTCTCTTGTTCCACCGACCTTTGATATCATTGTGATGCTCGAACCTCCTTCATTTGAGGACATTAGAACACCAATCGAGATGGTCATCTTAGTTATACTTTACTCCTTTAGTCATTTTAAATGCTTACATTTATAGTGCGTTATTGCACTTTGAAGATAATATTGATAAATTTATGTGTCTTTTGTGGAAGGACTGAGGGAGTAGATTATCAATCAGAGATATATCATGGACACCCTTCAGCTCCAAACCCTTGTAATCATGACATGCAAGATAATAACCTCATATTCTTGTAGAATGTCATGTCAAGGCTAACTCGAGGGTCAAGAGTCACTAGATCATTTTATTCTATACGCAAATGACACTTTGGATCTTTTGGCTCATATTGGATTAGAAGAGGTTATGCTCAGATATTGGGAGTTGTTATGCCGAGAGATTGAGTTCATAATCTGGAGAATGAAGTCCCTCTTTATTGCAAAACCGAGAGCATCGCACGAGCTTCAGGCTGATTCAATGGGAGGTCACAATGGTTCACAATGAGTTTGAGAAGAGTTCAAAGGATTTGAGGAGGCTCCACCAAAGATTTGCTAACACCGGGGGCAGATAGACAAGCTAACAATCAAGTTGAAGTGTCTTTAGAAGGAGTTTACAAGTTCGTTATCCTGAGCGACTTTCAGATTTAGCAAGATAGACAGTCCTGGGCTTTAGAGAGGGAGCAATGTTGATATCGACAGACATGAATGACATACGACTACACTAGCTTGAGCTATAGAAGAGCTTCGGTTATTGACCACCACCACTTTCTATCATTACTACATAACTCTGAGAGTTACAAAGCTAACTACCTTGATGTACCCCTTTTATCTTTTCATTTGATGTAGCTTCGCATTACTTTACTTTCTTATGTACTCTTTGTGACTGTACTATTTCATCTTCATTAGTAATTATATCCCTCATCACTATGTGTCTATGCCAATGTTATTTCTTTTAAGCATTGTATGAATGTTTATGAATATCAGTTGAGAGGAATGCTTGTGTACGAATAAAACATAGGGAAATAAATACACAATCTTTGGACTTAGGTATTAGGAGTTGACTGAGTAGACAAGCACCACTGTCTGCTGGTTCTGTTGATCAAATGAACTTGGTCGAGATTCATTAGAAGCTTTTAAACTTATTTGCCAGGGATAGTCACATATTTAGTTCTAGCCTCTTATGCTATGTAAAACTTTAATAGAGATTTTATTTTGGTAATTTGGTGGTTTTTTTTTATGGCCTTGAGACTTGCTTAACTAGCTTTCTTGGATTGTTTCATAACTTATCAAGCAAATGAAAAATTATCTACCACCCTTGCTTGATGCTTTAATGGGTTTAATGACAAATTAATTTTGTTTGTTTAAGATTTAGAAAACTCCTTCTATCCTAACTTTGTGCATGATGGACTTGTTGAAGGAATGACTTGATTTGTCCATGCTGACTTATTAGAAAGTGTATGTATGCCCTTAGTCCTATGCCTCTACTTTGATGGACTCGTTGAAGGGTACATACAGATTACCTGGCCTTCCAGCTTATATTAGGTATATAATGTTGAGTTATCAATCCAACGCAATGAGTGCTTCAACGGATTAAATAACCACAAAATCCCTTTAGTTCGATCATCGACTTTGTATGAACATTAGGATGACTTCTTCGGTCCCTTGCTTTCTGTTTGATTGGATTTGCTGAAGAAGAGTTTCCTTCGGTCTTTGCTTTTTGCTTGACAAACTTTTTGAAGGAGTTGAGATTTCACATTTAATATTGATATCGAACTCAACTTAGTGCCTTCTCGAGTTAGGATATTTTTCTTATTAGATTTTGGAAAATGATGTTGTGACCATTAGAGTTGATCTCCCAGTCTCGGTCACTTGAACTCACCAAGTTGGAGGGGTTTGAAAATTTGGATGCTCATGTGTTTGAACTAACGAAGTAGGAGGGTCCCTTACTAAGACCTTTATGGCATGTTGAGTAAAGGGACCTATCAATGACTCGACCATATTTGGGCATGTTAAGTCTGATCTTATGCACCCACTTGAGTCTTGGAATTGAGCAATTGATGGTGAATGTTATCATCGGGCTAACAAGATGGGGGATCTCTTACTACAGCCTATGTGGCGTGTTGAGTAAGCAGACCTATCAATGACTCAACCAAATTTGAGCTTATCATTTCCAAGATGTATGGTATTTCCAAGAATGATTTCTATTTAATATTGGAAATGCATTCTTGCATTACAAGAGAATTTCCAAGTAAAACTTATGAAAGCTTTAAGTATGATATTCATTTGATTACACTTTCATGTATAATACTTCTTTAGATATTGACCGTTGATTGGAGGCATTGGTCTTTTGCCTTTCAAATCAATGAGTTTGTAGACTCCTCCTTGATATACGTCTTCAATGATGAAGTGCCCTTCCCAATTAGGTTCAAATTTACCACCAATTTTACTGTGAGGGATAATTGGTCTTCTCATCACCAGGACCAATTCTCCTTCTTGAAAAGTTTGAGGATGCACAGTATGATCAAATGCTTTGGCCATCCTCACCCGGTAGACTTCTAAATTTTGCTTAGCTTGGAGCCTAACTTCATCAAGCACATCAAGCTCTTCCATCCATGGATGGGTATTCTCTTCTTGAGTAAGATTGTGTGGAATGGCTACTCAGAGTGAGGGTGGTTCAACTTTAAACGACAGAACTACTACAGCTCCAAACACTAGTGCATAGGGAGTGGATTTTGTAGGTGTTTTATAAGAGGTACGGTAGGCCCATAATTCTTTCACAAACTTAATATGTCACTCCCTTTTATTTTTGGTGAGGATCTTTCTAAGCAACTTCACTAATGTTTTATTGAGAGCCTCGGCCAAGCCATTTTCTCTTGGATTATAAATTGACGACTATCGCCAGTCAAACTTATGTCGATCAGCAAATCTGTAGAATTTAGTACTTTTGAAGGCTGGACCATTATCTAAGATAACAAAACCCAATGGGTGAAATTACATTATGGGTGAAGAAGTGAATGCTTACTTTTGAATGGCAGCCAGAAAATAATCGGTGTGCTAGGATGAACAATGACTGATGATGATTTAGTCCAATTATATAAGATTGAATGCTATCATTGGGTGTAGTGAGTTTGGAGGAAGATGAATGATATTCCCATGGACCTGACACTCATGGCATCTCTTGGCATGATCAATACAATCTTTAACCATAGATGACCAATAATATCCCATTCTTCTAATTTTGAAAGCCATTTTAGGACCTGATTGGTGTGCGCCACAGAGTCCTTCGTGGATCTCAACTATCACTTTGTTGGCTTCTTCTATTCCCAGGCACCGTAGCCACGTCTGTTCAAAGGACCTACGATATAGGGTATTGCCAATGTAAGCATATAATTGAAGCCTTTTCTCAAGTTGTGCAACCATCGACTTATTGTTTAGTAGTTTGCTTTCTTTAATGTAGTCGACGAAGGGTTGTCTCCAATCTTCCTTCTCTTCCACCATGAGGATTTCACTTTGTGGTGTTGGATTTTCTTTAGATTGAGGTCTTGCCTCCTGAATAGTCCAAGCCTCATCTTGTTGATTTCGATGAGCAATTTGTAAGGGAGTGTGAGGAGCAATGTGAGTTGCATCCTGCTGGCTTGCATTTGATGACCCCTCTTCCAGTGGGGATTTTAGATTTATTGGCTCTAAGACCTAACGATTGCAAACACTAATTAGTTTAAAACCATCATCATCCATACTCTCCATCTCTTTAACTAACTTAGCCAGGCAATCAGCTTTGCTATTCTTGCATCGAGAAACCTGAGTTATAATGATGTTTGGAATTTGCTTCATAAGCTTGAGAACTCGTTTGTGGTAGTGAGCCAATTCAAGCTAATTGATTTTGTAGATACCCACTTGATTAATGGTGAGCAGATAATCACCATAAACTTGTAGATTCTGGACTCCCATAGAGATGGCTTCCTCCAGACCTGCCACCAATGCTTTATATTTTGCTTTATTAGTTCGTGGGTCATTTAACCTGTAAGAGTGCCTCATTATACCACCCTCTAGCATAATTAAGATGAGGCCAATGATAGCTTGAGCTTTCTGGAGATTTGAGGGGTGAGTATTTTTGATTGATGAAGCTCCATCAAAATATAGTTCTCACATTTGTTGCTTTTATTTTCATATATATGCATGATCTGCACGTCGGGAGATCATCATTGGCCAGGATGGGGTGTGCAACAAGGAAGTCTGCTAGAATTTTCCCCTTCATTGCTTTCTGAGGAATACATGTAATATCAAATTGTAGTAGAGGAATAGCCCATCATGCCAAGCGACCAGTCAATGTTGGTCTTATCATCAAGAACTTCAACGGATCCATCCTTGAGATGAGAGTAATTTTATGAGATAGCATGTAATGGTGTAGCTTTTGAACAACAAAGATTAAAGCCAAACAATGCTTCTCAATTGGAGAATAATGTATTTATGCTCCTATCAGCCTTCGACTAACATAGTATAGAGCATTCTCCTTTCTTTTATCATTATGTAATGCCAACAAAGCACCTAGAGATTCTTCTAGTGATGTTGTGTACAATATGAGAGGCTTCCCTCGGATCAATGCTATAAGAATAGGCGGATTCAACAACTACTTCTTTATACTATCGAAAGCCTCTTGATATTCTTTATCACATTTGAAAGGAGTGTCCTTCTTCATCAACTTTGCAAAGGGTTGACATATGCCTGATAGATTTGATATAAATCTTCTGATGAATGCAAGATGTCCCTGCATGGAAAGGCTCCTCGAAGGAGGCATTTCAACTATTTCTTTAATTTTGTTGGGATCAATTTCAATCCCTCTGCGGCGTACAACATATCTGAGGAATTTCCTCGAGGAGACTCCAAAGACCCATTTGAGAGGATTCATCTTGAGATCATATTTTCTTATTCTTTCAAAGATGATTCTCAAGTCATCAAGATGATCTTTGTGATCTATATTTTTGACTGAGGTCATCAACGTAGCATTCTACTTTTTGATGAATCAACTCATCGAATATGTGTGCCATAGCCCTTTGGTATGTAGCCCCAACATTCTTCAAGCCAAAGGGCATGATTGTGTAGTAGTATATGTTGATTGGCATCCTGGATGAGATATATTTTTCATCTTCAGGAGCCATTTTGATTTGATTGTATCCTGATGATCCATCCATAAATAAGAACATATCATGATTTAAAGTGTTGCCCACCAACAATTCTGATATAGGGAGTGAAAAGTCATCCTTTGGACATGCTTTATTTAAGTCACTGAAGTCGATGCAGATACGAATCTAACCATTCTTCTTCTTCACTGGGACGATATTAGCTATTCAGTCGGCATATTTCTCTTCTTGAATAAAATCAACTTCATTGAGTTTCTTGGTTTCTACAATTACCTGTTCTTCAATTTCTAGTCTCATTCGCCTAGTGGCTTGCTTAATTGGTGTTGCATTTGGTTTGATTGCTAATCTGTCAACTACCACATCAAGGGATAAGCTTGGCATCTCTGCATATGTCTAAGCAAAATAGTCCCTGAATTCACAGAGCAATATTTTTAATTCTTCCACTTTATCTTGAGGAAGTATGACACTGATGATAGTTGGGTGAGGATCTTCCTCAGTTCCTATATTAAATTCTTTAAGTTCATCCATGGTAGCTACCTTCCCGCCATCCTCAAGCTCCTCAGGTGCCACCATGGCTCCTACTTCTTCATTATTTGTATGATTAATCTCAAAGAAATCACCTTCATTTTTATTATCATTTTCAATTTCCACTCCTATTATAACATAACAGACGTCTTCTTATGGACGATTATCTTGGATGAACCCAAGGCCCCTGGTAGTGTGCTTGTTTTTTTACCAATGGTTTGAGAACCTTTTAGGTACCACATCATCTCAAAGAATTTAGTCCTTTGTTTGTTTACTTCAGCATGGATCTCATGCTTGCACATTAAGCTCTACATTTCCAAGGATAATATTTTGGCATCCTTGTGGGCACAACTTCTTCCTCTTCAGATAATTACATTACCCAATATGGATCTTCCCTTTAGCATCCCTCAAATTTATAAAATAGGCTTCCTAGCCCATGCTTTCCATGGAGGGGAGGCACATAGAAGGTCACCAATTCTTCAACATTGTGAACTTCTCGAGGAGTGACTTCCTTGAAATGTTGGGGAGGAATAGGAGTGACTACGAGCGTAGTTTTTACTGCGGCTGGATTAATGATTATTTTTAAGTATGTGCACTGTACTTTGGCTTCATAAGAAGATTCAAACTCATAATCAAAGTCAAAATGATCCTCCACATTCTACTCTTTGTTTGAAGATTTATATGAGCTTCTGGATTTGGCGGGAACACATTCCTCTTCATCTTCAATATCACTACCCAAATGAGGGATAATTTTGTTTATTTTGGACATGCTCTTTATATCCTTAGAGATATTTGGAGTGACCTTTCTTTTAGTTAGTTTCTTTTCACCATTCTTTTCAACTTGTTCTTTTGTGGATTTTGAAGTAGATGCCATATTTTCTAGCTGCTCTGCTAGCTTTGACTCCTTCGGAAGGAAGTAGTTAACATCTTGGTATATCTTTATTTCATGCACTGCAAAGGGTTGCATATTACCTACAAGCATTCTTCTCTATCTTTTGTATATTTCATACACTACTGCAGTGTAGATGGGATAATGCCATATTCATGAAGCCATGGTCGACCCAAAAGAGCTCTAAATGAAGTGTCTACATCGACCACATGAAATTTGATTTCTGTGTAGAGATCTCCGAATCTGGGAGGAAGGATGAATGACCCAGTTTTGTGTCCCTTCTCATTGAAACCTTGGACCTAACTTTATCTCATCCTAGATGTTGTACATCTAGAGATAGCCACATGAGGGTCTTTAAATTCATAAGATTCATGGAGGAACTAGGATCAATCAAGATCTGAGGTATCATAACTCCATCACTTTGGTTGTAATATATTGAGGGTGATTGTGTTATGTAGTTCCAAGCATGAGATCTTCTTCAAAATGTGATGGTCGGAGGATCTTGAGCATGCAAAACCTCCATTGGGTAGCATTCATGAAATATATGCTTCAAACTTCTCTTGCTCTTTAAGAGCTTCAATTATAATATTGTAGAGATCTTCTAAAATTAGAAGTGCTTCATATATGTTGAGCTATGCAAGAATTTTCCTTAAGTGAGAATGTTATAATCCATTCCTTTATTTGGAGAAGACTTCTTTTTTGCATCCTTAGGGATGACCTTTTCATTGATTTTGATTTCTTTTTCTTTTTCTTTATTAATTGGCCCTTACTTCTGTTGAGATGGTAGCACTCAACCACTCCTTAACTATGCTTGAGCTACTTCATTTGACCCTGAGTCTTCAGATGAGTCAGTCACTTCACCATCAACTTTGCTCCATCCAATGATGGATTTGAAGATTTGGAATCATTGTCCAATTTCAAAATTTTTATGTCTATCATCATGAAGGGCTCGCACTTCATCTTCATTTGGGAGATAGAGTTCCCCTGAGCTATCATCAACTTCATGTACCATCAAGCAGGATTCAATGAGAAGTTCTTCATCTTATTTCCTTCTTCATTAATTTGAAGCTTGGTAATGAAATCAAGAAGTCTAATACGACATCTTCCTGGCTGTTGGTAGTCATCAATATTATTGATGATCTTCTATGTTACAATATTTTTCTTTTTCCTGGATTTATTCTTGGGTTTGGCAGACCTTCTTGTTTTCCCTCGTAGGATTTGGCTAGGTTGCCACTCATACTGAGATGAGCTATCCTTTCCATGATATTTTTGGGTGAATGATGTTAAGGAAAACATATCCAACCACTGATTTTATTTTAAGTCAAGCATTGGCTCAAGTGGTGACTTCCATTTAATGTCTGAGATGCCTTCCAATTGTTTTAACATTATTACAATTTTCTTTGAAACTATAACTTCCCACTCTTCATCACAGGTTAATTTCTCCTTGCTTTTATCTTTACTTGATGGCATTGAAGAGGAAGTGATTACCTTGGTGGATTTGGATACACTAACACACTATTTGATAGTGTAAATTCTCCATTTCTGTATTTTCTTTCCAACCAATCCTTGAATATATGATAATTCTCAATATGATGGCTGAGCACCCGATGATAAGGACAATAATTAGGATTATCAGTCTATCCAACTTCCTCAAGCCTTTTACACTCTAGTAGCTAGAGATTTGCTTTGAGTGTGTGCTTGAAGAGCTTAGCCACACTCTCTTTTTTGAAAGAATATTCTTTATTCAGCCTTTCCTTGAGGGTTGGAACTATTGAATCATTTGTTCCATTCATTTGTTTTGATCACTCATTTTTATTGAAGTGGCCTTGTGGCAGATCATTACCTTCAAGTACAAGCTTCGACTATGGAGCGAGACTATATGGCTTTCTTAATTTATCTAAGTGAGTTGCTTCCCTTTGTCAACATTATAAACCACCCACTTTCCTTTATCACTTTTGAAAGAAGCAAAGTGTGCCTCCCCTTTCTTTGAATCTAGAACATTATTTCTTTTTTATTTGTCTGAGTGACTATCAGAGCTTGATAGGTTTAATTTTTTGAATTTAGCCACCCTACCAAGACGCTCCTGAAACGTGACGATTGAAGCCATGCAAAGATAACACACCATTTTGTCATCAATATTGCCCATTCATAATTGAATCGCATGTTCTTCTTCCAATTACTGCTCACAACTCATACTCATATTTTGTCAATGTGTGATTTATCGAGTCACTGACTCATCTTTCTTTCTCTTCTCTTGAGTAAGGCAGACGATGGCTATCTTTTTAACTGCACTGAAAAACCTCTTGATAAACATAACAACTAGTTTTGCAAAATTTTAGAAAAAATCATTTAGTTGTTCAGCATACCACTCAAAAGTGGTCGAAGTCAGGTTGCTGATGAATTGGAAAAATAAAAGCACATCATTACCCCCAGTATTATCACAAGTTTCTTTAAATTGTGTCAAGTGCTGCTTAGGATTACCGTTGTCATCAAAGTTATTGAACTTGTGCATTGAATAGCCTTTGGGGTATGGCACCTGGTCGTACTCGACTGGGTATGGGCGGCCTTTATTTATTAATTTTTCTACCTACTTTGTAGTAATAAAAACTTTAATTTTCTTATTTAAAATAATCTCTAATTGAGCAGCTGTCACATGCTCTGATGTGCTAAGCAAGTTTTGAGGAGTTAGCTAGGAAGCCAATTGATTAATTTTATTTCTCCCCTCATGGGCACTATGAGCTCCAGAAGTTTGAGGTGTTGTCTCTATTGGTGGATTGGTAGAGATGATATTAGTTGTTTAAGGATTAGCGGGCAAAATGAATAGTAGCACTATCGCTACATTCCTATGTATTATTTGCATCATAAGATTCATCTGAGCCATCATCTCATTCATTTTAGTGTTTAGCTGCTCAAGTTTTTTATCTTTTATCCTCATCTGGCACTACATGTGCCTCTACACTTGGGCTAATGTGGCAGTGTCAGTGAACACGTGATCCTCCCTTTTTGACTCTTATCTTCACTCATCATCTAAGGAAGAACCTAATTGCTCTTCTTATTCTTATCTTTTGGAAGGAGTAGTGGGTAGGATGGTATGTCGTCAATTATAGAACCAAGTATCAGGCTGGTCATCACCTTGACCTATCATATAGACCACTTCTATTCTCATGGTCTCATCATCATCATCATCATCATCTTCTTCTTCTTCTTCTTCTTCTTCTTCTTCTTCTTCTTCTTCTTCTTCTTCTTCTTCTTCTTCTTCTTCTTCTTCTTGTAGCCTCACTTCTGAGCATCATCTCTAACAAATCTTAAGCTCAGGCTATGGTATGAACATTTATTCAATTAGAGGGCTTCGATCGAAGTTGACTACCTCCTGAGGAGATGGAGTTATTTGGTGATGGGTTTCCTTGGAGGATTCTCAAGGGTGTTGACCATCCATTAGCTCATTAATGGTAATCCTTTTTTTGGGATCCATTCCTGTCGGGCCCTATCACTGGCGGATCTCTGGAAATACAAGCCAGATGTCATGCCTTTGTTCTTCTCCACAGTGATTTCTTCTTGAGGCTTTGGCCTCCAAATTTGCTTTCCTTTCTATCGGGGCTTTTCGACGGTGGATTCTTGGTCATGCGGTCCAAGTGTCACACTCCGATGCTCACCGTGCAGGGCTTGTTTGTAATGCTCTTGAATTCATACTATCATTAATGGTAGTTTCTGTAGTGGAGCATTATTGGCTTCTCTAATAGTTGGTATTCGATATATTTCTTCATAAGACCTTGTTCTTTTGCAACTGTCAGCACCCTGTGCACTATAGAGGATAGAGTCTCAGGATGCCTCCTTTATGGGGTTGGAGCTTGGTACCATGCTCCCAGAATGATTGCTTAATATCACCAGTAGAGCTGTTCCTTTTAGACCCACTTGAGATTTTTAAACATGTTGTGAGTGGGAACACTCGCTTCTAGTTGTAAGGTTGTTTGTGTAACAGAGGGGCTAGGTGAGAATTGATGGAATTGTAGCTCAGCATTTTCTTTCTCCTCTACCTTCTAGTTAGCTTTCCTCTAAATATTGAAGCTTCAACATCATGTTGGCCTTGCAAAAAATGTAAGGTCGGTAGAGTGGTCGGGTTCACAGGCACGATTGAAACTTTTCTGTTCAGTGATAATTCTCTTCATGGCTGGAGCTTCAGTATACCCCAACCTTTCAAATACAGAGGCTCTCTTTCAAGGAACCACCCTAGCAGTAATAATAGGAGCTTTAGTGGATTTAGCCTGCTGCATGAGTTAATGTGCAAGTTCATCATGGCTGACTTATGCAAGCACAACTGTAGTTCTAACAGCAATTGCTAAAGAATCCACGCTACCAAATTGTATAGTAGCTCCAGCATTTCCAGTATTGATGATAGCATTAGCTAGATGGATGTTAGCTCCATTGCCTAGCTGCATAGTGAACGGGGTGTTATGGAGATCCATTCTACAAATGAAAGATGAGAATTAGTAATCAATAATTGATATATTACCCCACACTTTCAAAATGTATAGACATAAAAGAACAAACATGGTAAAACATAAGAACCAATTATGTATAGAAAAAGATTCTAAAAACTTCATGTTTATGTTCATTATAAAAATAACTTTATAAATTGCAATCAAATTCATTTTATAAATAAATTTAGATTTAAATTTTATTATACTCTGCTGCTGTTATAGCTTAGATTCGATTAGCCAAAGATGGAAAGAGAAATCTTTTCCTAACGGAGTCGCCAAAAATCTGTGGGCTCCAAAATTTCATCACTGACCTCTCGATGAAGAGAGTTTGATTTAAAGTGTTGGTGAAGTTTTTAGAAGGTAGATGGAATAGTAAATAAGACACTACTCAGAGATTTCATCCTCATTTTGTGAGAACTTTAGATCTAGTTCCAAGTTCCCTATAGGAGTAAGCACTAGTTAATTAACCATCCCAATATTGAGAGAGCACCTCCAATTAATGCTAGTCAATGAATCGTTAAATAACGAGTGTATAATAGTAATGAGTAGAGTTTAAAATTTATGAGATTTATTATTTTAATTTAAAGCTTATGTTTAGGGGAATGATGATGCGCCCAATCTAAATCACATGGTTCCGCCATCCCGGACTGTCATGGTCCCTAATCTACTTAGTCAGAGGAGGTAGTCGACCCGACCTGACTGAAAAATCTTTGTTAGCCACATATGGGTTACATCGTCCAATGTGTCCTTGTAGACATATAGTGGAGTTGTCTAAAAAGACAAATGTAAGTCAACCTTAACTAACATAGGGCTTTTTGCCCAATCAAACACATTCTATAATTCACGGCTCAAAGAGCAAAGCCATTGGGGAACAAACAACTAAGACCGTGACCATAATTTAGTGGTGTCATTTTGCAACAAGGCACGGTCAGGGATCTGTTTAGCATTTATGGTCATTTTGTGGCAAAATCATCTGAGAGGAACATACATCCTTACCTTAAGATTATTTGAGTGTAAAATAGTTATGTATTTGAATTTGGCTGCAAAAGAAAATTTTCTTAATTTTTCACCTCTGATAAATAGTTGCGGATGGGTGGATGGATATTCTGCTAGCCACTCTTTTTATTTTTTTTAGAGGTCTAGTTGTAATTGTGTATTTAAAAAAATATGTTAATTTGTTGTCCTATTCATTTCACATGATAAGCAACACAAAGTGGCCTGCTATTGGCTTAAAGGTAAATGGTTGTTGCATGCGAATGACGGCAGAATAATTTTTTTTTTAAGAAAAATATGATGACAAAGGTTATGGAGAAGAATATGAACTGTTGAGTAGGATTTTAATGGATTATATATATAATATACAGGGAAGTGTGAATGTCAAGAAGATGAGATAAAAATATTGAGATTCAAATTTTTAATAATTTTATAAGAATATGTATATATGTAGAAATAATTATTAATGATATAATGTTAAAACTAATGTACAATAGGAATAGATATAATTTTTATTTAAGAGATTATGTATTTAATTTATATAAATTCATTTTTTATACTGATCTATTATATATATATATATATATATATATATATATATATATATATATATATATATATATATATATATATATATATATATATATATATATATATATATAACAATTAATTGATATTCAATTTAAATATAAGAATGTTTTCTTCTTTTTTTATACACTTTAATCTAGATTAATTTTAATTTGACTTACTTTCTTTAAATTGATTTTTATGAAAATTCCTTTTTTTATAATATGGATGTCACTCTTTCAAACGATTAACCATTGGTATTTATCTTGAATTATGTGTCACTGCACTTGCATATCAATGGATTATATAATTCTCACTTGCACTAATTTTTAGCAATTTGAACGTCTTTAAAAATAATTTTAATATTCTGAGCTCATTGGCGTCGTCGATTTCGTGAGTGAATATCGTCTAATGGGCTTCGAATTAAAGTCTTTTCAGTCTAACTCATGTGATATTAGTTTATAATCTATCATTGTTATTATACTCACTTGATTAAACTCGTGGATCATATGCGAGGGTCAACAGGATGTTTTGGTTCAATTGGTTTGTCCTAGGTTTGGATTAGAGTCATTTGGATTCAAAAGTGTCAAGTTGGCAAGTTGACCAATTTGACCAAATTGGGTTGGGTTAAGGGCTGAGTCAAGTTCAATTGGTCAATTAAAAATGATTGTAGACTTTGGTTTGGTTTAATTTGGATTTAATTTGAATTTTGGTCAATTTGAACTTTTAGGTCAATTTGGGCTAGGTTGGGTCAAGTTGGCCATTTGGTTAACTTGGACTCAATTATGGCTTCGGTCAAGTTCAATAAGTGATTTGAAATGAACTTGAGCCATTGGTTGCAATCAATTTGAATCAAATCAAGATTTGACCTGTTTTTGCCTTTTAGGCCAATTTGGGTCAACTTGGGTCAAATGGCTAATTAGGCTTGGTTTGACTCAATTGATGGTTTGATCATGTTCAATCATTGATTATGAGTGGATTTGAGTTAATAATTTTGATCAATTTGGCATATGATAGATTTTGGCTAGTTTGGATTTCATTTGAGTTAAATGTTGACTTGATCAAAGGCTAGGTTTGACCTAATTCAATGCAATTGACACCCTATGATGATTGTTGTTATGATTGAAGGTTTAGATGGGCTTAGTTCAATCCAATTTGGGTTAGATTAAAACTTGGCTCAAAAAGGTCCTTTAGGTCACTTTGGCTTAAGTGAGCCTAAATGGATCAATTGGATTGATCAAGGCTTGATTCAAGTTTAGTTGAACTCACACTTGAACCTATGATTGAAATATAAATCCAATTACAATTGGTTTGGAGTCAATGAGTTTTGGTTCATATGAAAATTTCAAGTCATAAGGGTTAACTTGGGTTTGATTTGGGTTAGCTTGGATTTGGTTTGATAATGGTGGTTTATGTTTATATTTGGATTAATGATTGTAGGAATGATTGAATCATGAAGAAATCCATGAGTTTTGAGTTGATTTGGGTATCATTTAGCCAAGTTCAAGAATTTGGCTAAAAGAGCTAAAATTGAGAATTTGATTTGATTTGGATTTGGTTTGGACCAATTGAATTTTTATTTTATTTATATTTGTGAGTATATATGAAGATATAAATGAGTTATGAGAAAATCACTTAAGTTTGGAGTGATTTGAAAGTAAATTTGACCAAATTAAGGGATGTAGGTAAAAAAAGCTTACTTGGATTTTGAATTGGTTTGATTTATTTTGATTTGGTTTGAAGGGTTTGAACCTAGATTTCAATTATATTTGTGAATATAAATAAATGAATGATTGATTTATAAAGAAATCAACCAAGTTTGAGTTGGTTTGTAGGATTTTTGACTAAACATATGAAGGTGGTTCATATGGCTTAGGAAGAAAGAGATTTTGGAATTTGGACTTAATCATGGGTTTCAATCATTTAAAGTTTGGAATTAATTTATGATTTGGATTTTGATTTAAGATTGAATTTGGTAATTAAGAAAATTAATTGGATTGGGATTGGTATGAATTTGGTTAAGTCTAAGTCCAGAAGATAAAGTCAAAGGACTTAGGAATTTGAGGTTTGGTTTGAAAGAAGGAAGCAAGGATTAGGTTTATGCAATAGGATAGGAAAGTCCTCCAAAGTCCCTAAGGCACAACCTATTCTTATGGCTAACTCTTTTAAGTCTCTAGGGTTAGGTTAAGTGTTCACCTAATCACTAGAAGTGTCTTAAAACTAAAGAACTCTTAGTGTCTATAAGAGTCTTAGATCTATGATGAGAAAGTTGAGAGCTCACTCCAAAAGTGAGGTCAACAAAGGCAACCCAATAGGTGTGGTGTGATTGAAAAGGCATACCTCACGTATTGGTGTTTATCGAGACAATCAACAACATCTGAAGGATCACAAACACTATCATATATGATCTACTTTTAAACCCAGATGTGAAGTGTTGATCTCATTTTTAGAATGAGTTCTCAACGCCTCCATCTTAGACATAGGACTCCTATTATACTTTAAGAGATCCTTAGTCCTAAGACACATCTAGAAATTAGGTGGACACTCAACTTAGCCTTAGAGACTTAGAAGAGTTAGCCATAGGAATAGGACATGCCTTAGGAGTGTTAGGAAAATCTGCTCTACCCTATAGCTTGAACCACTTTCCTTACTTCCTTCCTTCAAATCAAACTCCAAATCAAATCAACATCAAACCTAAATCAATTCTAGCCTAATTGATTTTCTCCAAACTCAAATCAATGACATAGGATTGAAACCCAAGATTGAAATTCCAAATTCCAAATATTTCCTAAGTCCTTAATTTCCCTCATAAGGACTTAGCCTAAAAATCATCTTCAAATCAGTTCAAATTCATGAATTTTCCCATAACCCATTTATATTCTCATTTATATTCACATATATAAATGAAATATAAATTCAAATCAAATTCCAAGTTGAAATTCCAAATTCTAAATCTTGCCTAAGTCCTTCGATTTCCCTTCAAGGGCTTTGCTAAAAAATCATCTTCAAATCAATTCAAATTCATAAAATTTTCTCATAACTCATTTATATTCTCATTTATATTCACATATATAAATGAAATATAAATTCAAATCAATCAAACTAAATCCAAAATTCAAGATCGATTGGCAAATATTTCCTAAGTAACCATGATTTTCTCTTAAGGACTTAGCCTAAGTCATGTTCAAATCACTTTAAACTCATGAAATTTTCTCATGACCCATTTATATTCACATATGTAAATGAAATATAAATTCAAACAACCAAAACCAACTCCAAAATTCAAGTTCAAATTCAATCAAAATCCAACTTAAGCCTTTCAAGTCAAATTCTTGAACTTAGCCAAATCAACTTCAAATCAAGCCAAACTCTTAATTTTCCTTAATGATTCAATCAATCCTTCAATAATGAATCCAAATATAAATACAAACTTCAATCACTTAACCAAAACTCAATTCAAAAATCAAGCCAAAATCCATTTCATGTTCACCCTTTGAACTTGAAATTATCGAATGAATCAAACCCCATTTGATTTCAAACCAATTGTAAATGGATATATATTTCAATCATAAGTCCATATGTAAGTTCAATCAAACTCAATTCAAGCTTTGACCAAGCCATTTGACCCACTTAGGTTCACTTGTCCTAAAGTGACCTAAAATACCCTTATGAGATAAATTATAATCCTAACCAAATTGGATTGAATCAAACTCTCCTAAGCCTCTCATCATGATCAACAATCATCATGGGATGTTCAATCACTCAAATTGGGTCGAACTAAGTCAAACCTAAGGGTTGACCAAAGTCAACACTTAGCCAAAATGAAACCCAATATAGCTAAAATCTATCATAGGCCAAATTGATTGAAACTAATGATATAAGTTCATTCATGATTAATGTTTGAACTTAACCAAGTCAACATTTCAGCATAACCTAGCCCAATTGGCCACTTGACCCAAGTTGACCCAACTTGACCTAAAAACTTAAAATGTGTCAATACTTGATCTAAGCCAAATTGATTGAAACCAATGGGGTCAAGTTCATTCTAAATCACATGTTGAACTTAACCAAAGCCTCAATTAGCCAACTAGACCTAACCTAGCCCAATTGACCTTGAACCTAACTTGACCTAAAGGGTCATATTGAGCCAAATTCAAACTTAACCAAAATTGATTGGAAACAAAGATACCAATCCACTTCATATGACCAACCAAACCTAAACCTACCCATGACCTAGCTCAAATAGGTCAAATGGGTCAAATTGGTCAACTTGACCCATTTGACCTAAATGAAGTTATATGCATCAAATTCAAACCTAAATCAAATTGAATCAAACCAAAGCCACCAAAACATTTCAAATGGTCATATGAACTTGACCCAACCCTTGGTTTGACCCAATTTGACCATTTGGTCAACTTGACCCAAGTTGATCCATTTTGACCTAAATGAGCCAAATCACATCAAACCAACTCCAAATTTAATGAAACTTGGCCAAACTTATTTTCTCATCTTACCAAATATACCCAAACTAAAATCAAGGTTAAATGACCATTTTACCCCTAGGCCATAGGGTAAATTTTGCCAATTCCACTTCAAATTTGATCAAATCCTTTTCATAGCCGCTTGCACTCTCCTAGTGGATCAAGTGAACACTAGGGAGGGTGGTGCACCCAACCCAATGGGTTTGGGTCAGCCCAACCTAGCCCAATGGTCAAACCGACCACTCCCCTTGAAATGGCCACATGGGAATCATGCCTCCACTTGTTTTGAGCGCATGGGGAATTTACCTTCCCACTCCTCTAGCCAAACCAAACTCAATGACTCATCTAACAGCCTAACAAACTCACTAAATTAAGGCAATTGATCCAAAATGGCATGGCAAGCTTCCGCCATCCGATTGCCAAAGTGAGAGATATACTCCCCCTAATTCATTTCAAACTGAACAATCCTAAATTTGATTGAACTTAGGGAAGCCAAAGAAGCAAATCCTCAGCCTCTCCAAGCTTCCTAGAGTGATTTCAAAACTTAATTTCTCACTTTTCAGAGCTTGAAAATAGGGGACCTCCATTGAAGAGCCAACTCACTCCACACTCAAAACTAGTGCAATTCTTTTTGCACACTCCCTCAGGGACCTCAATCGAGCTCACCCAAACTCTTTCCTAAGTTTCTAAAGTGAAGGAGGAGCCATCTTGATCAAGATCGAGCTCAAGGAAAAGAAGGGTTGTATAGAAGCATCTACTCAACCTCAAGAGCTCAAACCTTTAGCAAAGCTTTGTCTTAACCAGATGAAGCTTCTCCAAGGGAATCGAGAGTCGGTGATCACCTCCGATGAGTTTAGCCATTTTTTGAGCTTAATGTAGCTATGGTTTGGAGCTTTGTGAAGTGAATGTTAATCCCATAGAATCTTAGCCATTATATGTGATCTAGGTTGTATGTTGATGGCGTCGGTTGAGTTTCATCCCAATCCAAGCTCAATCGAGCTCGAATCATGGCTTCAAACATGGACGATGTCCATGGCTCACAGAGAGCGACATGGATGGATCTCTGGCCATCCATCCTTGCATTTTGAATGGACAAGATTGAAATGCATATATATGTTTTTTTCTCCGCAGATATGGCTTTAATCTCAGTCGGATCCTTGATCGGAAGGCTGAGGAGAAAGCACGTAGCCGCCGCACGCAGCGCTATGATGTGATGGGTTAAATACCCAATCCCTGCACAGTGTAGCGCGCGCATCAACGCATACGCGTGTGCGGGATTAATAATATAATTAAGCTTTAAATAATTCCTAATTATTCACCAAACTTTCTAAAATCCATATCTAAGTGTAGAAAAGTCAGAATAACATGAAATAAATTGCATATAAAAGATAATTGAAATAGAATATTATAAAATTAATTTTAATGGATTTTGAATAGTATTTTTCTTTGAATTTAGGTTTTATTGGGAATGTTTATTTGCTAATTACCTTTAATTACTTCTCTGATTAATCCCAAACTTTTTGTGCTTAATTAGTGGGATGACTCCATCCTTCCCTAATTTTCTTGGGATTTATTAGTGGCTTAATTAGGGAATTTCTCATTCATTCCTTAATAATTTCCTTAATATAATTAAACTTAATTAAGGATATAATTAGTGGTTTAACACTCTAATTGAGTCAATTAAATTTTGATTAAGTGGATGTGAGATTTAGGGAATAATTTTGAGATACTTTCCTTGAGATATTCCCTAAACCCCCTTTTCTTCCTTAATCCATTCTTAATTAAGGATTAATTCACTAATTACCCCCTTAATTAATTTCATAAAATTCTAAAACTTTCTAGAACTTAATTAATCTATCTTGGATAGATGCTTAGGTATTCAATAGCCTAAGTACATTAAGGAAATGAAAACCCAACTCATATGTGTGAGAGGGGTTATGAAATTACTTAAGTTAAACCCCTTAGTTTAGTTAATCAGTAATCATGAGCCAAATTGCATTGGGCCTTTTCTTCCTAAGTGCATTGAAAATTTAAATTCCTTGTGAGGTTTTATGTTATCTCATTAGCTCATGATTACTTGATTAAATATGATAAGGTGGTATAGGTAAGGGGTAATTAATACACTTAATCCATACCTTAACCTAAACAAAATATAAAATGGATCTAATCACCTAAGAATTGAACTTAAATATCATACACTTGTGGGAATGGGTTAAGAACAGAAAACTCACCTCACATTCTTAAATTAAATCAAACTCAAAACAAAACCAAACATTCTTTAAAAATAATTTGATTTTATTTAAGCTTTCTTATTTCATAAGATTGTCTTTAGGAATTAATTAGGGTGGATGTATTTACATGTTTTCTTCATTTTAGTTTCTTCCCAAAATGCTAAATGTGTATGTCATATGAATTGTATGCATTTATTCTTTTCAAAAATCAAAATGAAAGTGAAATGTCTCTTTTATGTCAAATTGCATATTTTGGCTAAAAATAGGAATATGAGTGGCTATTATCACTATTAAATCTAAATTATTTTTATAATATATGAATCAATTACCAAAGTGAAGGTGTGTTACTTATATTTTATTTATGAGCTTGCATGTGAGTAAAATATAAGGATGTGCTTGGTGTAGTCTTCCTTCTCCCCTCTTTTAGTATAGTTTTGAATAGGATTTGGTAAAGTGTTTAGTTCATTTGAAAAGAATCTAACACTTGCATAATTCCATCTCCTATTCATTCCTATGCTATTACTTAAGAAGGATATCTACACTTGTACATATAAATTCCATAAACAAAAATAAATCAACCAACATAAACTTTTGCATCCTTTCTTTTCCATTCATTTCCTTTGTACATATGCTTGTATTTAAGGAAAGTGGTATATTAGTCTAGACAACCTTGGGGTTGCGAGGCTTTAAGTAGCCCTAAGTAGGTATTGTACCTTACACCCCTAGTTAACAATGGCGTTGTACTCACTTATGCCTTTCTTACATTCATGTGTGCATGTGAAAATTGAATAAGAGACCCTTTTTCTACTTAATGAAAATCATGCATCATAAGCATTCAAATTTTCTTAAGTAAACTACTTAGCATTCATTATAAAGTGTGCTAAACATTCTCATTTGTATGTATAGATATGCTTAGGATTCATCCATATGCATGTTATACATGTTGGGAAGGAAATGAAGAGATATGTATTTTGTGAATTTAGTTCACTTTACTTAATCTTAAAATGCCTTTCTTTTTTGAATAGGTTTGTTTAGAATTGATATAAACTTAGGATTAATTAAAAACACATAATAAAACATTCACAAACAAAACTAAATATAAATCCACTTTAGAAATTACTTAAGGTAGGGAATGAAAGAGAAGTTCTCTTCTCTTTACCCTCTCTTTAAAACTTAGTAATTAATTGTGGGATTCATTCAAACCGAATAAAATAAAAAATAAAATCAACCTAAAATAGTAAAAATAACTTAAATGAAACCATCCCCTATGTTGAATACTTTCACATTTAGGAAATACAAACCTGAAAACCATAGTTAGGCATACCACATAAACCTCCTAAAGCACACACATTTAGACAAAGTCACCACTTCTAGCTTTAGATTTGGTGGTGCCTGGTTTGATGTTTGCTTTTGTTTTGTGATATATGTTTTAATCTTGATGTTAGGGTGAATGTGCATAGAATTAATGATAGGATGATTTAGTCTAATCATTATTTTCTGTAGGAGATTGTGCTTAAGGGGCACTACAATAAATAAAAATATAAATACTTTTGAAGTGCAGGTGCCTATACCCCTAAGCATAATCCAATAGGCCAGGTGGACTTAGTCACCCATGTGTGGGGTGATAAGTCCAAAAAACATGCTTGGCATTTGTATGGCTTTTTTATCTAATCTTTATTTTGTAGGTCTAAGCTAGATTTACTTTTCCTTTTCATGTAATTTTTTGCAATTAGGATTTTGGAATGATTATTATGGGGATTAGGATGAGCATTGGTCATAAGATCTCATCTTATATACCATGTGAAGCCTTTGGAGAAACCACTTTCCAACCATCCAAATGAAAGAACCAAAGAAGATAGAAGAAAAGAAGAAGAAAGAAGAAATGAAGAATGAAGAAATGAAGCTTGAAGACCCCCATAACAATGAATTCCTTGCTTAATTGTACTTAATTCATTTCTAATCTAGGTTGTATAAGGGTAGAGATCGACTACCCAATTTTTTCTTGGGTTTGTGTGATGGTGCTTGACCACAAATAGCCTCTTATTCTTTTGCATTAGCTTTATAAATTGATTGATGATTTGTTTAGCTTGTGCATTAAGATGGCATCATTTTCCATGTTTCTTCCTTGCTTGATGTATGATCTGGATGTGGATTAGGCTCTTAGAGAAAAATAAATCTTCTACCAAATTAATTAATTCAAAACCATAAATAAAGAATTCATAACCTCATCTAAAGCTTAGGTTAAAAATCAAGATAAAAGAATTAGCGGCTAGTTGGATGAGTATTCCTTTTACAACATCATGTACAAATGCATATTATTTTCACTCTTGATTGGAGGGCTTCCACCTTTGCCAAAGAAACTTGCCGAGCCATGGTGGAAATACACCTCCTCCCTTCTCACTGATTTTGGCCAATAATCTTACTTATCATACATTAGGCATATAAATCCTATAAGCCTGAGTCAAATGATTGTCCAAAAATAAAAATAACATGTAATATGATTTGTATTAGATTTAGGTCATTTGAAGCATACCCGTACATGATCGAGTCTCTTCAGGGAGTGAGTTTAAGAACTTAGTCTCTTCATAAATAAATAATAGACTAGCTATCTCGCATAAAGCATATGACTTGCCTACATGAATTTAAAATCAGAGGAGTTAGTCCACCCTAGTCCAAGCCAAATGGGTGATTTGTCCTCTCTTATGGAGGCAAACCAAATACTCATTGTCACCTTAGATTTAGGTTATGCTTTCAGCCCTCGCCAAAGCTCCCTAGATTTAGGTTCTGAGGTTGCTTCTCCCTTCCATGGTCCATAAGCATAAATCCTCACCTCTTAAGCATTTCCATAATCTTGTGTTATGGAATCATAAGTCCTAAACTTCTAATAAAAAGTCAACTCAAATGAATAATTCAATTTCAAAAATATAAAGCCCAACCATAGGATAGTTTGAGATGCTCACTAGATTTCCTAGCAACGTGAACATCTCCAACTCATCTTCCTTTGGTTTTGACAATAATTCCCTCTCTTTGATCAATCACATTTGATCTTCTAAAACAAACTAATCAATTGATAGTCCTACCTATTAAAATCTTTGGAGACAATGATCATTTACATTAATCAAGAGTATTCCTGAGGGATCTCATTCCTTAGGATGTAATTAACTATAGGGGCTTTCCGGGAAACTTAACGAACTCGATTTAAATAAATCCTACTTTACTTTTTCATGTAAAGTAGGGGAAGAATCTTCAGTACACATGCAGAACTATTATACTTAGGAGTCTTTGTTGAGGTGATTAGGTCCATTGTAGGGTGGTGACTTCTATCTTTAGAGATACTATACCTCTCAATGTTGTACCCGATCACCCTCAATAAGAATATCTACGGATCTACGTGGTGTCAAAAATTCTTTAAAAATAAAAGAAGTATATTTTGGTCTTCATTTTATCTCACATAGAGCGAAGATGGAAGTATATTTCTATTCTTTAGAACTTTTTATATAAAAATTTTACCACAAGAAGGAATCAAGATCTTAGTGTAATACAACTCCACTCATACTGAGGGCATAAAGGAGGAAGAAGGGATCCACTAAGGGATCAAGAAGTGAACCTTCCACTAGAGAAGCAGGTTCAGGTTATCCACTGGGATAAGGGGTTTGGTTTAAATGCAATATATGATTCGGGTAGAGCATCTGTTGGGGATCAGGAAGTAAAACTCACCATGGAGAGATGCATGAATATTCTACTAGGGAAGTAGGTTCAGGTTATCCATTTGGGAGAAAGGTGGTTTGAGGAGATTTCTTTTGAGGGTGCACTCGTTAGAGAATACAATTTTGAATTGTATTTAATTAACTCCACTAGGAAGGCTAGGATGATTGATGTCTCACTAGGGAGAAGTTGGCTGATTATTTGTTTAAGTTTTCTATTTTAAGATGGTTCCTATCGGTATACGATGGACAACACTGAGAAGGGGCCATGTCCAAGGCTTATCTCAAATTTACCAATCCAAAGGGGTACTCCCTCAGCCACATGGTAGAACTATTTTACCTAAGGGGTTACCTTTCGGTGCACCATGGCTGTGCTTAGGGAGAAAGCGTAGCACTTACATCTCTAAAAGCAAGGGACCACTGTTGGGGTGATCTATTGGATACAATAAATCAAACCCAACCTAGGGCGACTACTAAATGAATGTCATTGGGGGAATTATATCAACTAAGAAGAAGTCAAGATAATGTCATTTGATTGAATTGTACATGTTTTAATTTCATTTATTTTAATTTGATGGATCCCCTTGGTTTGTGATGGATCCACAAGAAGGGTCTAATATCAGCCTAGACCTATCTTAGATTTACAAATTCAAAGGGATAGTCTACTGCCATGAGGTAGAACTAACCAACCCACGGGGTGCCTTTCGGTGTGCAATGGTGAAGTTAGGAAGAAAGCGTGGGGGCTCACATCCTCCTACACAAGGAACCACTGGGATGATCAATCGCTTTCATAGCAAATTGAACCTGACCTAAGGCTCCCCATCGATTTGCAACGGTCGTGCTGGAAAGAATGTGTAATAGACTTATATCTTTCAAAGCAAAGATGACCATCGAGGTTACTCATTAGTCGCACAACAAGTTGAACCTAACCTAAGGGTGACTATTGAGAGAGTGCCGACCCGGGTACTTATCTCAACTCAAAGTAGTCAGGCAATTCCTATAGGGAGTTTTGCTGATACTACACTAATGATAGGATGTCTGCTTGAGAATGGGGCCACTAGGGGCTTGAATTCCTAATCCGCAAGCGAAGATATATTTCATTTATTTTATGTTTGTGTAGACCTGTTGGTTTGCGAGGGACCACACTAAGAAGGAGCATATATCAGCCTAGTCCTATCTCAGACTTACTGGACCAAGGGAGAATCTGCACATCCGCTGAACAAATTCTCCAACCACAGGGGTGGCTATTAGGAAAGGAGAATTATCAAATCCAAAAGTAACCTAGGTAGTGTCTAAATGGAGTTGCTAAAGACGTGATCCAAATAGAGTGCCCACAGGAGAAGTGTCGATGGGAGTTATCCAAAACCCTATAAAAGAAAGCCTGTAGGTATTTAGTGTCCAACTTAAGGAGAACGTGGGGACTAATATATGCCAAGAGTTGTGTATCCACCGGGTGGGTCGCCATCAGCATGGCGATAACCAACCAGCCTAAGGTGCTCATCGATTTGTGACAATCAATCTAGAAAGAAGGCATGTAGGCTTACATCTTCCTAAGTCAAAACTGATTGCCGGGATAGTCAGCCTTTGGCTCCACAGAGGCTATCCAACCTAGGGTGACTACTAAGCAAGGAGTTATGTGTAAGGACTAAACCTAAGCTTGAAGTAGTCAAGAGAAAAGGATCCATTTGGGGACTTATCCTAAGCCTCAAATACACTCAACCTATTTAATGCTTGATGGCTAGTCCAAAAAGAAAGCATGTAAGCTTACATCCTCTAAAAACAAAGTCAACATGGGGTACTGGCTACACAATAAGGCCTACCAAACTTACAAGGCGATCAATTTGCAATGGTCAAGTCAAGAAGAAAGCATGAGGACTCTCATCCGCCACACAAGTGACCACTGGGGACATACTAACAATGTAGCATATTCCCGACCTAGAGTAGCTAATGAGTGAGTGTCATAGGGGGCTTGCTCCCACATCAAAATAACATGAGACAAAAGATATGTGTTTCTTTATGCTATGAAAGAATGAATAGGATGCCACTCAGGTTCTCTTACACCTATTCTAAACATGAAGGAATGTGACCCCACCAAGAAAGGATGCCGCTTGGGTTCTCTTACACCTAACTTAGTTGTACTAGTTTAAATAGATGCCTCTTCTCTCTCTCTTTCACCCATCCCAATAGCTAGGATTGAATGTGGTTTGTGTTTTATTATGGAGGGATAGGATGGGCTCTTACACCACCCTAAATAAGTCATGGTGAATTCGCAAGTGAAAGATATTTTCAACACATAAGAAATAGAATTTGATATGAAAAGAAGTTTTATTGATGATTATTTTCAAACAAGATTTACGGATAATATTTCTTTAAGTAGAGCCCATTGATTGGAAGCATAGGGCGCCCTTCCTTATAGTTTATGAGATAATAAGATCCTCCTTAGTAGGCCTTCTCTATGGTAAAAGGGTATTCCCAAGTGGGTTTAAACTTGCCTCCCATATTTCTATAGGCAATAATTAGACTCCTTAAAACATAAACAAGCTCTCCTACTTGAAAAGCTCTAGGACAAACTAACTTATTGTGAGCTTGAATCATTTTGGCTTTGTACAACTCGAGGTTCTGGCATGCCCAGAGGCATCTCTCCTCCAAACCTTCGAGCTCTTCCAATTGCAGCATGGCATTCTATTTTATAGTAATCTTGCTACCCATAGCTATCCTTAATGATGGGAGTTAGACTTCTAATAGTAGAATGACTTTAGACCCATACACTAAGAAAAATGGGATAGATTGAGTTGGAGTTCTATATGTGGTGTGGTAGGCCCACAAGGCTTCACCCAACTGCTCATGCCACTATCGTTTATTATTGTTGAGTGTCTTCTTTAATATTTGGATGAGAGTTTTGTTGAATGCTTTTGCAAGACCATTTCCCTTGGATAGTAGATGGTAGAATATCTCCAATCTATGCTTTCTCTTTGAGAAAAGCTATTGATTTTGGTGCTCTTGAATGTAGTACCATTATCGAATATAATTTATCGAGGCACCCCAAACCTATATACGATATAATTCTTGAAAAACTAGGGTACATGTTGAGCTTTGACCTCTTTGAGTGGGATTATCTCTGCCCACTTGGAAAAGTAGTTGGTGGTAGCTAGAATGAACCGGTGACCCTTGGAAGAAGGAGGATTGATCGGACCCAATATGTTAGTGCCCCAACACTCAAATGGCCACGAGGCCAATGTAGGGTGTAGAATGTTGGGTGGTTGATGTAGGACCACACCATGCACTTGACATTGGTGACACCTCCTAGCTACATCCATGCAACATGTAATCATCAGAGCCAGTAGTATAGTTCTTGATCTTGGCTTTCATCTTCGGACTGGACTGGTGAGCTCCGCATAAACCTAAATGTACCTCGATCATGATCTTATGAGCTTCATACTTGGCTAGATAATTTAACCACATATGATAGAAAGACTATATAGGGTGCCATCTACGAGAGCATATGAAAGGGCTCTCTACTTCACCTAATGTGCTAATGACTTCTCTTGAGTTAGTTTGCCTGTGTTTAGGTAATTCATGAATTGTTGCCTCCAATCTGACTGGTCATCCTTTTTGGCAACAACAACCTCCCCTTCAAGAGAGTGTCTCTCGATCAGTTCAACATTAATAAGGGATAATACTTATCTATTTTGGATCCTTATTAGAATGGACTCACCTTCTGGGCATGCCAACTCCTTAGCGAGCTTGGCCAATGCATCTGCTATAACATTATCTCCTCGAGGAATCTTGTAGATGGTGACCTTTAGAATTTGAGCTAATAACTCTATGGTATACTTATGCTAATGATGAAGCTTAGACTTTAGAACTTTGTAAGACCTAACGATTTGGTTGACAACGAGCTTAGAATATCCGAAGATGTCAATGCCCTAGACGCATAGTGTAATGATTAACTCCAGACTGACAATCGGAGCCTCATATTTGACTTTATTGTTGGTGCATGGATTGGATAGATAATATGAGAATCTCATCACATCACAATCCAGAGTTAGGAGAACTATTCCTACCCTTGCCTTTCCTAGAAGAGTAGATCATGGTTTGCCTTTTGAGAGGAAGTCGCACCATTAAAATATATCTCCCACCGGTGAATACTAGTGTCCCCTAAGTTCATGATTTGTTCATCTGGGAGGTCATCACTAAAGAGAATCAACAGGAAGTGGGTGTGCTGTTAAGAAATATGCTAGTGCTTGTCCTTTCACATCATGGAGGGTTAAGAATATGATGTCAAACTACGATAAAATCATGGACCAACGTGCCAACCGTCCATATAGCATTGGTCGTGTCATAAGATATTATAGTGGATTAATTCTAGAGATCAGATTCACCTTATGAGAAAGAATGTAGGGTTGTAGCTTTTGGGATGCAAAGATTAAAGCTAGATAATACTTCTCAATAGGTGGGTAGTTTGTCTTAGCTGGGATTAGATAATGACTGAGGTAGTAGAGAGCATTTTCCTTCCATTCGTCATTAGTTTGAGCCAACAAAGCACCAAGGGAGTCATCTAATGCATCCGTGTAGAGGATTAATGGCTTGCTCGAGATAGGGGCTGCTAGAATTGGCAGCATCATCAAGTAGTGCTTGATGTCTTCAAAGGCATGCTGGCACTTATCATCCCACTTGAACTTGGAATCCTTTTTGACAAGTGTTGAGAATGGCTGGAATCTTCCTGATAGATTAGATATGAAGCGTCTTAGATACGCCAACCACCCTTGGAATAATCTGAGTCAAGTTAGACTTTTAAGGGGTGGCATTTCTAAGATAGCCTTAATCTACTCTAGGTCGATCTCTATTCCCCGTTGGATAACAAACCCAAGGAATTTTTTGAAGCTACTCTGAATGCACACTTCAAGGGATTCATTTTAAGGTTAAATTATCTTAACCATTCAAAAACTACTCTCAAGTCATAGGGATAGTCTTTCTTTTTTTTGTTTTTGACTATTAGATCATCAACATAACATTCAACTTGATGATGAATGAGTTCATTGAAGATCTGAGTCATGGCCCATTGGTATGTAGCACCGACATTTTTAACACCCAAAGACATAACCTTATAATAATAGATTTCAATCATTTGGAAAGTAGTGTTTGTTTCATCCTCGGGGGCCATCTTGATTTGGTTATAGCCAGATGACACATCCGTAAAGGAGAATACTGCATGAGAAGAGGTGATGTTCACCATTAACTCTGGTATAGGAAATAAAAATTCATCCATAGGACATGCCTTATTTAGATCCCTAAAATTGATGCATATGTGAATTTATCCATTCTTTTTCTTAACTGGGTTGACACTAGCTAGCTAGGTGGGATATTTTTCGTCCTTGATAAAGCTAGCATCGATCAGTTTCTTGATTTCAAAAATGACATGTTGCTCAATCTTAATCACATGCATCTAGGAGCTTGCTTGATAGGGTTTGCATTAAGTTCTATTGCTAGTTTGTGGACTACTATGTCAGGAGATAAACTGAGCATTTCTTCATAACTCCATGTGAACTAGTCATTAAACTCAATTAATAGTATAACTAAGTCATTGGTTTCTTCTTCATTCAATGAGGAACTGATGTACGTCAGGCGTGTATCTTTTTTTGTCCCCAAGTTGATTTCTTTGAGTTCATCAATGATTGATTTGATCTCTTCTTCAAACTCTGGTAGTGCCTCTTTAACTTTAGGCTCATTTAGTTCATCTGAAGTTTCTAAACATACCTCTGTATAAGAGTTAACATGATTTGAGAAGAACCTATTAGACTCTAAATGAGTGGTGATGACTAGGCAATGGTTGTCATCATCGACTGGACTGACTATGTTGAATCCTAGTCCTGGTCTTGATTGAGAATATCTTCTTTGGTTGTCCCATAGTTTTTCAAAGTAATTCGACCTGTATTTAGACCAAGTATGTGGGATTAATCCCTTCTTTCATATGTTAATAACACAAGGTGAATACCAATCAAGAGGTAGTTGTATTAAATCATTATATTAATCATCCTCAAGTTTTACATCGACTTTCTAACTTAAGGATGATGGTACCAATAAAAACCTCTTTGGCTTGACTTCTATGGATAACTTGGGGGCCTCCTTAACTACTAAACCTTCAACTTTTTGGAAAAAAAGTGAGGTTAGAGCTAAATTTCCAAACAACTACTAATTATTTTATATAATGATGATTTGGATACATTCATGCTTTGCTTGGAGGTCTGGTCTTCATCACTGTTTGGCTCGAACGTCACCTCCAAAGGAACCCACTGAGAGGGTTTGTCAGTGTGCTAACCATATGAGACTCATCCTCTAAATTGGACTCTAAGTCCATGTGGATAATGGTGGTACTATTTTAAGATGGAACATAGCTCCTACCGGTTGTCCACCAGCAATGAGGTCTTCCACCTCTAAAACTGCCTCAAGATTCACCTTTGCCTCTACTTGGTGGGGGTCTTATCATCCTACCCATGTGTTCATATGTAGGAATGAACTATGAGTGGAATCGGCTCTCCTTCCTCGATTCTCTCACTTATACTTTTATTTTCTTTTTCTTTTTTATTTTTTTTATTTTTCTTTCTTTTCCAAGTTTGTTTGCAAGAATAGACTTTTTGATTTAGAGGAAGATAGTATGCTACATCTTCATATATCTTGACCTCCCTAACTAAAAATGGCTTCAAGTCTCCTTTGACACAATACTCGATTCCACCTCTTCAAAATTTGATGCACTTATGTAAAGAGAATGAAATCATGTTGTTTCCATGTATGCAAGGCCTACTGAGCAAAGAAGTGAAAATATATCAGAATCAATTATGTAGAACTTTACTTCTATCTTCCAATCATCTATCTCTAGTGGTAACACTATGAAGCCTAAAGCCCTCTCGCCTTGCTCATTGAATCCTCTCAACATCATCCGATCTTCTCAGAGTTTGGATATGTCAATCATCAAGTAGGCAAGGGCCTTTAAACTCATAATGTTTACCAATGCAACTGGATCAACTAATACCCTAGAGAGTATAAATCTACGCATGTCCACTGTGATGTAGAGGGGACATTTGTGCCTATTGTCCCCAAAAGAAGCTCTTCATCGGTGAATGTAACTCCATGAGATTCTCTAGAATAGCATGCCTCCTCTCCAATAGCGTTCAACTGAGCTAAACATATTTGGAGATCAAGAAGAGCTTTGATCAATGACCCCTTATCTCTTTGGATAAGACAAGGCATATGCATGCAGTAATTTGCTAGTGGTGCTAAAAACATAAATAACTCGCTAGTCCTCCACAAGCATATCTAGCATCCCGTGGAGGGGTTTCTTGATTGCTAGAACCAATGATTTGATTGTTTATCTTGAGGTGCCACCCATGAAGGTTGACTTCAGAGACTTCATGAGATGGTTTAGTGGAAAGTTCTACCTACTCATCATGTTAACCTACAACTTCTCTAGAGCCATCAGATTCGATGACTCCAAATCTATCTCAATGTGTGAACCCGGGTGATTTAGGGATGGGTAATCCATTTCTAAATCAGAAAGGAGTGGATCAGAATTGTTATAATTATTAGTACTAAGACAGCTTTCTATATGAATAAAATCATCAAGACCATCAAAAGTAGAGAATATGTAAGCGGAATTAGTCTTCTTCTTCATTGATTTCTTAGATTTGGATGGAGGTATAAAGTAAAAATCAAGTAAAATAAGAGAGGATTTGGCACCCCTCGATACAGGAGGAGAAGAAGAGCTATATCGCAACCGTGGAAGGAGTTCTCACTCCGCTGGTTGTGCTACTATACTATCTCGCAAGTGGAGGTCGTCACATGTTTTGCCCACCTTCCACCTCCTTCAATTTGTCCTTCACAACTTGCAAACCTTCCTTAGAGTTGAAGGTTTGAGCTTCTTTAAGCACCTATAAGGGTAACTTTCTTATCTTAGAAATGATTTTCTTGGAGGTTTAGGATAGGGAGATATCCCAACCTTCATCTGTCTTAAGAAGTTCGTGTGTATTCCCAAGGATTACCTTAACAGAACTGGAAGGTTATTCTATTAGGTATTCCTTAGGGGTGATAATGACACCCGACTTATAGCTATGCTCAAGCCAGTCCTTAAAGATAAAGTAATCTTCCAAGACATGACCAAACATGTGATGGTAGGGGAAATACTTTAGATCATGACTCTTGCCCACATCCTCCGGCCACCTTCTTTAAGAGATTATTAATGATCTTCCTAACTACATCCCTCTTAAATGAATAAGGTTTATTCAATTTTCCAATAAGAGTAGGGGTTACACCTGGTGGATTGGAATACTACCACTGATGAGGTGGAGTGGGTAGTAGCCATTATGGTAACCCAGGTGGCTGGCTGAGGAGGTGGTGTGAGAAGACCCCGAGCTCAAGGCCCGACCGACCCAACTAGATGTTTCCTCTTATCAATTATTGTGACTGCCCCTAACTTCTTCTTAAATTCCTTCTCTAGTCTAAGCTTGACTGATTGAACTTGGAAAGGTAACTGTTTGGACTCCCCTTTTAGACTAGCCGCTTTGTTGATTAATTTCTCAAATCTCTTAATGGTGAACCCTTTAAGCATGAAGGCAATTGAGCCATGGATATTCTTGAGTAGAATTTCAATGCCATGCTATTCAGACAACTATGGTTCATATTTCATACTTAAATTGCATCATCTAATAAAGTATCCACTCACTCACCAGTGTTCTTGAGCTATAGATCTCCTAGCTACCTTAATGAGCTCCAACAAATCTCTTAATAAAGAGCTATTCCAAGTTAGTAAATATCTTCACTGAACCATTGAATACTTCAGTATACCAATCAAATGTGATGCCTATCAAGCTACTAAAAGGAGAAATATGAGTGCATCGCTACCACCGGCATTACAACATTCGGCCCTGAAATGTGCTATGTGGTGCCGAAGGTTCCCACTGCCATCAAAAATTTTGAAGGACAAAGGCACAAAGCCTTTAGGATATTAGACACCATTAAATTCTCTCTAGGTAGGGTCTACCCTTTGGAACAGATGAGCCACCTGCTTCCAATGCATCCCTCACTCACTCCACCATGTGTTTAATCTCTTTTTCATGCATGGAGGTGCTATCCACCACCTTTGTATGCAAGCTACCACTATCTTCTTTAGCAGGAATTCATCTAGTAATCTAAAGTGTGTGCCAACTCTACTCATTGATCGTTATGGGAGAAGGTTGTGAGATCGAGGCTGAATTCTGTAATGTTGTCACTGCTTCCATCAACTCTTTGATCTTCTTCCCCATTCTATCAATGTGATCATCCTTCCGCCTAATTGGATGGAGGAGGTGTTGAGTTGAATGGACAACATCATCATCTTTACAACAATACCTTCCTAACTGTGTCGATCTCTCTAAAGAGAACTCTTAGTATCAACCATGTGGACTTCAGTCAAATCCTCAAGAAGGTCATCCTCAAGAAGGACATCCTCATTGGGATCAAATGCTACCCGCTCATCTTCAAAATATGTGCGATCACTGCCTAAGAGTTCCCTCTTCACGACAAAGTAAGCGGCTACGATCTCATCCAAGGAATGATATAAATGTGTCGACATAAACACTGGTCATGGGGACTGTCATTGATTGAAATGGATCTAACACTGCCTCATTGAGAGGGTCATGCTCATTAAGAGATTTGCTCATGACTGCTCATCGGTGGAGTGGTATCCCTAGGAAATCCCTATGGGAACAAGGTCCCCTTATCTCCTCTACCGCCGCCACTATCTCCGATGGTGGTGGTGGTGGTGGTCCACCACGACACGGTCACCACCCTTCTTCACCAAGACCAAGATTGAAGTAGGAGTTTGAGAAGGGGAACTCATCCTCACCCTAGTCGGTGGAGTAGATGGAGTGGGATCCTTTGGCCATAGTTGGATCAACAAGCCTCCTATGCTGGGGCCTGGATTTTGGCAGAGGTGGTGGATGCCGTATGGGTGATGGTCGAAGAAGAGCGGTGTGAACATAATACTGACTGCTCCTTAACAAAAGATCTCTGTCTGTGATGGGTAGTGTCAGTAAGAACAATTATATCCAAATGATCGCCGCGTGATGGGGGGACGATCCAGAAAATCCATCAAAGTGGCTACCGACTGCCTGACATACCTCCATCATTCCATCCTTCTTTCCTGAGTAGATGCTTGAGCCTCTGCGGGCCTCTATTTATGGATTTGACCCCTCACACTCTTAGGGATCAATGATCATAGATCAAATAAGGTACCAAACTCAAGCATCCGTATGCTCTACCAACTTGGTGTAGGACAATCCTAAGTCTAGCATAGGGCCTCCTATGCTCCTTATCTGGTGTCTCATAGTATGCCAAAGGTGTGGGAGAATCATCAATCCTCTGATAGTCTTCCTCTCTATCTGAGGTCGAGAGGGGGTGAAACTTGTTGCTAGTCAGAAGTGGAGAGACCTCTCAGGGGGAACCCTCCTCGACTATATGTGATGCAGCCTCAATCTCTCTGGCTGTTGACTCATGCTCCTACTTAATCTTTCAATTTTTATTATGGAAGTGAGTATGAGTGAACAAGACAGAGAGGGAACTAGTACTTACCTCAAAAGTTGAGGAGACTATCTCAGAAGCTAAGATAGCCTTCACCTTCGGGGTAACCAAAGAGGAGGTAGTAGCTCTTGCTAGAGTAAAGGTAGAGATAGCGAGGGATAGGTGCTAGAACTATCATAGAATGGAGAGTGGGAACTATTACAGCCTTCCTCTTCAATAGAGGATACTCAAAATTGGAGGCATGTCAATATGATGACTGGCTTCACCCAACCACCTCATCCCGACTGATGGTAGTGAGGGTTGTCCCCTCCTCAATCTCCTCAATCAAGAAGACCAAATGGGTGGAGTCACGTCAATCCAAGGCCAAGTTCATCCTAAATAAAGGTGAAAAAACTTTTCGTAAGCCATGTGTACTAAATCAGAAGACTGACTGACTGATCCGAAGCACTGCATGTGTTGAAATATAACTGAAGTTAAATTCGCTTAATATTTGTTCCCAAGAGAGTGACATAGATTTAGACTTTTGAACCCACACTTCAACAAAATATGTTGAGTGGGGTTAATTAGAGAGATTTTGGTGATTGGAGGAGAGTCTTTGCCATTTGATTCTTTTGATTTTAGAACCCAAACTCAACCAATTTAGGTAGGTTAGGTGGGGTTCAAAAATTTGAGGAGAAATTTGTGGAGATATTTGCATTTTGTGTATCTTGTTTGAAAATAATAATGATTTGAAAGAACCTTTACTTATAGAATTTGAGTCTGCTAAGAAGAGATTGTGATTGTGTGTTTTAAGAAATTTTTTTTTTTTGTGAAATACCTTTTGCTTGAGATGAGTGAAGTGTCAATTTGAAAATGGGGGCTCCTTACTCAACAATTTTGATATGTTAAGTAGAAGCCACATGTGTTTGATTTATGTTTGAAAATGAGGATTTCACTTAAAAAATTTGGTATGTTAAATGAAAGTCAAAAGTAATTGATATATGTTTTGTTTTTCTTTGAAAATGGGTCTCCCGTTTAACAAATTTGGTATGTTAAGTGAAAGCCCAAATGTGATGTGATTTACTCAACAAATTTGATATGTTAAGTTGGAATCAAATATGATTTTATGAAGACAAGACTCTCACTTAGCAAGTTTGATATGCTAAGTGAAAGCCAAATGTGATTGATATATGCTTTGAGAATGGGACTCCCACTTAATAAATTTGGTATGTTAAGTGGAGGTCAAATGTGACATGAGAATGAGGCCCTCACTTAACAATCTTGATATGTTAAGTGGAATCAAATATGATTGAAAAAAAGATCATCACTTAATAATTTTAATGTATTAAATGAGAATCAAATATGTCATGAAATAGGATTCTCACTTAACAATTTTGATATGTTAAATGGGAATCAAATGCACAGAAAATGAGATCCCCACTTAACAACCTTGATATGTTAAGTGGGAATGAAAATAAGATTCTTACTTAACAACCTTGGCATGTTAAGTGGGAATCAAACATGACATGAAAATAAGATTCTTACTTAACAATATTGATGTGTTAAAGGGGAATCAAATGCACATGAAAATGAGATCCTCACTTAACAACCTTGATATGTTAAGTGGGAATCAAATATATTTTGAAAATAAGATTCTCACTTAACAACTTTGATATGTTAAGTGGGAACAAAATGTTCATGAAAATGTGATTCTCACTTAACAACTTTGATATGTTAAGTGGGAATCAAATGTTCATGAAAATGTGATTCTCACTTAACAACTTTGATATGTTAAATGGGAATCAAATGCACATGAAAATTAGATTCTCAGTTAACAACTTTGAAATGTTAAGTGGATTCAAATGCATATGAAAATGAGATTCTCACTTAACAATTTTGATATATTAAGTGGGAATCAAATGTATTTGTTAATGTGATTCTCACTTAACAATTTTGATATGTTAAGTAGAATCAAATGCATATGAAAATCTAATTCTCACTTAACAATTTTGACATGTTAAGTGAGAATCAAATGTATTTGATAATGTGATTCTCACTTAACAATTTTGATATGTTAAGTTGGAATCAAATGTATTTGATGTGCCCACTTTCTTCTAGCAAACATGGCATGTCAAATAAGATTCTAAAATAGAGGGGAAAATTTATTTAACAAATCTTAAGTATGTTAAATAGATTTCAACAATATGCTTTGATGCCATGTATGTGATTTCTTGATTTTGAAAAGAGAGAAACTTCCACTCTAAAATATATGAAATATGTTGAGTGGAGTTCCAATTTTATGTTATGATATGAAAAAAGAATCTTCATTCAACAAATTTGAGTATGTTGAATGAATGTGACTTTTTTTAAAAAGAAATGCTTTTGGAAAGTGTCATTTTGTGAAAGAAATTATTTTCTTAAATTTGATGATGAACCTTTCCTCACCAAGCAAGTGGTGAGGAGGTTCTGAATTTTTATTATCACTCCCTTCATTGATAAATTTTGTTTTTTACGTATTGGGGAACCTAACAGAGGTGTCAAGACCTTCACGGAGTGAGGTCCTAAAACTAAAGGATGTTGGCTAGCTTTGCTTAAGAATGAAATGAGCTAAGTGCCAATGGAAGGAAAGATAGTCTTGACTCACATAAAAATGCAAGTCCATTGTCAATGCTTGGAGAACAATCATCTACCAGAGATGGAGAGAGGAACCATCCCAAATGGAGTCGCTAGAAAAATCTGTGGTGGATATTTTTTGGTTGTGTTATGTATATATATGTGGATACTACACAAATCTGAGGATGTACTAATTGAGGTGATTGGAAATGATATTAAGGAATAATGTACTATCTCAAGAGATAGAAGTCACTACCTTACAATGGGCTTAATTACCTAATAAGGACTCCTAAGGCATGATGGGTCTTTGAATATACCAGAGATTTTCTCCTACTTTACATGAAAAAGTAAATCAGAGTTTATTTAAATGGATTTGTTAAGTTCCCTATGGAGGAAAACCTCCATAGTTAATTACATCCTAAAGAAAGTGAATATCTTAAGAAAACTCTCGATTAAAGTAAGTGATTATTGCCTCCAAAGAATTCAAAGATAGGACTATTAATAAATTAGTTTTGTTTTAGAAAATCAAGTCGGATGAATCAAAAGGAGAGAGTTATTATTGAAGCCAAAGGAGATAAGTAGGGAGTGCTCATGATACTAGGAAGCCTAGTGAGCACTCCAATCTATCTATGGTTGGGCTTTATATATTTGAAATTGAGGAGAAGTTATATGTTTGAGTTCAAATTTTATTAAAAATCTAGGTCTTATAATTCCACAATATAATATTGTTAAAATGCCTAAGAGGTGAGAATTTATGCTTGTAGCCCAGAGAGAAATAACAATCTTAGATCCTAAATTTAGGGAGCTTTGGAGAGGGCTAAAACACGACCTAAATCTAAGGCAAAAATGGGGATATGGTTTACCTCCATAAGAGAGAATAAACCACTCGACTGTTAGACTTATTATCACCAGAAGTGGCAGCCAGCTAACTCCTCCTACATTTTAAAACCATGTGATCAAGTCATATGATTTTACAAGATGGCTAGGTTGTTATTTATTTAGAAAAAAATTAAGTCCTTAAACTCACTCTGTAAGAGACTAGAGTATGAGGGGTATGCATAATGATTAAATCTAATGCAAATTTTTATCATGTTTTATTTAAGTTGGGACTCTTTATTTTGACATAAGCTATGGGATTTTGTATGCCTAAATGCATGCAAAGTTGATTATGGGTCAAATCAAAAGAGAAAGAGGTGTTCTTCCATCATAGACTCTTAAAGGTTAAGTCCATTTCTATTTGGCAAGGATGGAAGCCCTCTCTTAACAAGAGTAAAACAAGATAATTATGCATGATATTAAACATACAACATCCAGCTAAGGGATTGCTAAATATTTTATTAAACATACAACAAGATAATTATGCATAAGATTATGATTTATTTTAGAGATTTAGTTTCGAGTTGTTAGTTTGAGTAGAAATATTAATTTTTTATCATAAGAGCCTAATCGTATCGAGGCCATACAACAATAACCAATCATAAATAAATTATGAAGAGGCATATAATTTCTAATGCACAAGCTAAGAAAAATATCAAATAATTTTATAAAGCTATTGTAAAAGAATAAAAGACTGGTACAGTCAGGTACCACTGTATAACCTGAAAAGAAATGTGGGTAATCAAGAGCTACCCTTATACATCCTGACATAATGAAAGTATAATTATAATTACAAATGATGAATGTTATGGGGGTCTTCATTCTTCATTCTTTCTTCTTTCATGTCTTCATTTGATTTTCTCCATTTCTTTCTTCCTTCTATCTCGATTTAGATGTGCTTGCTCCAAAGGCATCACATGATACATAAGACTTGGTCTTATAATTAGTGTTTATCCTAATCCCCCATAACACTTATCCTAATCCTAATGCAAAATTACATTAAAAGAAGGAAAGTAAATCTAGTTATACCTGCAAAATAAATGTTAGCTAAACACACCATATAACCCAAGTAGTTATATGAATAATTTGGGATTAGCACACCACACTTGGGTAACCAAGCCCACGTATCCTAACTTGGGCTATGCTTAGGGGCATAAGCAACCTATACAATAAAAGCATTTATATTTTTATTATAGCGGCCCTTTAAGCACGGGCACCTGCAAAAAGCATGATTATGCTAATATCAGCCTAACATCCAGAATACACACATACACCTTAACGTCTAGTCTAAAATAATACATCATAAAATAAGCATACATCAAACCAGACACTGCCCTAATATAAAAGTAAAAATAGTGACTTAGTCGAACGTGTGTGAATTAAAGCTTGTGTGACATGTCCTAACTAGGCTTTAGAGTTGTAATTTGCTAAGTGTGAGAGATTTAATTTATAAAGGGGTTGATTTCTCTTTAAGTAATTTAATTGATTTAAAGGTTTTTTATTTACTATTTTTCTTTGTTTCACATGACCTACACTTAACAACTAAGTGTTATAATAAGAAGAAGAAAGAGATGAGACCCCTCTTTCATCCCTAACTTAAGTGACTTTTAAAGTAAGTTAATACTCAATTTTTTTTAATGAATGGCAAATTACATGTTTTGATTAACCCTAAGTTTAGGTTCACCCTTAATGACCTTATTCATTAAGAAAAGCATCTTAAGATTAATTAGAATGAATTACTATTATATAACACATTATTGACCTCATTTTTAGAATGAGCTCTCAACCCCTCCATCTTAGACTTAGCACTCATCTTAGACACTAAGAGTTCCTTAGTCTTAAGACACTTCTAGTGTTAGGTGAACACTCAACCTAACCCTAGAGACTTAGAGGAGTTAGCCATAGGAATAGGTCATGCCTTAGGTGTTAGGAAAATTTGCCTCCAAATCCTCACTTCCTTCTTTCAAGTCAAACTCCAAATTCAAATCAACCTCAAACTCAAATCAACTTCAATTCCAAAAATAAGCCTTAAGTCAATTCTAATGGATTTTTCTCAAATCATGAATCAATTCCAAATAATTCAAACCCATGATTGAATTCCAAACCTAAAATCTTTCCTAAGTCACTTTGATTCCATCTTATGGACTTAGCTCAAATCAAATCCAAATCAATTCAAATTCAAGAAATTTTCTCATCATTTATATTCACAAATATAAATGAAATATAAATTCAAATAACCAAAACTAAATCTAAAATTCAAACCCAAATCTAATCAAAATTCAACCTAAGCCTTTCAAGTCAAATTCTTGAACTTAGCCAAATCAATATCAAATCAAGCCAAACCCTTGATTTTCTTCATGATTCAATCAATCCTTCAATCATGAAACCAAATCTAAACACAAAATTCAATCATCCAATCAAAACCACCTTCAAAATTCAAATCCAAATCTAATCAAAATTTAACCTAAACCTTTAAAGCAAATTCTTGAACTTAGCCAAATCAACTTCAAATCAAGCCAAACCCTTGATTTTTCTTCATGATTCAATCAATCCTTCAATCATGAATCCAAATATAAACATAAACTTCAATCAATAAATCAAAACTAAATTTAAAAAAATAAACCCAAGTCAAACTCATGCTCACCCTTTGAACTTAAAATTGTCAAATTAATCAAAACTCATTTGACTTCAAATCACTTGCAAATAGATTTATATTTCAATCATAAGTCCATAGGTGAGTTTAATCAAACTTGATTCAAGCCTTGATCAAGTTAATTTACCATTTAGGCTCACTTGACCCAAAAGTGACCTAAAGTACCTATTTTGAGCCAAATTCTAATCCTACCCAAATTGGATTGAACTAAGTCCACCTAAGCCTCACATTGTGAGAAACAATCATCAGATGATCAATCACATTGGTCAAACCAAGTCAAACCTAAGGATTGACCAAGTCAACACTTAGCAAAAATGAAACCTAAACTAGCCAAAATTCACCATAGGCCAAATTGATTGAAACAATTGATCAAAACCTATTCGTGATCAATGTTTGAACTTAACCAGGTCATCATTTGAGCCTAACCTAGCCCAATTGGTCACTTGACCCAAGTTGACTCAACTTGACCTAAAAAGTCAAAATATGTCAAATCTTGATCTAAGCCAAATTTGATTATAACCAATGGTTAAATTCTTTTAAACCACTTATTAAACTTGATCAAAGCCTCAATTGGCCAATTAGACCCAACCAAGACCAATTGACCATGAACCCAACTTGACCTAAAAGGTCAAATTGAGCCAAGATCAAATCAAACCAAAATTGATTGAAACCAAAGCTTGTAAAATATTTCAAATGACTAACCAAACCTAAACCAACCCATACCTAACCCATTTTACCTAAATGAAATCAAATGAACCAAAATAAAATATAAACTAAATTGAACCAAACCAATGATGCCAACACATTTCAAATAGTCATATGAACTTGACCCAACCCTTGGTTTGACTCACTTTGACTAATTGGGCAACTTGACCCAAGTTGACCTAGACCTAAATGGGTCAACATGAGCCAAATGACATCAAACCAACTCCAAATTCTTTAAAATTTGGACCAACCCAATTTCAAACTATTCTAAATCTACCTAAAGTGAAATCAAAGCCAAATGACCATTTTATCCCTAGCTCAAGGGTAACCCATGGCCAATTCCACTTGGAATTTGGTCATATCCTCTTCATGGCCACTTGGCAACCTCTTAGTGGACCAATTGGACACTAGTGGGTGTGGTGCACATGACCCAATAGGTTTGGGTCAGCCAAACCCAACCCAAGGCTAAAACTGACCACCCCACTCAAAATGAGCACATGAGAATCACTCCTCCACCTCATTAGCACATGGGAACTTCTCCACTACCTCCCTTGGCCAAATTGAACCAATGGAGTCTAAAACAGCCTAACCAACTCAACCCTTATGATCAATTTGATCAAAATGGCATATGCAAGCTCGATCATCCGATCCTTCTAAGGGGAGATATACTCACCCTAATTTCTTTTCATTTGCACACTCTCACTCAATTGAAGCATACGAAGCCAAAGCAAGCATTCCCAAGTCTCTCCAAGCTCCCTCAACCCACTTTGAATTCTCCATTTTTGGATTTCCTCAAGCCAAAAATAGGGGAGTTCAAGGATTTTTCAATCTCACTCAACACTCAATTTCAGGGAGAAACTAAGGAGTGGATGGTTACCCTCTCCCACAAGCGAGCTCAGGGATGAATCACGATCCGTCAATCCCACATATTTTGGATGGATGGCCTTGATTAATCCACATTAGATATGATGATTTATCTATTAGAACTGCGAGTTTAACATAGGATGTGACAACTAAAGTGACCAATCCCATCGCACCACATGGAAAAAGTGCACCGCGTCAACATTTCACGTGGTGCCGACGTGATTAGTCATTAATTAGGCCTTCAAATCAAGTTTTAATCACAAATCTTTAAAAGTACATAACTAAATGTAGAAAAATCAAAAAATACAAACTAAAATGCATTATGAAGATATTTCAAAGGGGAATAATCTAAAATTAAATTTGATAGATTTTGAATAGTAAATTTTATGCAATTTGGGTTTTATTGGGAATGTAATTATGTTAATTACACCCCAATTATTCCATTGAATAATCTCAAACTTCTCAAGTGTATTTAGTGGGATGACTTCTGCCTCCTCTAATTTTCTTGGGATTTATTAATGGTATAATTAGGGGAATTGATTGATTCACTCCTAATCACTCTCTTAATCAATTAAATGATTAATTAACCTATTAAATAGTGATAAATTTAATAATTAAGTTTACTAATTACCTTAGAATAGTGAATGGACTTAGGGAATGAGATTAGGAGCCCTCTTCCAAATCTTTTCCCCTAAGTTTATTTCATTTGCATAAAAATCTAATTAAGGTGAAAATTAATTAAATAATTTAATCACTTAATTAAATTGCTTAATTAATCAAAACTTTAAAACCAAATCAATCTGAATTTAATCAATTCCTTCTTGGGTAGATACTTAAGTGTTCAATAACATAAGTAACTTAAGGAAATCATATCTAACCCATGTGTGTGGGAAGGGTTATGAAAGTACTTAAATTAAACCTTTTTAGCTTAATTAATCATTAATTATAATCCAAATGCATTAGGCCCCTTTCTTTCTTTGGTGAATTACTGATTTAAATTTCTTTTGATTTTATGTCATACATTGGCTCATAATTATTTGGTTAAATATGTTAAAGTGGTGTAGGTAAGGGGTAATTAATGGACTTAATGTTTACCTTAACCTAAACAAAATATAAAATCAACTTAATGATTCTAAAATTAAACTGAAACAACATACACATGTGGGAGATGGGTTAGGACTAGCAAACCTTTTCACATTTCCTAAATTTAAATTAAACTCAAAACAAAAAATAAAAATTTCTTTAAATAATTTTGATTCACTTTGAATAATCTTATTCCATAGGATTATCTTTAGGAATTAATTAGGGTGAATGAATTTACATTCTTTCATCACTTTATTTCTTTTCTAGCATGCTAAATGTGTATGTCATATGAAAATCATGCATTCATATCTTTTTGAAAAATCAAATTAAAAATGAAATGTTTCCTTTATGTCAAATTGCATGTTTTAGCTAAAGTAAGAATATGAATGGCTATTATCACTACTAAACCAAAAACTATTTTCAAAACTTATAAATCAAACATTACAAATGAAAAGTATGCTATCTACAAGTACTTTTGAGCTTGCATGTGAATAGAATAAAATGTGTTATATGATTTCCTTCTCTTCCTTAACATAGGTTTGTATAAGATTTGCAAAGTGTATAGTCCATTTGAAAAGGACATAACACTTGCTAAAATCCAATTCTACACACTCCTATGTCATGACTCAAGAAGGAACTCCATATCACACATATAAACTAAATAATCAAATCAAAACAAACAAACATAAACTTTTTGAATGATTCTCTTTCCATGCATTTCTTTTTGTACATGCACATGTATTTAAGAAAAGTGGTATATTAGTTTGGACACCTCGGGGTTGCGAGAAACAAAGTAGCCCCAAGTAGGTCTTGTACCTTACACCCCTTATGTAATAATGGTGCCGTACTCACTAATGTCTTTCATACTTGTAAATGTGCATATGAAAATGGATAAGAGAATCTCTCTTTTTCTACTTAACCAAATCATGCATCATGAAGCATCCAAATTTTCTTAAGTAATATCTCTTAGCATTCATCATGAAGGTGTGTTAAATACTTGCATTGCATGAATAGATATGCTTAGGATTCATTCATGTGCATGTTATACATGTTGGAAAGAAATAAAGTGTTATGTATTTTATGATAGTAATTCATTTTACTTAATCTTAAAATATCTTTTTCTTTGAATAGGTTTGTTTAGGAAAAATATAAACTTAGGATTAATTAAAACACTTAAAAAATGTTCACTAAACAAAAATCAATAATGAATCTACCTTAGAAATTACTTAAGGTAGGGAGGAAGGAGAAGTTCTCTTCTCCTTTCCTCTCTATACATAGGTTCACTCAAACCAAATCAAATCATGAAATAAAACTTAACTAAATCAACTAAACCACCTAAATAAAATTACCCTCTAAGTTGAACATTTTTGTACTTCAAAAACCTAAACCTTAAGCCTAACTAAGCATACCACACTAACCTTATAAAGCACATACATTTGACTAAGTCACCACTTCTAGTCCTATGTTATGGCAGCGCATGGTTTGATGTTTGCTTTTTTTTGTGATGTAATATTTTAGTTTGGATGTTATGGTGTATATGCATAGACTGATCATTATCTTCTACAATAGAATGTGCTTAAGGGGTACTATAATAAAAATATAAATACTTTTGCTGTGCAGATTGCTTATACCCCTAAGCATAACCCAAAATAGGCCAGGTGGACTTGGTTACCCATGTGTGGCTGCTAAGTCAAATTTATTTATATACATGCTTGGGATTGTGTGATTTGTTTAGCTAATCTCTATTTTGCATATTTTAGTTAGATTTTCCTTTCCCTTTTTCATGTAATTTTGTAAATTAGGATTTAGAATGATTGTTATGGGGGATTAGGATGAACATTGGCCATAAGACTATGTCTTATGTACCATGTGAAACCTTTGGAATAATCACATTCTAACCAACCAAAAGAAGAAAGAAGAAATGAATAATGAAGACTCCCATAACATGAATTCATTCTTGATTTTAATTTATTCATTTGTAATTCGGGTTGTATAATGGGTAGAGCTCGGCTACCCAATTTGTTTTTTTGGTTTGTGTGGTGGAACTCGATCACAAATGGCCTCTTATTCTTTTGCGCTAGCTTTATAAATTATTTGATATTTGTTTAGCTTGTGCATTGAGGTGGCATGTTTTCTTAGTTTCTTCCTTACTTTGATGTATGGCTTAGATGATGATTAAGCTCTTAGAAAAAAAATTCCTATCCAATTAATCAACTCAAAACTAAAAATAAATAACTTATAATCTCACTTAAAGCCTAAGTTATAAATCAAGATAAAAGAATTAGCAATCCCTTAGCTGGATGTTGTATTTCCTTTCTAACATCATGCATAAAAAGCATATTATTTCACTCTTAATTTGGAGGTTTCCACCTTTCCGAGACTACTTGGCTTGACCTTTAAGAGCCGTGGTGGAAACACACCTCCTTTCTTGTTGATTTTGGCCCATAATCCAATTTCTAATGTATTAAGAATATGAATCATATAGGCATATGTCAAATGAATTGTCCAAAAATGAAAATAAAATATAACAAAAAATGTCCATTAGATTTAGTCAATCATTACATGATCTCTTAGAGTGTGTTTATATCTTGTAATACTTGCACATCTATCTACATGATTTAAAAAATGTTTAGAAAAAACCAATAATACCCATTTTCATCTTAGATTTAGGTCATGATTTGGCCCTCACCAAAGTTCCCTAGATTTAGGTTCAGAGGTTGCTACTTCCCTTTATGGGCAACAAGCATAAATCCTCGCCTCTTTGGCATTTTCCACGATCTTGTATCATGGAATTATAAGTCCTGGATTTTTAAATAAAAATTTAACTCAAATAAATAATTCCCCTAAATTTCAAAAATATAAAGCCCAACAATAGGATAGTCTTGGATGCTTACTAGGCTTCCTAGTATCATAAGCATCCCTTACTCATCTTCCTTTGGCTTTGATAATAACTCTTTCCTCTTGATCAATCCCATTTGATCTTCTAAAATTAAACCAATTGATTGATAGTCCTATCTTTGAAATCTTTAGAGACAACGATCATTTACCTTAATCGAGAGTATTCTTAAGGAATCTCATTCCTTAAGATATAATTAACTATGGGGGCTTGCCTCCATAGGAACTTAATGAACTAGGTTTAAAATAAACTTTAAAATAAACCCTACTTTACTTTTCCATGTAAAGTAGGGGAAGAATATCTGGTACATACAAAGACCAATAGTCTTTAGGAGTCCTTATTGAGGTGATTAGGTCCATTGTATGGTGGTGACTTCTATATTTTGAGTTCAATGACGTATCTGATCACCCTAATAAAAAATCTGTGGATCTATGTGGTGTCCCAATAAGCGGTATTTTATATTTTTGTCTTCATCTATTCTTTTTGGAGATAGAATGAAGACAGAAATATATATTTCTCACCCCACATATGTTTATTCATTTCTTTCCATCATGTACATCATGCAATGATTAAACCTTAAGCATAGCTATACATGCAATTTATGTCTTAGCACACTTAAATGATGAATGTAAAGAAATGTGTTTGGAATTTAGATATTTCATTTGATTAAATTATGAATGCATGTCTTTTAGAAAAAGAGGAGTTTTTATCCATTAGTTAGATACACATTCACATGTATAAAAGTTTTAAGTGAGTATGTCACCATTATTTTTTGTACTAGGGACGTAAGATACAAGACCTACTTAGGGCTACTTAAATCCCAAGGGTGTCCAAACTAATATACCACTTTTCTTAGATACATGTAAATGTATAAGCAACTATAAGGATAGGAAAACCCATGCAAAAGTTGTGTTTGATTGATTTGATTTATGATCTTTATTCCTTGGCCACATCATACATACATACATACATATATATATATATATAATAGTTTTAAGTGAGTACGGCATCATTCTTTTCTGCACCATGGGCGTAAGGTACAAGACCTACTTAAGGCTACTTAAAACCTCATAGCCCCGGGGTGTCCAGACTAATGTACCACTTTTCTCGGATACATATGAATGTATAAAAAGAACCACAAGAATAAGAAGTCATGCAAGAGGTCACATTTGGTTTGATTACATAATTTATATATGAGATATGAAATTCTTCCTAAGTCTTAACAAGGAGATGCATAGGAGTAGATTTAGACAAATGTTGTGTTATTTTCAAATGAACTATACACTTGTAAATCCTATGTGAATCCATGTAAGATAAAGAAAGAGAACTTCATATTGCATATCTTATATTATCATCACATGCAAACTTATAGATATATGTAATTAACATCACTTCATATATTATAATTGATTTATGGGCTTTTGAAAATAGCTTTTGATTTAATAGTAATAATATCCACACCTATTTTTAAATTTAATTCAACACAGGCAATTTGATATAGAAGAAACCATTTCATTTAATTAGTTTTAAAAGAAATGCATGCTTGGTTTCACATGACAAGCAATATTTAGCATGATTCAAAAGAAATAAAGGAATATAAGCACATGATCTCATTCATCCTAATTAATTTCTAAAGATAATAACATTAAATAAGGCTATTTAAAATAAACCAAAATTCTTTAAAGACATTTTTAACTTTGAGTTTGCTAATCCTTATCCAATTACCCATGTGTGAACTAATTTGGTTTAATGAAGAATATTTAGGTTGATTTTCTATTTTAATTAGGTTAAGGTATGAATTAAGTGAATTAATTAACCTTACCTATATCACCTTAAGTTAATTAATTAATTAATAATAAGCCAATATGATATGCAACCACATGAAAAGTAAATTTGCAATGCTCTAAGAAATGAAAGGGTACTAATGCAATTGACTTATTATTAATAGTTAATTAGGCTTAAAGGATCTCACTTAACTTTTTATAATTTTCTCACACATGTGTGCTAACCATAATTTTATTATTTCTCACCTTGGATTATTAAACACCCAAGGAGCTACCCGAGATTAATTAAAGGTTGCATAGGAGTGAATTGAATTTTTATTTTGATTGAGTTAAATTAAGCTTATTAATTAGTTGATTGAATTCTTTGATTATATTTTTATTAGGATGGTGAAATTAATTTAGGGAGAGGGATCAAGGACAAGGCCTCAATCCTTAATCCCTAAGTAATTTCAAACATTCAATTACACTCGAATTTTGTCTTAGAAATTAAGCAATTAATTACATCATTAATCATCAATTAAGTTAATTCCAAAAAGTAAAGGAAATCTAAGAAATGAATTAGAAAAATATCCCAATCACACTCCCTAAGTTTTCTTACTATTCCACAAAGGTAATTAAGGTTAACTAATTAATTAAATCACTGTTCATTCATTAATTATCACTAATTAAATTATGCAAGTGATTAAGGCTTAATCAATTGATTTCCTTAATTAAGCAACCAATAAAATCCCATAAAAATAGGAGAGGTAGATGTCATCCCCCTAGACATCTGCAAAAAAATTTGAGATTAATTGGATGCTAAATTAAGCAGTAATTAAGCTAATTATATTTATAATTAAAACTTAAATAAGCCAAAACCACTGTCAAAATCAATTAATAATATTCCTAGATTCTACTCTAAAATACCTTTAAAATGAGCCAAAGTTTTTATTTTTTTGAATTTTTCTATAATTAGTTATGAATTTAGGAAGTTTTAGGCTTAAAAATTAATTAAAATAGCCTAATTAAAGCATTAATCTTGTCGGGCCATGTGGCAGCTGACATGAAGCGCTTTCCATGTGGCGTAATGGGATTGGCTATTTAAGTTGTCACATCTATGCACTAAATTAGTCGGTGATACTTAGTCGATGATGAATGCGCTTTCCCATGGATCATCTTATCTAAGATCGATCATGATTCTATCCGTGGGTTGAGGGAAAAAAGAGTGGGGATCTACCGTGATCTAATCACAATCATTCTAATCACGCAAAATGGATGGTGTAAGATCTTCCTCCTTCACGAGCGGTGAAAGACTAGCACCGTCCGTCTTTCCTGTTCGATCCAAGCTCACCCGAGCTTGGATTAGGATCAAACTAATCCCACTCCTTCGGAAGGAGCGGGGATGCACATCCAACGATCAAATTCACATGCGATTAAAATTCTCTTCGAAAAATACCAAGCATAATTTTTTTATAGCTACAATTTTGAGGAATTACCTCGCTGGAGCTAAGACCAGTGGTCAGGATCGATGGAGGTAGCTTTGCTTAGTTGAGGCGAGGCCCTATTGAAGAAATTCAAGCTTAATTTGGTGTGGAATGCTCCATCGACCACCTCACGTATGTAGGAGCCTTGGCTTTAATTGAATTCACACCTCTAGCCACTAGGGAGCTTGAGAAATGACTCGTTTGGCTTCAACAGGGTATGGAGAGAGTGTGAGTAAGAGGAATTTGAGTTTGATTTCAAAATGAGGGAGTATTGCTTGAGATTGGGAAGTCTTATTTTGGATTTTTAGAATGGGAAATGTCAATTGAGGAGGGCTTAAGGATGGTTGGGATTACTCTTAGGGGCTTTGAAATTGGCTTAGGAAGTCTCTAGATGCAAGTGGCTTTGATTTCTGCTTGAATTGATGGAGTATACCCCTCAATTGCTCAAGATGGATGGATAGTAGTGTGTGCATGATTTGTACTAGCTGGTCAATGTCTGGCCGCTGGACTTGTCTCCATCAAGTTTAGGTGGCACGCCACAGATGGGAGAAGTGATGGGAGGCTACCATGGATCCATTGTGAAAAGGTTGTAAGGTTTAAATCCATTGAGTGCATGATTTGGGTTGGAGGTGAGTCGACTCACCTCCCACGGGTCCTGGGCCAACCTAGGGTGGGTTAGGTTGGCTAGGTGGCTCAGGAGAAGGTTCTATTGAGTGCTAAGGGGCTGCCATAGGGATGGGAGAGTTGACTTGGCTTGGTCAATTGGTTTTGAAGCTTAAATCCCATGGTTTGAGGGCTAATCCCCTTGGGTGGGGCCCACTTGGCTTTTAGGGAGGACTTGGGCTGACTTAGGGTGAGTTTAAGTTGAGCTAGATCACCCCACAAGGTTCCATAAATTAGATTTAAGTGGTTTAGCATAGATTGGCCAAATGGGTTCAATTTGGGCTATGTTGGGTTAGGTCTAACCAAGGCTTAGGTTAGGTTCATATGATGATTTGGGATGTTTTGGTTCAATTGTTTTGGATTGGTTTGGCCTGGGTTTGGATTTGACTCATTTGGATTCAAAATGATCAAGTTGGTCAAGTTGACCAATTTGACCAATTTGACCAAATTGGGTTGGGTAAAGAGTTGAGTCAAGTTTAATTGGTCAATTAAAAATAATTATAGGATTTGGTTTTATTTAATTTGGATTTAATTTGAATTTTAGTCAATTTGGTCAATTTGGGATAAGTTGGTTCAAGTTGACCAATTGGTCAACTTGGGCTCAATTACACCTTTGGTCAAGTTCAATAAGCGATTTGGAATGAACTTGAGCTATTGGTTGCAATCAATTTGGATCAAATCATGATTTGACTTATTTTAGCCTTTTAGACTAATCTAGGTGAACTTGGGTCAAATGGCCAATTAGTCTTGGTTTGGCTCAACTGATGCTTTGGTCATGTTCAATCGTTGATTATGAATGGGTTTGAATCAATGGTTTTAATCAATTTGGCATATGATAGATTTTGGCTAGTTTGGGTTTCATTTGGGTTAAATGTTGGCTTGGTCAAAGGCTAGGTTTGACTTGGTTTGACCCAATTCAATGCAATTGATCATCCTATGATGATTGTTGGTTATGATTAAAGGTTTAGATGGGCTTAGTTCAATCCAATTTGGGTTGGATTAGAACTTGGCTCAAAAAGGTACTTTAGGTCACTTTGGGTCAAGTGAGCCTAGATGGGTGAATTGGCTTGATCAAGGCTTGATTCAAGTTTAGTTGAACTCAAATATGAGCCTAGGATTGAAATATAAATCCAATTACAATTAGTTTGGAGCCAAATGGGTTTTGATTTCAAGTCAAAAGAGTTAACTTGGGTTTTATTTGGGTTAGCTTGAATTTAATTTGATAATGGTGGTTTATGTTTATATTTGGGTCAATGATTGTAGGAATGATTGAATCATGAATAAATCCATGAGTTTTGAGTTGATTTGGGTATCATTTAGCCAAGTTCAAGAATTTGGCTAAAAGTGCTAAAATTGGGAATTGGTTTAGATCATTTGAATTTCTATTTTATTTATATTTGTGAATATAAATGAAGATATAAATGGGTTATGAGAAAATCGCTTGCGTTTGGAGTGATTTGGAAGAAAATTTGACCAAATTAAGGGATATAGGTCAAAAAGGGCTTACTTAGATTTTGAATTGGTTTGATTTATTTTGATTTGGTTTGAACCTAGATTTCATTTATATTTGTGAATATAAATGAAGGGATGATTGATTTATAAAGAAATCAACCAAGTTTGAGTTGGTTTGTAAGAGTTTTGACTAAGCATATGAAGGTGGTTCATATGGTTTAGGAAGAGATTTTAGAATTTGGACTTAATCATGGGTTTCAATCATTTGAAGTTTGGAATTGATTTATTATTTAGAATTTGATTTGAGATTGAATTTGGTAAATGAGAAAGTTAATTATATTGGGGTTGGTTTGAATTTGGTTAAGGGTAAGTCCATAATATAAGATCAAAGGGCTTAGGAAGGGATTTGGAATTTTAATCTAATCATGGGTTTCAATCAATGGATAGTTGGATTTGATTTTGGAATTTTAATTTGAATTTGAGATTTGCTTTGAAAGAAGGAAGCAAGGATTGGGTTTAGGCTATAAGGTAGGCAAGTCCTCCTAAGTCCCTAAGGCACAACCTATTCCTATGGCTAACTCTTCTAAGTCTTTAGGGTTAGGTTAAGTGTTCACCTTATCATTAGAAGTGTCTTAAGACTAAGGAACTCTTAGTGTCTATAAGAGTCATAGATCTATGATGCAAAAGTTGAGAGCTCACACCAAAAGTGAGGTCAATAGATGCCAATTGGTATATACTGCTACACATTCATGCCCTTCCGGTTGAAAAATACTAGAGCTACCTACCAAAGAGCCATGCCATATATTTTTGATGAGCTGATTCACCAGAAAGTGGAGTGTTATATTGATGATTTTGTGGTGAAGATCTTAAATCATGAAAATTATTTTGAATACTTGAGAATTATATTGGAGAGAATTAGAAAATATGATCTCAAATGAATCCTCTAAAATGTACATTTGGGGTGTCATCTAGAAAATTTCTCGGGTACATTGTACGCCATAATGGAATTGAAATTGATCCTGCTAAAATCAAGAAAATTATGAAGATGCCTCCGTCGAAGAGTTTGTGTCAGCTCCATTCTTTACAAGGATAGCTTGCATTCATCCAATGATTTATATCAAACCTATCGGGATGCTGTCAATCATTTGCAAAGTTGATGAAGAAGAATGTTCCATTCAAATGGGACAAGGGGTGCCAAGAAGCTTTTGATAGTATTAAAATATACTTGTTAAATCCACCAATCCTTACAACACCTACTCTAACTAAGCCTCTTATTCTATACACAACTGCATTAGAAGAGTCCCTCAAAGCATTATTGGAATAACACAATGAAGAAAAACAAAGAGAATACTCTTTATTATGTTAGTCGGAGGTTGATAGGAGCAGAAATGAGATACTCTCCAATAGATAAGCACTATTTGGCATTGATCTTTATGGTTTAAAGCTCCGCATTATATGTTATCTCACAGAATTACCCTCATCTCAAGGATCGATCTGTTGAAGTACTTTATGATAAGAACAGTGTTGAAAGGTTGTTTGGCAAGATGGGCAGTATTACTTTTATAATTTGATATTACATAGGTTCCACAAAAAGTAGTAAAGGGGCAAGTCTTAGCAGATTTTCATGTTGCACATCCCATCCTTGCAAACTCTTCTCTTAATGATGATTTGCCTGAAGAGAAAATTATGCTCATTCATGAAAGAAAAAAATCACAAATTTTGGAAATGTACTTTGATGGAGCCTCAATGATCAAACGAGTCCAACCACTAAATTTTCTAAGGGCGGGAGCAAGAATCGACATCATCTTCATAACACCCGAGGGAGGAATAATGAGATGATCATATGGATTGACTGAGCCAAGAACAAATAATGAAGCTAAGTATGAAGCATTGGTAGCAGGTCTTGAAGAATCTATTTTCATAGGCATTCAAAACTTGTATATTTTTAGTGATTCCTAGCTTAATATAAATCAAGTACTTGGCATCTATAAAATCAACAAGCTTGAGTTAGTTTTTTATCATAAGCGAGTTCTTGAGCTTATGAAGCAAATACCAAATGTTACACTAAGGTTGCTCATTCATGAAAGTTTCAATCCCCGTAGATAGAAGGGTTATTAAATTCAACCCAGCAAGATGCGACTCAGGTTGCTCCTCATACTTTATAAAATCAACAAGGAGTTATACCATGAAAAGCTAAGTATGACATTGCTTTAGAAAAGCAATGGGAAGCCTTTATAATAGGAGAGCCACATGATTGGATGTAACCCTTCATCGACTACTTTAAAGAAGGCAAATTACCAAGTAATAAATCATTGGTACCTTAAGTTGAGAAGAGAATGTTGCGCTATTCTTTCGTTAACAACACTTTGTATCAAAGATCCTTTGAACAAATGTGGCTACGATGTATAAATACAGATAAAGCTAGCAAAGTAATGGTTGAAGTTCATGGAGGACTTTATAGTGCACATTAGTCAAGTCCCAACAGGGCAGTAAAGATCAAAAGGATGGGTTATTACTGGCCATCAATGGTGATAAACTATATCAATCATTCCAAGAAATGCCATCAATATCAAGTATATGGGAATATAATCCACAAACCTCCAAATCTATTACATTTGGGGTGTCCTCTAAAAAATTTCTTGGGTACATTGTACACCACAAAAGAATGGAAATCGATCCTACTAAAATCAAGGTAATTATGGAGATGCCTCCGCCGAAGAGTTTGCATCAGCTCTATTCTTTACAAGGATAGCTTGCATTCATCTGACCATTTATACCAAACCTATCGGGATGTTGTCAACCATTTGCAAAGTTGATGAAGAATAATGCTCCATTCAAATGAGATAAGGAGTGTCAAGAAGCCTTCGATAGTATTAAAAGATACTTATTAAATCCACCAATCCTTGCAGCACATACTCCAAAAAAGCCTCTTATTCTATACACAGCTACATTAGAAGAGTCCCTCAGAGCATTATTGGCATAACATCATGAAGAAAGCAAAGAGAATGCTCTTTATTATATCAGACGGAGGTTGATAGAAGCAGAAATAAGATACTATCTGATAGAGAAGCGTTGTTCGGCATTAATCTTTGTAATTGAAGTACCTGATGATAAGACCAATGTTGGTAGGTCATTTGGCAAGATGGGCAGTCTTATTTTTATAATTTGATATCATATATGTTCCATAGAAAGCAGTAAAGGGCCAAGTCTTAGCAGATTTTCTTGCTCCACATCCCATCCCTGCAGACTCTTCTCTTAACGATGATTTGCTTGATGAGCAAATTATGCTCATTCATGAAAGAGAAAAATAACAAATTTAGAAAATATACTTTGATGGAGCCTCATCGATCAAACAAGTCCAACCTCTAAATTTTCCAAGGGCAAGAGCAGAAATTGGCATCATCTTCATAACACCCGAGGGAGGAATAATGAGACGATCATATGGATTGTTTAAGCCAAGAATTAATAATGAAGCTGAGTATGAAGCATTGGTAGTAGGTCTTGATGAAGCTATTTTCATAGGTATTCAAAACTTACATATTTTTGGTGATTCCCAACTTATTATAATTCAAGTATTTGGCATCTATAAAATTAACAAGCTTGAGTTAGCTTTTAATCATAAATGAGTTCTTAAGCTTAAGAAGCAAATACCAAATGTTACACTAACTCGATTCTCTCGATATAAAAATAATAAAGATGATTGCTTGGAAAAATGAGCTAAGGAGATGGCAAGTTGAATGTTGATTATGTCATGATCGAGATATTTACTCGATAAGTTCTAGAGCCAGCAAAGTATCAATCCCTGTAAGTATAGGGGTTATTAAATTTGACCCAATAGGATGTGACTCAGGTTGCTCTTTATATTCTAAAAAATTAATAAGGAGTTATACCAAGAAAAACTAAGCATGAGATTGCTTCAAAAAAGTAATGGGAAGTCTTTATAGTAGGAGAGCCACATGGTTAGAGGCAAACCTTCATCGACAACTTTAAAGAAGGAAAATTATCAAGTAATAAATCATTGGCAGCTCAAGTTGAGAAGAAAATATTGCACTATGCTTTCATCAACAACACCTGCATCGAAGATCCTTTGAACAAATATGGCTACGATTCCTAAATACAGATGAAGTTACCAAAGTAATGGTTGAAGTTCATGAAGGACTTTGTGGTGCACATCAGTCAGGTCCCAAGATGGCAGTAAAGATCAAAAGGATGGGTTATTACTAGCCAGCTATGGTGAGAGGCTGCATTAATCATGCCAAGAGGTGCCATGAATGTCAAGTACATGGGAATATAATACACTAACCTCTAAATCCATTACACACAACAATAGCATCTTGGCCAATTGAATGTTGTGGCACAGATGTAATTAGACTGATTGATCCACCATCATCAGCTAGATACCGCTTCATCCAAGCAGTGATTGATTATTTCTTTAAGTGGGCTGAAGCTACCATCATTTAAAGAAGTTACTTTTGATTGAGTGATTAACTTCTTTACGTAAAATGTGATTTTTAGATTTAGAGTATCATGCTGAATAATTTTTAATAATGACACAGATTTCAAAAATATAAAGATGTATATATTCATCGATCAACACAAAATTGATTGACAATATCATTCAATATATAATCCAAGGGCAAATGGTTTGGCAGAAGCCTTCAATAAAATATTGGTCAAACTGCTCAAGAAGATCCTCACTAAAATAAGAGAGAATGACATATCAAACTGATAGAGGCATTATGGACATATTGAACTACCTATAAGATCGCTAAAGCCACTCCTTATTCATTGGTATTTGGAACTGAGGTGGTTCTTTTGCTTGAATTTGAGTTGCCATCACTTCAAATAGCGATCCAATACAACCTAACTAAAGATCAAAATGCTCATTTGAGAATGGAGGAACTCGACGCACTTGATGAAGTTAGATTGCAAGCTCATCAAAATCTGGAAGTTTATCAAGCAAAGTTGTCCAGGGCTTTTGATCATATAGTGTGACCTCGAACATTCCAAAAAGGTGAATTGGTCTTTGTACTGAGAAGATCAATTATTCCTAATCAAAAAATTGGTGGAAAATTTGAGCCCAATTAGGAGGGCCATTTTATCATTGAGAAAGTGTATCAAGGAAGGGCATACCAACTCATTGACCTAAAAGATGAAAGACTAATGTCACCAATTAATGGTCAATACCTAAAAAAGTATTATACATGATAAATATATTCTCGAGGTATAATAGAAATCTCCCTGCAAGACAGTGAGCATTTTTTTAGTATATCTATGTAGGTTGACATCATGCTTCATGCTACCACCCATAAATAAATATACTTACTCAAGATAAAAAAATTTCCCTAAAAATTATCATGTTATATAGGGGGAATTTTTAGATCTTTATACATAGATGAAATCAATGTTACATGTTAAAACCTTCTTAAGATCAAATATATCAACTCAAATATTAATATATTTTCTTTAATTATTTTAGAGCTCTTTCTAAGTGCTTTAAAACTTCCCTTGCAAGACAGAGCATTTTTATATATTTATCAAGTCAACATCGTGCTTCAAGCTGAGATGCTTAGATAAATATACATGATGATTAGAATGAGCTATGTTTATTTATACTAAAGAAGTTCAAACTCTTTGATATATTTTTGAGCTAATCTGCAATCTTCCTGTTAGATAGGTACCCTTTTTTATGATCAAGATTATTCAATCCTCTATTATAAAATAGGAGGCTTTCTTGTGTGTATATATATATATATGCAGGTTGACATTGAGCTTTAGGCTAAGATCCCTGAATATATCCATAATTATTATTATTAAAATTGTAGGTTCTTGCAAGAAATAAAAATAATCTATTTATATGCATGAAAAGATAGCCCTAAATATCAAAAGTTTATCTCCCAAATTTTCCAAATTCTGAAGATCAAGTCAGAAGAACTCTCAATTTTGGAAGCTTCAATCAATTAAGTTGGAAAAACATCAACCTCTATATCCTAAGTTTAGGACACAGATGGGTTCTAAAGGTCGAACTCAATAAGCCAACAAATCGAGTTGCTAACACTCTCCTCAATCAACAAGTCATAAGAAAAGGTCGCAGTGAAAGAGCCCTCATTCATTAGTCTGATGACCAAATCACCAACCCATCACAGCTTAAGTTGAAGAATCGAGTAGGTTCTAAAGGTCAAACTCAACAAGCTTATAAATGGCCAAGTTGCTGACGCTCTCCTCACTCAACAAGCCTTAAGAAAAGGTCACATTAAAAGATCCCCTGCTCGTCAATCTAATGGTGATAATTGTTCAATTCATACTAGATCTAGCTTAGTGACTACAAGCAACCATAATCCAAGCTTTTTTTCTACCTAATCAATATACCAAGATAATCTGAGAAACTCTTAATTCAGAGCTACCTCAAATCAATCTTTATATTGCCAGCAGGATGATATTTCAATCCATTCTTAAATGATCTATTCAAGCATAAAGCACAGATCAAAGCCAATCTCCTCATCAAGTCTGCCAAAGCAGAAAGCATATGATCGATGATGTAATTCCATAGTTAATACAAAGCTGATGTCCGAACTAAAGGAATTATGTAGCTATTCGGTCTATTAAAGAACGTATTATTAGGCTGATAACTTAACATGATAACAAATATAAGCCAAAATGTTGTGTCATATGTACGCACCCTTCAACAAGTCTGTCAAAGTAGCAAGCATAAGACTGAAGATATACATGCACTTCTTAATAAGTCAATATGGACAAATCAGGTCAAACCTTCATCAAGTGCATCGAGCTTAAGGCTAGAACAGAAGGAATTCCAAATCTCAAAATAAGCAAACCAATTAATCCATCAAACCCAACTAAGCATGAATCTAGGGTCGGCAGAAACCTAAATCTACAATAACATAGAAGAAAGATATCTTCAACAAACCCATCAAAGCAGAGAGAAGATGGTGAAAGAGTTTTTATCTATCTGACAAGTCGATCCTAACAAATTGGCCAATCATGTCATTTAGCATGTCCAAAATAAGGCATCATACTAATGACAAATCTTATCAAAGCTCTATAAGTTATTGAAATCAAAGATGAAGTGGTCCAAGAGCTGCGGCAGACATGAAAAGTCAACTAATTTTCAGCAAATATGACTCACTCCATGCACGAATCACATTTGTTGATTTGTTGACTACCACATATGCTACTTGAGTCAAATTGAGCCTATAAGATGAATTAGATCGACTTTGGATACTTTAGAATGAAATCAGAGCTGAAATACACTAAATATCACTAAAATGAGTCAAAATGACCTCCGATCGATAAACGAACTTTGCCATCACATTCAAAATATTGAAATTAATCATAATATAAATATTGCATAATCTAACGATCAATTGATGAAGAGATTGAGCCATCAATATGATGACACATATATTAGAATCGAGAGGTTGCGACGATGTTCAAACAACCTCTGTTCATGAAATTAATTATATCGTTAGCTTCAAAATATCAAAACTTATCAAATAAGATTATTTGCACTTAACTCAAATAAGTTTGCACGAATATCTAGCGATTGGAAACAGCAATGTGCATTTTTAAGCTAAAATTGGCCCGATTCAACGCCAACTTGAACCAGACGGCTCATGATTGTGAAATAGACTACGTCGTTGCATCCGTAATATCAATAATATATATATATATATATATATATATATATATATATATATATATATATATATATATATATATATATATATATATATAATCATATAATAATTTTAGCATAAAATTCATATTAAAGTTGATTAAACACTAAAAAAATTTATTAAAAGACCTAATAACCAAAGTTCCTACTCTAAAATGGCAATATTAGCTCGGTTCGATCCCTCTTCTCACGTGAACCTCACAGAAGGAATGCAAGGCTTCAGCTTCCACTTCCCCCTTGCATTCAATTTCCCTCAACCGATCCCGCCTCCTCCCAACTGAGTAACTGTTCCCTCCTACTCTTCCCTTAAAATTGAATGCCTCTAGCATTGGCTCAGCTTCATCTCCTTCAAAAAAGAATAATATGGGAACCGTAAGGGGAGATCACCCTATTCTCCCATTTTTCTTTCAACTGAAGCCCTCATTCTGTTCCACCTCATGATTCCTCTCATCTGCATTCACTAGGCTTATGTTTCCTCCTTAATTGCTAGAAATCATTTGAAGAGCTTGTCACGCTCATTAGGGCATGATGAGATGAAAATCGACTGTGGTATCACACGATGTCACTCGCTACACTCAATAGGGTGTATCGAGTAAGCCAAAATTGTTAGATGTGGCACCCCTATGCTGAAATTCGGTCAAAATTTAGACTAAATTTTGGACTTAAAAAAGGGGGGTTTTAAATATGTGAAAATTATATATGTTTTCTACATGCAGGTGATCGAAGATACCACTAATGCTCAATAGGGCTTAGTGAGCATGAAAACTTGGTTGTGGTGTCACCAAACACCATCAGCTATGCTCAATAAAGTGTATCGGGTAAGCCAAAATAGTTCCTATGTAGCCCCCTACGGGGATGATGCCGGAATACTGCCAAAATACTACCAAAATTTAATCAAATTTTTGGAACTTAAACTTAAAATTAATTGGATATCAAATTAATTATGAAACCTAAAGTCCTAAAACAAAATAAATTCAAATAAAAAATTAAGCCTAAAATTGAAAATTAAAATCATATCAATTGAACTTGAAACCATCAACTTTTGGAATAGTTAGAAAAAATTTAACTTAATTGAAATTAAAAATAAGCTAAATGCTTACAAGTGATTATGGGCAAAATTATTTACTAGATTTTTGGATCATTTCTGTAATTCACTTTGAAATAATTGATGAAATTTGAATTGGCTATATTATTGAACACAATCAAGCTTGGAGAATGAATATAAAACTTGATAATTCATCTACGAGCAAATGTGGATTTTGATAGTTCATAAGCTAATATGAACAAGATTTATCATTGTTTATTTCAAATAGCAAGTTCTTGAGCAATAACAAACATTACAAAGCTACTTAATTAACAAATGAATTAAGGTTTAATTCATACTAAGTAAGTTGAGGAGTGTTGAGAAAGTTTAAGTAAAACACACAAAGAATTTGATACATAGTCAATAACTATGAATATAATTCTTACAATGTATCACTTTAAATGATCTAAGAGAAAAATCTAATTGGATTATGTGGTGTTTATTTTTGAGAGTGGGACACCACCCAGATCTTAGGGGGTACATATTGAAGTGATCAGGTATGACATTAAAGAATGATGAACTATCTGGAAAAATAAAAATTGTCACCCTATAATGGACCTAATCACCTAATAAGGACTCCTAAGACATGATTGGTCTTCAAATGTACTAGACATATTTCCTTAGTTTACATGGAGAAGTAAAGTAGGCTTTATTTTAAGTTGGGTTTGTTATGTTCCTTATGGAGGCAAGCCCTAGTTAATTATATTCTAAGGAATGAAAATTTCTTAAGAATACTCTCTATTAAAGTAAGCAATTATTATCTCTAAAGAATTCAAAGATAGGACTATCAATAAATTAGTTATATTTGGAAGATCAAATGGAATAGATCAAAAGAAGAGATTTATTATTTAAGCTAAAAGGAAATGAGTAGGGGATGCTCATGATACTAGAAAGCCTAGTGAGCTTCCCAAACTATCTTATGGTTGGGCTTTATATATTTAAAATTAAGGAGAATTATATATTTGAGTTGAAATTTTATTAGAAATCTAAGACTTATAATGTCATAATACTAGATTGTGAAAATGCCTAAGAGGTGAGGATTTATGCTTGAAGCCCCAAAGCGAAATAGCAACCTCGGATCCTAAAGGTAGGGAGCCTTAGCAATGGCCAAAGAATGACCTATATCTAAGGCAAAATATGGGTATATTATTTACCTCCATAAGAGAGAGTAAATCACCCAACTATTGGATGTATAACTGCCTAGAGTGACAGCCAGCTAACTCCTCCTATGATTTAAAACCATGTAGGCAAGTCTTATGTTTTATAATATGGCTAGGTTTTTATTATTTAGAAAGAAAACTAAAGTCCTTAAACCCACTCCCTATGAAACTAGAGCATGAGTGGTATGAATAATGACTTAGTCTAATGCAAATCTTATCAAATTTTATTTGATTTTTGACACTTCAATTTAACAAAGGCTTTGGGATTTTATATGCCTAAATGTATGATGAAATAGGTTATGGGCTAAATCAAAAAAGATAGCCGTGTTTTCCATCATAGGCTCTCAAAGGTCAAACCTTTTCCCTATCTGAAAAGAAGGAAACCCTCTCTTAGCAAGAGTGAAACAAAAATTACATGCATGATATTAAGCAAACAACATCCAGCTAATGGGTTATTAAATATTTTATTATCTAGATTTAATGCCTATGCTTTATGTGAGGTTATGAGTTATTTTAAAATTTTAATTATGAGTTATACTACTAATCACATCCAGGCCATACAACAAACACCAATCATAAAGAAACTAAAAGAGGCATGCAATTTCTAATGCATAATATATACAAATCATCAAATAATTTAAAAAGTTAGTGCAATAGAATGAAAGGTCAATGTGGTCGGGTGCTGTCGTACAACTAGAAAAGAAAAATGGGTAGTCGAGCTCTACCCTTATACAACCCAGATCACAAAAGAATAATTACAATTAAGGATGAATACATGCTATGGGGGTCTTCGTCTTCTTCAAATCTTCATGTCTTCCTTCCTCATCTTTGCTTCTTTGATTTAGCTTACTTGAAGGAATCACATGGCATACAAGACATAGTCTTTCTAGCCAATGCTCATCTTAATTCTCCCATAGCACTAATCCTAATTCCTAATTGTAAAATTACATTGAAATAGAAAGATCAATCTAACTACACCTATAAAATAAATGTTAACTAAACATACATTCCACCCAAGCAATTATATTTATAATTTGGGCTTAGCACCTCGCACATGAATAACCATGTCAACCTGTCCTAACTTGGATTACACTTAGGGGCTTAAGCAACTTGCAAAGAGAGCCTTTATATCTTTTTTTAGTGGCCCCTTATGCATAATCCCCAGTATAAAACATGATTATGCTAATAACGGTCAAACAACCAGTCTACGAAACATATACACCAACATCTAGTCTAAAATAATACAACATAAATCCAAATATACATCAAACCATGCGTCGTCCTAACATAAAGCTAGAAGTGGTGACTTAATCCAATATGTGTGTATTAAAGTATGTGTGATATGTCTTAACTAGGCTTTAAAGTTATAATTTCCTAAGTGTAGAAAGATTCAATTTAAAGGGTGGTTGTTTAATTAATTTGCAAGCTCTTAACATTTTCTTTTGTTTCATTTGACCTACATAAAATAACTAAGTGTTATAAAGAGAGGAAAATAGAGGATCACTCTCTTTGATCCCTACCTTAAATCATATCTAAAGCCAATTAATTAATCAATTCTCTTTAGTGAATGGCTTATCACATATTTTAATTAATCCTAAATTTAGGTTCACCTTAAATAAACTAATTCAATAAGAAAGGCATCTTAAAATTAATTGGAATGAATTACTATGACATAACACAAGTTTGTTTATTTCTTTCCATCATATATAGCATGTATATGGTTAAATCCTAAACATACCTATACATGCAATTTATATTTTAGTATACTTGAATGATGAATGTAAGAAAATGTATTTGGAATTGATATTTCATTTGGTTGAATTATTTTGCCATATTAATGCTATCTACATTTTTATGCAAAAGCATAAAGAAAGAACCTTAAATCACATGACTAATCAACTCAACCAATTAAATAAGATTTGAATGCATGTCTTTTTAATAGAAAAAGGGGGGTTTTCATTCATTAGTTAAGTAAGCATCCACATGTATAAAAATTTTAAGTAAGTACATCGCCATTGTTTTGCACCAAGGGAATGAGGTAAGAACCTCCTTAGGGCTACTTAAAGTTGTGCGTCCCTAGAATGTCCAGACTAATATACGCTATCCTTAGATACAAGTGGATGTATAAACAACTACAAGAATAGAAAGCCACAAAAAAAAAATTGTATTTTTGATTTGATTATTTTATTTGTGTTTAGGATTGACAAAATATTTCCTATTTTAGTTGGATTACATCAAGGATCTCCTTTAATCCCTTATCTTTTTTACTTTAGTTATTGATGTTCTGACTAGGCATTTACATGAAGATGTACCTTGGTGTATGCTTTTTGCTGATGACATTCTTCTTGTTGATAAGACTAGAGAGGGCGTCTAAGAGAAACTTGAATTATGGAGGTCAACATTAGAGTCTAAAGGTTTTCATTTAAGTAGATCTAAAATTGTGTATATGGAGTGTAATTTTAGTTGTAGAAGTTCTAGTGGTAGTATTATGACATTAGGTGAACAAGTTATTAATAAGAGTGACTGATTCAGATATTTAGGCTCTATTGTTTAAAATGATGGTGAAATAGATGGAGATGTTATTAGTAGAATTCAAGTTGGATGGTTGAAGTGGTTAAATGCATCTAGCCTGTTGTGTGATAAAAAAAGTTACACTTAAACTTAAGGGAAAATTTTATATGATGGTGGTAAGACCTTCAATGAATTATGGTGCAGAATGTTGACCAATAAAATAGAAGCATAAGACTAAGTTAAGTGTTATAGAGATGAGGATGCTCAGGTGGATTAGTGGCTTTACTCTTAGAGATAAAATGCAAAATGAGTATGTTCGGGAAAAAGTTGGAGTAGCTCTAGATGGTTTGGCCACATAATGCGTCGGTCGTCTGATGGCCCGGTTAGGAGAGTAGATGTGTTAGATTTGCCTTATGTTAAGAAAGGCAAAGGTAGACCTAAAAAGACTTGGTTAGGATGTATAAAAAATTACCTTAGTATACTTGAATTAAATAAGAATTTGACAAATAATATGACACAATGGAGATGAAGGATTCATGCAGCCGGCCCCACTTAGTGGGATAAAGGCTTGTTGTTGTTGTTATTGTATTGTTTTATTTTTGTGTAAATGAATTAAAGCTCTATATAAATTCTAATTTCAAATGCATAAGAGTGAAATAAAGTAGGTACATCACCGTTTTTCTACTCCAAAGGAATGAGGTAGGAACCTCCTTGGGGCTACTTAAAGTCGTGCGTCCTTGAGATGTCCAAACTAATATACTGCTAACATTCTTACTTATACAAATTAACACATGAATGTAAGAAAGAGACTTTATTTCATACACTAAATTTATATTCACTTGAATTTCTTATGTATATATAACTAAGTTTATAATACATATGTATGTTCATTCATTAATAAACTTTTGAAAATATATTTGAGATTTAATAGTGATACTAGCCACACATATTTTTAATTTAAATCAACACATGCAATTTGACATGAAAGAAATCATTTCTATTTAATTAATTTTAAAAGAGATAAATGCATGAATCATATGACATACAACATTTAGCATGATTGGAAGGAAATAAAATAACATAAGCATGTGATTTCATTCAAATAAATTAAGTCCTAAGGACAATCAAACCAAATAAGATTATTTAAAACAAACCAAAGTTCTTTAATGTTATTTCATTTTCATATTTGATTTGATTTAAGGAATGTGAGGGAGGTTTGATAATCCTTATCCACTTCCCACATGTGTGAGTTAATTTGATTTAATGAAAAGTAATTAGGTTGATTTTATGGATTGATTAAGTTAAGCATAGATTAAATTAATTAATTAACCCCTACCTATGTCAACTTAAGGTAATTATTTAAGCAAGTATGAGCTAATATAATATGCAACCACATAGAAAAGTAAATATCAATGCTCCTATGAAATGAAAGGGGCCTGATGTAATTAGCTCATAATTCTTAATTAATTAAACTTAAGGAGCTCACTTAATTACTCTTATGGTTTTCTCACAAATATGAGCCAACCATAATTTCATTTGCTCTCTCTTTAGATTATTGAACACCCAAAGAGCTACCCAAGAAACTTAATTAGATGAGTTCTAGAATATTATGATTTCAATTTAATTAATTAAGCTACTTAATTAATGAATTAAACCATTAATTAATTTCAAGTCAAGTGAAGTGATCTTAAGGGAAAGAATGAGAAAGAGGTCCCAATCTCATTCCCCATATCCATTCACTATCTCACAATGATTTACAAGCTTAATTAATAATTTTCTTACTATTTAGAATGTTAATTAATCACCTAATTAATTAAGAGAGTAATTAAAGCTAAGATAAGCAATTTCCCTAATTAACCAAGCAATAAATCTCAAGAAAATTTTAGGAGGTAGAGGTCATCCCATTAATCAATCTCAGATATTTTAGAATTAATTACTTGGGTGATTTAAGAGTAATTAAGCTAATTAAGTTTTTAGTTAAACCCAAATTAAGCCTTAATTACTATTCATAATTAATTAAACTTACTTTTAAATTAATCTCCTCCAAGATATCTTTAAAATGAGCATTTATTTGTATTTTAGATTTTTTATAATTAGTTATTATTTTTTAAAGTTTCAGTTGATTTAAGATAATTGTTATGAAGTATGTTAATTTATTTTATTAAAATAAATTATTTGAACTTCAAAATTCAATATCTTTCAATCTAGAAGTCATTTATTTTGAAATTTTTATGTTAGGTAGATTTTAACTACAATTTCAATCCCGAAAAATTTCAACTTAATCTGACGTGTACTTTTGGTTTAATTAATGAATTTTAAGTCTTAATAAAACACAAATTAAGCTCAAAATATTCACTAATATTTGGGGATTTTGGGTTTATTGGACTCCTCTCATAAGGAAAAGTCCAACAAGCCCTTATTTGAAATTTTTTGTTAAGTATTTTATTTTCTATGAATTTTTTAAAGTTTCAGGTGATTTAAATAATTTTTAAAAATTAGAAAATCCCTAATTTCCCACTTAACATAGTGAGCACCGCGCAAACGTGGCAATGAGGTGTCACGCAGAGCCGTGCGATTGGATGCGATTCTATGTGGAATGCGATTCCTTGAGGCACATGGCTGCGCATGGCACGCGGTGTCGCGTGGTTGGCTGGCACAGTGCTGAATCGGCATGCGAGCAGGAAAATGCGTGGAATAGTGAGCATGACGTGCGAATCAGATTTGACCTTCTAATCACAGCTCGAACCATCCAAATCCAATCTACTCAATTAAAGAGGAGGAAGAGTGCAAATCTGATGCGATCTGAACCATCTGATCCTACGAATCATGAGATCGGATGGCTACTGTGCGTCGCTAGTAGCAGAATGAAAAACTGAAGGATTTCAAGAATTTTTTATGAAATCTCGCTCAAATGGGCTCATTTTCACATCGATTCACATCGAAAAGCTTCTATTTCATTTTGGGATCATATAAAATAAGGAATGCAAAGGATTTTTAAGAAAAAAAATCATAAAATTGCACAAAAAATATCACAAAAATGAGAAATCCTAAGGCCGGCTATGGGTTTTTGAAGATTACCTTACCAGGGATGATTTTTGGTGACAATGATGATCCAAGCACCCTTTTGAGTGGGGGGAAGAAGCTTTGGATGATCCTAGACCTTAGCCTTCACTTGGGAATGATGTCTTCTCTAATTGGTGCCACTTCCTAGCCGAAATACACTTATTTTTGGTGTTTTTCACCCCAAAATCAAGTGGGAATGATTGTTGGTTGGTTTAGGAGCTCTATGGGATGAAAATGAGAGAGGGAGAAGAAGTTCTTTAGTCTCTAATACCTTGATTTTGATTTTGGACAAAAATTTGAATAATAGTGATGGGGAACTGGTTGTGATGTTAATGGCTTGACTGAGAACTTTGGATTTAGTTACCAATGTCTTCCTTCACTGTCATAGGATCAGCTCCATTGAATGCAAGTGTTGGGGAGGAGTTCAATGCATATGATGAAAAGAATTAAATGATGTTGGGTTAAATCCTATATAGGGGAGGATCCATGAGGAATTTAATTGGGTTGGGTTAATTTTGGCCTAATCCCAAATGGGTTTGGGTTGGGTTTAATCAGCCCACAATGGGTTATGGCTTAGTTTCAAGGGATTTGGCTTAATTTGGGTCATATGGGTCACATTGGGTCATATCGGGTTAGGTTGTCCAATTGGTCAAATTAGGTGGGTCAAACCAAGGCTTAGGTTAGGTTCAAATGATAATTTTAAGTATTTTGGTATGATCAATTTGATTTACTTTGGCTTAGGATTGATTTTGGCTTAATTGCAATCAAATGGGTCAAATGGGTCAAATTGGTCAAGTTGACCAATTTGATCAAAATTGGCCAAATTAGCTTGGGTTATGGGTTGATTCATGTTCAATTGGCTAATTGAATATGAATGTAATCTTTGGTTTGAATTAATTTGGATTTAATTTGAATTTAGGCAAATTGACCCTTTAGGTCAATTTGGGCTAAATGGCTCAATTGGGCCCAATTGATAAAATTGGGTTTGATTATGACTTTGGTCAAGTTCAATAATCAATTTGGAATGAACTCGAGCCATTGGTTGCAATCAATTTAGGTTCGATCATGATTTGACTCAATTTGTTCATTTAGGCCCATTTGGGTCAACTTGGGTCAAATGGCCAATTAGGCTTGGTTTGACTCAATTCATGGTTAATTCATGTTTAAATATTGATTTTGAGTTCATTTGAATCATTGGTTTCTGTTAATTTGATGTAAGATTGGTTATGGTTAGTTTTGGTTCATTTAGGCTAAAGGGTTGACTTGATCAGGTGATCAAGTTGACTTGGTTTAACCTAATTGGTTGCAATTGATCACCCTAGGGTGATCAATACTCATGGTGGATGGTTTTGGTGAGCTTGGTTCAATCTAATTTGGGTTGGACTGAAAGTTAACCCAAATGGGTCCTTTAGGTCACTTTGGGTCAAGTGGACCTAAGTTCATCAATTTATTTGGTTTTGGCTTGATTTTAGGTTTAGTTGGACTTATAAGTGAGCCTAGGATTAAAATATAAATCCAACTATAATCAATTTGGAGACCAATAGGTTTTGGCTCAATTGAAAGTTTCAAGTCAAAAGGGCTAAGTTGGATTCAGGTTAATTTGGATTTGGCTTGAAAATTGTAGGTTTCATTTATATTTGGATAGATAGTTGAAGAAATGATTAATTCAGGAGAAAATATATTAGTTTTGATTTGATTTGGATAGAATTTGGCTAAGTCCAAAGAATTGGCACAAAGGGCTTAAATTTGAGTTTTGATTTGATTTGGATTTAGTTTTGGCTATTTGAATTTATATTTCATTCATATATGTGAATATAAATGAAGATACAACTGATTTATAAGAAAATTTATTGAGTTTTGAATGACTTGGAGGTAGATTTGGCAAAGCTCATGAAGGTAGGTCATAAGGCTTAGGAAGGGTCTTGGGATTTGAATTTGATTTTGGGTTTCAATCATTTGGAGTCAAATTTGGAATTAGATTTGGAATTTGAATTTGAATTTGAATTTGAAGTTTGGCTTGAGATTTGAATCTGGGTTTGATTTGAGAAGGTGCATATTGATTGGGTTTAGGCTATAGGTAGGTGATTTTCTTAAGTCATAAGATATGGCCTAATCCTATGATTAAATCTTCTAAGTCTCAGGCTTAGGTTAAGTATTCACCTAATCACTAGGAGTGTCTTATGACTAAGGAGCTCTTAGTGTCTAGAAGGGTCCTAAGTCTAAGATGAGGAGGTTGAGAGCTCACTCCAAAAGTGAGGTCAACAAAAAGACCCCCAATAGGTGTGGTGTAACTGACAATGCACACCGCAAGGTATTGGCATTGACCAAAATGATCAACAACATCTAGAAGATTGCAAACACTAACAAAAATGATCTATACCTAGACTCAAGAGGTAGATAGAATCACGATCTTAGTGCGATGTAACTCTCTTTATGGAAATGGCATAAAAGAGCTAGAAGGAATCCGTTGGGGATTGAGTACATGAACCTTCCACTAGGGAAGTAGGTTCACGTTATCCACTGAGGGATAAAAATTTGAGTTTGATTGTGAATATAATTTGTTTGGGTGTGTATCTACTAGGGATAAGAATCTATAATCCGATGGGGATTAAGATTGAATTGATTTTAATTTATTTTTATTTTAATTGATGAGGAGGCATATCTTCTAGGGATATGTCCTCGAATCCGCTAAGGATTGGAAATAAGAACCTTCCACTAGGGAAGTTCGGGCTATTCGCTGGGGATAAGAATTTGATTAGATTTCTTTGATTTATTTGATTAGAATCCACTAGGGAGGTTGGTTTAATTTGTTATGGATCCACTAGGGAGAAGGGTTCTAGATTGAGGGCATATCCACGAGGGATGTACACTTGATTAGCTTTGTTTGATTTAGATCTAAGCTCCACTAGAGAGGCTATTTGATTTGCACCTCGCAGGAAAATTTTGGTTTGTTCGATATGTTTAATTTGACTCCACTCAGGAGGTTGGTTTTGAATTTATTTTGTTATGGACCCTGTCTATGAGCGATGGACCACACTAAGAAGGAGCCACAGGGGCCTTGGCCTGTATTAGATTTATAAGTCCGAAGGGGTAGTCCACCTGCCATAAGGTAGGACTATCTGACCTAAGCGGTTACCTTTCGGTGTGCAATAACTATGCTAGGAAAAAAGCATAGCAAACTTACATCTTCTAAAGGAGGAAAACCTACTGGGGTGATCTGTTAGATGGACAACACATCGAACCCTACCTAATGTGACTACTTAGTGAGCGCCACTAGGGATCTTACCTCAACTCAAGAGTAATTCTGATGATTAATTTGATTTATATTGATTTGATTTAGTTTGTTATGTTGTGGACCTTATTGGAGTGCGATGGACCCACTAAGAAGGGGCTATGTAGGCCTTGACCTATCTCAGATTTAAAATCCAAAGGGATTGTCTACCAACCACAAGGTAGGATTATCCGGTCTAAAAGTTTCCTTTCGGTATGCAACAGTTGTACTAGGAAGAAAACCTAGAAGACTTACATCTTCCAAAGTAGGGATCAACCGTTGGGGTGATCTATCGATGGCGTAATAAATATAACCTGACCTAGGGTGACTATTGAGTATATGTCGCTATGGACTTATATTGACTAAATAATAATCAAGATCAATTTAATTTCAGATGGACCCTGTCGGTGTGCGATGGATCTACTAAGAAGGAGCTAATATCAGCTTAGACATGTCTTACATTTACAAATCCAAAGGGATAGTCTATAGGCGGTGAGGTAGAGATAACCAACATAAGGGTTGCCTTTTGGTGTGCAATGCTCAAGCCAGGAAGAAAGCTTGTAGACTTATAACTTCCTAAACAAGGAACCACTGGGGTGATCAGTTGATAGCACAATGGATCAAACCCGACCTAAGGTGACTATTTGACCAAATGCAGTTATGGACTCATATCGACTCAAGAAAAGCCAAGATCAATTTAATATTAGATGGACCCTGTTGTTGTGCGATGGATATACTAAGAAGGAGCTATTATCAGCCTAGACCTATCTTAGATTTACAAGTCCAAAGGGATATTCTACTATCTCCGAGGTGGAGCTAACCAACCTAAGGGGTGCCTTTCGGTGTGCAAGGGTCAAGTTAGGAAGAAAGCTCATAGACTTATACCTTCTTGAACAAGGAACCATTGGGGTGATCATAGAATAAATAGAACCCAACCTAAGGCTGCCTGTCGATGTGCAACGATTGTGCTAGAAAGAATGTGTGATAGACTTATATCTTTCAAAGCAAAGATGACCACTGGAGTGATTTGTTGGAGCCACAACGAGTCAAACACGACCTAAGGGCGACTACTGAGAGAGTGTCAACCCAGGGACTTATCTTAACTCAAAAGAAGTAAGGTAATTCCTATAGGGAATTTTGCTGACACTGCCCTAAAGATCAGATGCCTGCTTGGGAAAAGGTACTGCTGGGGGTTTTCCTCCTAATCCATAAGTGAAGGTATATATTTTGTTTATATGTTTGTGTGGACCCTGTTGAGGGACCAGACTAAGAAGGACTTTATATCAGCCTAGTCCTATCTCAGACTTACTAGACCAAGGGAGAATCTGCATATTCGTAAGACAAATTCTCCAACCACGGGGTGGTTATTAGGAAAGGGGGACTTTCCAATCCAAAAGTAACCAGTAGTGTCTAAATGAGGTCACTAATGACGTGATCCAAATAGAGTGCCCATAGGGGAGGTTCTGCTAGGGGCATTATCCAGAATCGTGTAAAAGAAAGCCTATAAGTATACCGTGGACAACACAAGGAGAAAGCATAGCAGTCTTACATCTATCAAGAGTGGTGTATCCACCGAGTGGGTCATTGTCAGCATAGCCATAACCAACCGACCTAAGGTGGCCGCTGGTGTGCGACAATTAGTCTAGAGAGAGGGCGTATAAACTTACATCTCCCTAAAGAGGAACTGATTGCCAGAATAATTTAACGTCAGTGAGATAGAAACTATCCGACCTAGGGCGACTACCAAGTGGGAGTCTCATGTAAGGACTACACCCAAACTTGAAGTAGTCAAGAGGAAAGGTGCCACTATGGGACTTATCCTAAGCCTTAAATATGCTCGGCCCAGTTAGTGCATGATGGTTAGTTTAAGAAGAAAGCATGTAAACTTATATCCTCTTAAGCAAAGTCAACATGAGGTAGCTTACCTACCGTGTAGTAAGGCCTACCAAACTAATAAGGCATTCATCGGTGTGCAGAGATAAAGTTAGGGAAGAAAGTATAGTAGACTTACATCTTCCTGAACAAGGGACCACTGGGGTGACACACTAGCAAGATAGCATGCCAGCCCAACCTAGAGCAGCTAGTGAGTGAGTGTCATAGGGGGCTTACTTTCACATCAAAATAGCCCGAGATAAAAGATATGTGTTTGTGTGTTTGTCTGTTTGCCATATATACTCAACTAAGTTAGTTCATGATGGCTAGTTTAAGAAGAAAGAGTAGTAGACTTACATCTTATTAAACATAGGTAACATGAGGGTAGCTTGCCAACCATGCAGTAAGGCCTACCATGCTAACAAGGTGCTCGTCGATGTGTAGCAATCAAGTCAGGAAAGAAAGCGTAGCTGACTTACATCTTTCTGAACAAGGGACCACTAGGGTGACACACTAGCAAAGTAGCATGTTAGCCCGGTGTAGAGCAGCTAATGAGTGAGTGTCATAGGGGGTGTTATCCCATATCAAATTAGCCTGAGGCAAAAAATATTCATATGTGTTTGTGTTGTGAATGAAGGAATAGGATTCTAATCGAGTTCTCTTACACCTACCCTAAACACATCATGGCAGATTTGCAAGCAAAGATATTTCTAACCAACTATGAAGAGATAGAATTTTAGATGAAGAGAATTTATTTATTGATAATTATTTTCAAACAAGATTTATGGATAATATTTCTTTAAGCAGAGCCTGTTGATTGGAAGCATAGGGCGTTCTCCCTTATAATTTATAAGCTGATAAGATCCTCCTTAGTATGCCTTCTTTATGGAAAAAGGGCCTTCCCAAGTGGGTTCAAACATGCCTCCCATCTTTTAACGATCAATAATTGGTCTCCTTAAAACTAAAACAAGCTCTCCTACTTGAAAATCTCTAGGACAGACCAACTTATTATGAGCTTGAATCATTTTGGCTTTGTATAACTTGAGGTTCTGGCATGCCCGGAGGCGTCTCTCCTCCAAACCTTTGAGATCATCTAACTGCAACTTGGCATTCTACTTCATTGTGATTTTACTGCCCACAGCTATCCTTAATGATGAGAGTTGGACTTCTAATGGTAGAGCTGCTTCAGACTCATACACTAAGGAGAAAGTGCTAGATTGAGTTGGAGTTCTATGTATGGTGTGGTAAGCCCACAAGGCTTCAACTAACTGCTCATTTCACTGTCGCTTATTGTCATCGAGTGTCTTCTTTAATATTTGGATGAGAGTTTTGTTGAAGGCTTCCATTTGTCCTCGAGTAATATATGGTGGAATATCTCCAATCTATGTTGTGTCTCTGGGAAAAGATGTTGATCTTAGTGCTCTTGAATGTAATACTATTATCGCATATAATTTATCGAGGAACCCCGAACCTATATACTATATGGTTCCTAGGAAAATAGGAGCACATGCTGAGTTGTGACCTCTCTGAGTGGGATCACATTCGCCCACTTGGAAAAGTAGTCGATGGCATCTAGAATGAACTAGTGTGATGAAAAATATTCCTTATACATTTCTTTCCTTCATTTATCCCCCTCCTTTCAAAAAAGAGGATGAACGAAAATAAAAATATATAAAAAAATATGCACCTTGTTAGGACATCACGTAAATTCGCACCTATTCTTATTAAGGTGATCGGCTATGATATTGAGCAGAGGTGTACTACCACCCTACAATGGACCTAATCACCTAAATAAGGACTCCTAAGGACAATGGGTCTGCATATGTAATAGAGATTATTACCCTACTTTACATGAAAAAGTAAAGTAAGGTTTATTTTAAATCGCTTATTAAGTTTCCTACAGGGGCAAGCCCCTATAGTTAATTACATCCTAAGGAACAGGATCCCTTAAGAATACTCTCGATTAAGATAAATGATCGTTGTCTCCAAAGATTTCTATAGGGTAGGATTACCAATCGATTAGCTTATTTTGGAAGATCAAATGGGATTGATCAAGGAGAGTGAGTTATTATCAAGGCCAAAAGAAAGATAAGTAAGAGATGCTCATGATGCTAGGATACCTAGCATCTCAAACTATCCTATGGTTGGGCTTTATATTTTTGAAATTGATTTAATTTTTTGAGTTGAATTTTTCTATAAAAATTTAGGACTTATGATTCCATACACAAGATTAAGGAAATGCCTAAAAGGTGAGGATTTATGCTTATAGCCCACAAATAAGAGAAGTAACCTCAGAACCTAAATCTACGGAGCTTTGGCAAGGGCTGAAAGCACAACTCAAATCTAAGGTTAAAATGGGTATTTAGTTTATCTCCACAAGAGAGGACAAACCACCAAGATTGGACTTAAACCTGTCTGGGGTGGTCGTCAATTACTCCTCCTATGATTTTAAATTTTTGTAGGCAAGTCATATTCTTTATGGAAGATAGCTAGACTATTTTTTATTTAGAAAGAGATTAAGTCCTTAAACTCACTATCTAAAGAGACTAGATCATGTAAGGGTATGCTTCAAATGATCTAAATCTAATGTAATTTAGATTTCATTTTATTTTCATTTTTGGATAACTATTTTGACTCAGGCTAATAGGATTCATTTGCCTAATACATCAGAAATGAGACTATTGGCCAAAATCAGCGAGAATAGAGGAGGTGTGTTTCCACTATGGCTCTCAAAGGTCAAGCCAAATTGCTCTGGCAAAAGTGGATCCCTCCAACAAAGAGTAAAAATAATATGCATTTGTTCAAGAAGTTATAAAAGAAGTACTCATTTAGCTAAGAGGTTTCTAATTCTTTTATCTTAATTTTAAACTAAGCTTTAGGTGAGGTTATGAGTTCTTTTAATTTTAGTTTTGAATTGTTATGTTTGATAAAAGAATTATTTTTCCTAAGAGCCTAATCCACATCAAGGCCATACATAAAGCAAGAAGAAACTAGGAAAAGGATGCCACTTAATGCACAAGCTAAACAAATCATCAATCAATTTATAAAGCTAATAGTAAAATAATAAAGGCCATTATGGTCGGTACCACTGCACAAACCTGAAAATAAATTGGGTTGCCAAGCTCTACCCTTATACAACTCGGATTACAAATGAATTAAATATAATTAAGTAAGGAATTCATTATTATGGGGATCTTCAAGCTTCATTTCTTCATTCTTCTTTACTTCTTTATTCTTCTTTTCTTCTTCTTTTCTTCTTTAGTTCCTACATTTGGATGTTTGGAAGGTGGATGCTCCAAAGGCTCACATAGTACATAAGATAAGATCTTATGACCAATGTTCATCTTAATCCCTATAACAATCATTCCAAAATCCTAATTGCAAAAATTACATGAAAAGGAAAAGTAAATCTAACTAACACTTGCAAAATAAAGGCTAGCTAAACAAACCACTAAATCCCAAGCATGTATATTGGACTTATCACCCCACACATGGTTGATTAAGTCCACCTGTTCTATTAGATTATGCTTAGGCATATAAGCACTTGCACAGCAAAAGCATTTATATTTTTATTTATTACAGCGACCCTTAAGTACAATCTCTTACAAAAAATAATGGTTAGACTAAGATTGCCCTACCATTCATTCTACAAGCATACACCCTAATATCCAGTCTAAAACATACATCACAAAATAAAAGAACAATAAACCATGCACCGCCCTAACCTAAAGCTTGAAGTGGTGACTTAGCCTAATGTGTGTGCTTTAAAAGATTTTTGTGGTAAACTTAGCTATGGCTTTAAGTTAGAATTTTCTAAGTGTGAAGCATGTTTAACTTAGAGGAGGGTTTCATTTAAGTGATTTAATTATTTTAGGTTTATTTTATTTCATGTTTTGATTAAGTTCAAATGAATCCTACAAATAATTACTAAGTTGTGAAGAGAGGGAAAGAGAACTTCTCTAAGGTAGATTCATGTTTTAATTTTATTTAGTGAATGTTTTAATTAAGTGTTTTAATTAACCTTAAGTTTAGATAAGCTCTAAACAAACCTATTCTAAAAGACAGGCATTTTAAGATTAAGTAAAATGAACTAAATTCACAAAACATACATCCCATCATTTCTTTCTCATCATGTATAACATGCATATGAATGAGTCCTAAGCATATCTATACATACAAATGCGAATGTTTAACACACTTTATGATGCATGCTAAGTAATTCATTTAAGGAAATTTGAAAGTTTTTGATGCATGATTTTCATTAAGTAGCAAAGGGGTTCTTATCCAACTTTCACATGCACATATGAATGTATGAAAGGAATAAGTGAGTATGATGTCATTGTTAACTGGAGGTGTAAGCACAAGACCTACTTAGGGCTACTTTAAGTCTCACAATCTCGGGATTGTCCAGACTAATATACCACTTTCCTTAAATATAAGCATGTGTACAACATAAATGAATGGAAAAGAAAGAATGCAATGATTTGTATTAGTTGATTTATTTTTTTATGCAATTTATGTGTACAAGCATAGGTATCCTTCTTAAGTGATAGTATAGGAATGAATAGGATATGGAATTAAGCCAGTGTTAGGTTCTTTTCAAATGAACCATACACCTTGCCAAATCCAATTTAAAACTATACTAAAAGAGAGGAGAAGGAGAACCTACACTAAGCACATCCTTATATTTTACTCACATGCAAACTCATAAATAAAATATAAGTAACACACTTTCAATTTTAATAATTGATTCATATGTTTTGAAAATAATTTGAATTTAATAGTGATAATAGTCACTCATATTTTTACTTTAGCCAACACATGCAATTTGACATAAAGGAAACATTTTCACTTTAAATTTAATTTTGAAAAGCATGGATGCATGAAACCATGTGACAAACATATTTAACATGTTGGGAAAGAACTAAAGTAATGAAAGCATGTAAACACATTCACTTTAACTAAATCCTAAAGACAATCTTATGAAATAAGAAAGCTTAAAGTAAATCAAAGTTTGTTTAATGTGATTTTTGTTTGATTTTTAATTTGATATAATTTTGAAAATGTGAGTTGAGTTTGCTATTCCTAACCCATTCCCACATATGTTTGACATTTTTGTTTTATTTTTAGATGATTAGATTCTTTTTTATATTTTGATTAGGTTAAGGTATGAATTAAACATGTTAATTGACCCTTACCTACATCACCTTAGCATAGTTAACCAAATAATTATGAGTCAATGAAATAACATAAAACCTCACAATGAATTTAAATTTGCAATGCACTTAGGAAGAAAAGGGCCTAATGCAATTTGGCTCATGATTAATGGTTAATTAAGCTAAGGGGTTTAACTTAAGTAATTTCAAAACACCCTCACACATATGAGTTGAGTTTTGATTTTCTTAATTGAACTTAGGCTCTTGAATACCTAAGCATCTACCCAAAGTAGGTTAATTAAGTTCTAGAGAGTTTTAGAATTTTTTAGAAATTAATTAAGAGGCTAATTTGTGAATTAGCCCTTAATTAAATGAGAATTAAGAATGAAAATGGGGTTTTGGGAATAGCTTAGGGGAAATGCCCCAAGATAATTATTCCTAAACCTTCTATTCACTAGATCAAACCTTAATCAACTTCAATAAGGTATTAAACACTAATCAAACCCTTAATTATCCTTAATTATATAAAGGGGGGTAATTATTAAATGAATTAGCAATTCCCCCAATTAAGCAACCAATAAACCCCAAGAAAATTAAGGAAGGCACAAGTCATCTCCCAAAATATACCCAAGAAGTTTGAGATTAATCAGTGTATTAATTAGGGTGTAATTAAAAAATTAAGATTTCTAATAAAACCCAAAATTAGAGATAGATACAATTCAAAATCCATTAAAACCAATTTTAGAATATTCTAGATTGAAAAATATCTTTCAATGGCAATTTACCTCATATTTTTTTATTTTTTAGAGAGATATGAATTTTTGAAGTTTAGAGGGCTAATTAGAATTATTTAATACCTAATTAATCCCTTAATCCAATGGCGTGCCACGTAATGGCTAAATCAGATGTGCTTTACACGCTTCAAGAAGCTAGTGACCAATTAAATATCCTATCACAGCATGCGTGGTGGCGGCGCTATGTGATTTTATCTTTTGTTCGATCAAGGATCGAAAGGCTAGGAATTAACCCGTAATTTTAAAAGGTGAAATAGGTTTTAAAATGTGCATTTAATCTCGTCCATCCATCCGAAATGCACGGATGGATGGCCGAGATCATCCCTTTTCTTCCCTGAAGAGTAATGGAGACCGTCCAATTTCAAAGGGAAGATCTGAGCTCGATCAAGCTCAGATTGGAATGAAATCTTGCACACACCATCTAACCCTAATGGCAAGCCTATCCAATGATCAAACTCTCATGTCATTAAAATTTCTTTCACAAAAGACCAAACACATGGAGTTTAGTGGTCGAAAAATGTCTAACCTCGTTGAAGGTTATCACCAACACTCGATTCCCTTGGAGGAGCTTTGTCTGGTTGAAACAAAGCTGTGGTGAAAGCATTAGCTCCTAAAGTTAAGTGCATTGCTCTATGGACCAACCCCTCCTTAGCTCCCTAGTGGCTTTGATGGAATTAGACCACCCCTTGCCTTCGAAACTTGAGAGAGAGCTTAGGCAAGCTCAACTTGGCCCTCTGGTGGAGTGTGCAAAGAGAATTTGATTGAATTGGAGTGTAGAGAAAATTTATAATTCAATGGAGATCCCCTATTTTTGCTTAAGGGAAAATCGAGAATGGAAAATTCAAATCCCTTCTAAGAGCTTAGGATCACTCTAGGATGGCTCCAAACACTCTCTCTCTCTCACTCAATCTATAGTGAAGAAGTTAGAATTAAAGTGAATTAGGGACAGTATATCTCCCATATGGTAATCGGACGGCCGAAACTTTATTTTCCATTTTGATCCAATTACCAAGATTTAAAGGGCTATTTGAGCTGTTAGAAGTTTGCACATGGTCGGTTTGGGCTAAGGAGTAGAGTGGTAACCTCCCATGTGCTTCAAACAGAGTGGAAGGAGGTTTTCCATATGGATAATTTGAGCCATGTGCTCGACTTTGGCTTTGGGTCAAGTTAGGCTAACCCAAACCCATTGGATAGGGTGCACTACTTGACCTATTAGAAAGGTATCAAGTTGGCATGAAGAGGACTTGACCAAATTTCTGAGGGATCTGACCAAATTTGTTCAACGCCTAGGGGTAGAATGGTTATTTGGCTAATTTTTGAATTTGAATATCTTGGGTATGTTGAGAAAATAAGTTTGGCCAAGTTTCATTTGATTTGGAGTTCATTTGGTATGGTTTGGTTCATGTTGACCCATTTAAGTCAAAATGGGTCAACTTGGGTCAAGTTGACCAATTGGCCAAATTGGGTCAAACCAAGGGTTGGGTCAAGTTCATATAACCATTTTAAATATTTTGGTGGCTTTGGTTTGATTCAATTTGGTTTAGGTTTGAATTTGATTCATATGACTTTATTTTGGTCAAATGGGTCAAGTTGACCAATTTGATTTGACCTAGAGCTAGGTGGGGTAGGTTTAGGTTTGGTTAGTCATATGAAGTGGATTGGTATTTTTATTTCCAATCAATTTTGGTTAAGTTTGAATTTGTCTCAACATGACCCTTTAGGTCAAGTTGGGTTCAAAGTCAATTGGGCTAAGTTAGGTCTAGTTGGCCAATTGAGGCTTTGGTCAAGTTCAACAAGTGATTTGGAATGAACTTGACCCATTGGTTTCAATCAATTTGGCTTAGATCAAGTATTGACACATTTTGACTTTTTAGGTCAAGTTGGGTCAACTTGGGTCAAGTAAATTGGGAGTTAGGCTCAAATGTTGACTTGGTCAAGTTCAAACATAATTCATAAATGAACTTAGATTAATAGTTTCAATCAATTTTTTCTATGGTGGATTTTGGCTTTGTTAGGTTTCATTTTGGCTAAGTGTTGACTTGGTCAACCCTTAGGTTTGACTTGGTTTGACCCAATTTGGGTGATTGATGATCTCATGATGATTGTTGATCATGATGAGAGACATAGGTGAGTTTGATTCAAACTAATTTGGCTAGAATTAAAATTTGGCTCACATGGGTACTTTAGATCACTTTCTGGTCAAGTGAGCCTAAGTATCAAATCTCTTGGTCAAAGCTTGATTTGAGTTTGATTGAACTTGTTTATGGACTTATGATTAAAATATAAATCTATTTGCAAGTGGTTTGAAGTCAAATGAGTTTTGATTCATTTGACAATTTCATATTCAAAGGAAAAACATGAATGGATTTGGGGTTTGATTTTTGAATTAGGTTTTGATTTAGTGATTGAAGTTTGTATTTATATTTGGATTCATGATTGTAGGGTTGATTGAATCATGAAAGAAAATCAAGAGTTTAGCTTCATTTGAAGTTAATTTGGCTAAGTTCAAGATTTTGACTTGAAAGGCTTAGGTTGGATTTTGAGTGGATTTGAGTTTGATTTTTGGAATTAGTTTTAATTGTTTGAATTTATATTTCATTTATATATGTGAATATAAATGAGCATATAAATGGGTCATTAGAAAATTTGAAGGATTTGAAGTGATTTGATCATGATTTAGGCTAAGTCTTTTAAGACGAAATTTAAAAGGACTTAGAAAATTTTGGAGTTTTGGATTTAATTTTTGAGTTTAGTTCGATTGATTTATATTTATGTTTCATTTATATATGTGAATATAAATGAGATTATAAATGAGTTATGAGAAAATCCCATGAATTTGAATTGATTTGATCATGATCTAGGCTAAGTCTTTTAAGAGGAAATTTAAAAGAACTTAGGAAATTTTGGAGTTTTGGATTTGATTTTTGAGTTTAGTTTGATTGATTTATATTTATATTTTATTTATATATGTGAATACAAATGAGATTATAAATAGGTTATGAGAAAATTTCATGAGTTTGGAATGATTTGATCATGATTTAGGCTAAGTCTTTAAGAGGAAATTTAAAAGTACTTAGAAAATTTTGGAATTTTGGATTTGATTTTTTTTAATTTAGTTTCATTGATTTATATTTATATTTCATTTATATATGTGAATATAAATGAGAATATAAATGAATTATGAGAAAATCCCATGAATTTGAATTTATTTGATCATGATTTAGGCTAAGTCTTTTAAAAGAAAATTTAAAAGGACTTAGGAAATTTTGGAGTTTGAAATTTCATTCATGGGTTTCAATCATGTGGTATTGATTTGAGTTTGGACAAAATCAAATAAGATTGATTTGGAGTTTGACTGGAAGGAAGGAAGGTGATGAGTGGTTTAAGCTAAGGGAAGGAAAGTTTTCCTAACACCCCTAAGGAATGACCTATTCCTATGACTTAAAGTCTAAGAGAAGTCCTATGCCTAAGAGGGAGAGGTTGAGAGCTCATTCTAAAATGAGCTCAACAACCGATGACCCTTGGAAGAAGGAGGATCAATCGGACCCACTATGTCAGTACTTTAACACTCAAATGGCCATGAGGCCAATGTAAGATGTAGAATATTGGGTGGTTGGTGTAGGACCACACAGTGCACCTGACATTGGTGACATCTCCTGGCTATGTTCATGCAGTCTGTAATCATCGAAGGCCAGTAGTATCCTAGTTTTTTGATCTTGGCTTTCATCTTTGGATCAGATTGGTGAGCTATGCATAAACCTGAGTGTACCTCCGTGACAATCTTACGAGCTACGTGTCTGTCCAAATAACGTAACCACATATGATTGAAGGACCATCAGTATAAAGTGTCATCCACAATAGCATATGAGAGAGCTCTCTATTTTTCTTGATGGGCTAATGACTTCTCTTGAGATAGTTTACCTGTATTTAGGTAATCAATGAATAGTTACCTCTAATCTGACTCATCATCCTTTTTGGCAACATAACCTCTCCTTCAAGAGAAAGTCTCTTGATGAGTTCAGCGTCAATAAGAGATAAACTTGTCTATTTTGGACCCTTATTATAATGGACTCGTCTTCCAAACATGCAAGCTCTTTGGCAAACTTGGCCAATGATTCTGCTACTGCATTCTTTGATCGAAGGATCTTATAAATGGTAACCACTGGGATTTGAGCCAATAACTCCATGGTGTACTTATGGTAATGATGGAGTTTAGGCTTTAGAACATTGTAAAATCCAGTGATTTGATTGATAACTAATTGAGAATCTCCAAAGATGTTGATACTCTGGATGCATAGCATAATGGCTAACTCCAAATTGACAATCAGAGCCTTATATTTGGCATCATTATTCATGCATGGATTGGACAGATGATATGAAAATCTTATCACATCACAGTCCGGAGTTAGGAGAACTATTCCTACCTCTGCCTTCCTTGAAAGAGTAAATCATGGTTCTTCTCCTTTTTGAAAGGAAGCCGCACCATCAAAATACATCTCCTAGCGATGATTGCTAGTGTCCCCTAAGTTTATGATTTGTTCATCAAGAAGTTCATCACTAAGCGGGGAATCAACAGGAAGTGGGTGTGCTGCTAAGAAATTCGTCAGTGCTTGTCCTTTCACCACATGGAGGGGTACAAAAGTGATGTTAAACTGTGATATAATCATGGACCAACACGCCAACCATCCAGATAGAGTCGACCATTTTATGAGATATTACAGTGGATGGATTATAGAGATCCAGTTCACCTTATGAGAAAGCATATAGTTTCGTAGCTTTTGGGATGCAAAGATTAAAGCAAGGCAGAGCTTCTCAATAGGTGGGTAATATGCCTCAGTAGGGATTAGATAAAGATGAGATAATAGAGAACATTTCTTTCCCTTCGTCATTAGCTTGGGCCAACAAAGCACAGAGGGAGTCGTCTAATGTAGCAGTATATAGTATGAGCAACTTGCTTGGGATAGGGGCTGCTAGAACTGAAAACATCATCAGGTAGTGCTTGATGTCTTCGAAGGCATGCTGACACTTATCATCCCACTTGAACTTGGCATCCTTTTTGATAAGTGATGAAAATGGTTGGCATCTTCCTGATATGTTGGAAATGAAGCGACTTAGATATGTCAACCGCCTTTGAAATGATATAAGTTGAGTTAGACTTTTTGGGGGTGGCATTTCTAATATCGCTTTGATCTTCTTCAAATTGATTTATATTTTATGATGTCGGACAACAAACCCAAGGAATTTCCCTAAAGCAACTCTGAATGCATAATTCAGGGGATTCATTTTAAGGTAAAATTACCTTAACCATTTGAAAACTACTCTGAAGTCAAAGACATGGTCTTTCTTTTCTTTACTTTTGACTACAAGATCATCAATGTAACATTCGACTTGATGATGAATGAGTTCGTTGAAGATCCAAGTCATGGCCCGCTAGTATGTAGCACCTATATTTTTAAGGATGAAAGGCATGACCCTATAACAATAGATTTCAATTGGGGTTCAAAAAGTAGTATTTTTCTTATCCTCGAGGGCCATCCTAATTTGGTTGTAGCCAGATGGCCCATCCATGAAAGAGAAGACTGCATGCGATGAGGTAATGTCCACCATCAGTTACGGGATTGGTAGCGGAAATTCATCTTTAGGACATGCCTTATTTAGATCCCTAAAATCGACGCATATACGAATTTGACCATTCTTTTTCTTAACTAGGATGACATTGGCCAACCAGGTAGGATATTTTTCTTCCCTGATGAAACCAGCATCGATTAATTTCTTGACTTCAAAAATGACCTATTGTTCAATTTTCAATCGCATGCGTCTAGGAGTTTTCTTGATAGGGTTAGCATTAAGATCTATTACTAGTTTGTGAACTACTACATTAGGATATAATCTAGACATTTCTTCATAACTCCATGAAAATTAGTCCTTAAACTTAGCTAATAGCCTAACTAAGTCATTGGTTTCTTCTTCATTCAATAAGGAACTGATGTATGTCGGATGTGGATCTTCTTTTGTTCCTAAGTTGATTTATTTGAGTTCGTCGATGGTTGATCTAATTTCTTTTTCAAATTATGGCAGTCCATCTTTTACTTCAAGATCATTTGGGTCATCTGAAGTTTCTAAACATACCTCCTCACATGAGTTAGCATGATTTGAGAAGAACCTATCAGACTCCAAATGATCGATGATGACTAGGCAATGGTTGTCATCGTCGACTAGAGCCACTATGCTAAATCCCAGTCCTTGTCTTGATTGAGGATGTATGCTTTGCTTGTCCCATAGCCTTTCAAAATAGTCTTCTGACATGTGTTCAAACTAAGTATGTGGGATTAATCCCTTCTTTACCAAATTAAGAACACTAGGTGAGTACCAATCCAAAGGTAATTATATTAAATCTTTATATGAATCATCCTCAAGTTCTACATCGCTTCCTAACTTGAGGATGATGCTCCCAACAAAATCTCTTTGGCTTGATATTTATAGATGACTTGGGGACTCCTAAACTACCAAACCCTCAATTTTCTGGGAAGAAAGAGAGGTTAGAGCTAAAGTTCCCAATTGTTGGCTAACTGTTCTACATAATGATGATTTAGATAGATTCATGCTTTACTTGGAGGTCTAGTCTTCATCACTATCTGGCTTGAATGTCACCTCCAGTGGGACATGCTGAGAGGGGTTGATTGGCATGCTAACCACATGAGACTCACCCTCCCTGGATTCCAAATCTATATGGATAGCAGGGGTACTTCTATGAACTGGAACATAGCTCATGTTGGCTGGCCGCCAACAAGGAGGTCTTTCACCACTAGAACTACCTCTGAATCTATCTCTTCTTCTACCTAGTGGGGGTCAAGCCATTCTACCCATGTGTTCATATGGAGAACAAACTATGAGCAAAATATAACTTCAAGCTCTACTTCTTCCTCAGTGTCTGATTCTCGCTCACTTGCATTTTCTTTTTCTTTTTATTCTTTTTCTTTTTCTTTTATTTTTGAACATTGACCAAGTTCATGAGAATAATTTTTTTGATTTTGAGAAAGATAGTAGGCTGCATCCTCATATATCTTGACCCCTCTAACTAAAAATGGCTTCAAGTCTCCTTTGACACAATACTCAATTCCACCTCTTCGAAATTTGATGTACTTATGTAAAGAGGATGGAACTGTGTTTTTCCATGTACCCAAGCCCTACCGAGCTAAGCAGTGAGAGACATATTTGAATCAATGATATAGAACTTGGCTTCTATCTTCCAGTCATCTATGTCTAATGGCAACACTATGGAGCCTAAAGCCCTCTCTCCTTGTTCATTGAATCCTCTCAACATCATCCGATCTTCTCGTAGTTCAGAGATGTCAATCCTCAAGTAGGCAAAAGTCTTTAAACTCACAATGTTCACTGATGTAGTTGGATCAACTAACACTATGGAGAGTCTGAATCTTCCCATGTCCACTATGATGTAGAGTGGATGGTTGTGCTCGGTTGTCCCTAAAAGAATGTCTTCATGAATGTAACTCCACGAGCTTCTCTTGAATAAAATGTCTCCTCTCTAATAGTGGTTAGTTGATCTAAAATAATTTCGGATCAAGAAGGGCTTTGATCAATGACTCCCTCATCTCTTTAGATAAGATAAGGGCATCATATATGCTTTGCTTAGCTGTCAACTTTCTCAAGTGAGTGAGGACATTGTAGACAACTCTGGGCTAGTCCTCCACAAGAATATCCATAAACGGAGCATCCTGTGGAGGGGCTACTTGATCGCTAGAACCAATGACTTGCTTACCCTTATCCTAAGGTGCTTCCCTAGGAGGTATAACTTTGTCATTGTGAAGGTTGACTTCAGTGACTTCATGAGATGATTTAGTGGAAAGATCTACCTGCACATCAGGTTCACCTACAGCTTCTCTTATAGGACTATTGGAGTCGGATGACTCCAAATCAATCTTAATGGGAGAACCTGAATGATTTAGGAATAGAAAATTTATTTCTAAATCAGAAGAGGAATGATTGGAACTAGAATTATTATTATTAATTAGACTTTGAGAGTTTTCTATAGGAATAAATTTAATCATCAGAAGTGACACAAATGTAAGTGCAACCAACTTGCTTTATTGATTTCTCATATTTGGATGGAGGTACAAAGTAGAAATCAAATAAAATAAGTGGAGTGAGGGATTTGGCACCCCACCCCCACCCCCCTCCGTTGATATAATATGACTGCTAGAAGAAGAGCTAGCTGGGGGAACTATAGCTGCAACTATGGAAGGAGTGCTGGAATCAGTCGACGGTTGCACTACTATACTATTTCGGGCAAGTGGAGGTTATCAATGCTGCTGCTGGACTCCTGCCTCCCTCAAGTTATCCTTAGCAACTTACAAACCTTCCTTAGAGTTGGAGGTTTGAACTGCTTCGAGCACCTACAAGGGTAATTTTTTGATCTTAGAAATAATTTTCTTGGAGGTTCAGGATAAGAAAATATCCCAACCTTCCTCTGTCTTAAGAAAATTGCATGTATCCCCAAGAATTACTCTGATAGAACTAGAAAGTTGTTTTAACAGGTATTCCTTATGGATGAAAATGGCACCCCACTTCTAGCTACACTCAAGCCAGTCCTTAAAGGTAATTTAATCTTCTAACACATCACCTAGCATGTGGTTGTAGGAGCAAAAGTTTGGTTCATCACTGTTGCCCACTACCTCTAGCCTCCTAGGCTCTAGTAGCTGGAAATCAAGATTCTTTAAGATATTCTTAAAGATCTTATTTACCTCCCTCTTGAATGAATAAGGCTTATTCAATTTATCGGCAAGTGTTGACCTCACTTTTGGAGTGAGCTCTCAACTTTCTTATCATAGATCTAGGACTCTCATAAACACTAAGAGTTCCTTAGTTTTAAGACACTTCTAGTGATTAGGTGAACACTTAACCTAACCCTAGAGACTTAGAAGAGTTAGCCATATGGATAGGTTGTGACTTAGGGATTTTGGAAGACTTGCCTACTCTATAGCCCAAACCAAATCTCTGCTTCCTTCTTCCAAATCAAATATCAAATTCAAATCCAAATTTCAAAATAAAATCCAACTATCAAATAATTCAATCCCATGATTAAATCAAATTAAATAAATTCCCTACTTAAGCCCTATCAACCTACCTCCAAGAGCTTGGTCAAAATTACTTCCAAATCACTCCAAACTCAAGTGGTTTTCTCATAAATCATTTATGTCTTCATTTATATTCCAAAATATAAATGAAATATAAATTCAAATGGTCAAAACTAAATCCAAAATCAAACCAAAATCCAATTTATACCCTTTGAACCAATTCCTTGACCTTGGTCAAATCCTATACAAATCAACTCAAAACCCATAGATTTCTTCATGATTTAATCACTCCTTCAATCATTGTTCCAAATATAAACATAAACCACTATTATCAAACCAAACCCAAGTCAACCCTAAAACTCATTTGAACCTAGACCAATTATAATTGATTTTATATGTCAATCTCAAATTCAAATATAAACTCAACTAAATCAAACACAACTCAAAATCAAGCCAACTAAACCCAATTGGCTCACTTGATCCAAAGTAGCCAATTTGACCTACATGAACCAAAATCCAATTCAATTCAAATCAAAGTGAATTAAACTAATCCAAACTTCATGTCATGATTGTTGATCATCATAGTTAATCAATTATCATGAATTGGGTCAAATCAAGTCAACCTAGCCCATTGACCAAGTCAACCTTTTAACCAATATGAACTCAAACTAGCGAAATTGTAACTTAAACAAAATTGATTGCAACCAATGGTTCAAGTTCACTCTAAATTAATTATTGAACTTGACCAAAGCCTCAACTGAGCCCAATTTGACCAATTGGTCAACCTAACCCAACTTAGACCTTAAGGGTCAAATCAACCTAAAACCCAATCAAATCTAAATTGTACTTAACTAAAGCTTATAATATTTTCCAAATAATCAACCAAACCCAAACCAAGCTATGATTCAAGCCAATTTGGGTAATTGGGTCAAATTGGTCAACTTAGCCCAAATTGACCTAAAATATTAAATTGGCCAAAATCCAAATTAAATCCAAATTGAACCAATATACTCCAAATGATCATTTAAACTAGACCCAACCCTTGGTTTGACCCAATTTGACCTAAATGGGTCAAATTGACCCAAATTAAATCAAATAAACTCCAAATGATATGAAATTTGGTCCAACTCACTTTTAACTCATTTAAAATCTGCTCAAATCAAATTCAATATCAAATGACTACTTTGCCCTTAGGTCAAAGGCATCCCATGAGAAAAGACTCACTTAAATGGTCATTTCTCTTCCTTGACCACTTGGCACTCATCAATTGGTCCACATATGCACCAAGGATGTTGATTATATGACCCAAGAGATGGTTAGACAACCATGACTCATGGGGAGGTAAATTCACTAGACCTCTCCGATTCGAACACTTAGCATGAAGGACTCCCACCTCCCCTTGCTAGAACACCCATTTAGTCTTTCATGGCAGCCACTTTCTATTCTTTAGCCAACCAAAATGAGGCAACTAGGAAGATTCACTTCCATTCCCAACCACCCCAAGCCAAATGACAATATTTTGGAGCTAAAAATCAAACAATAAAGAAGAATTTTTGGCCAAAATCAAACACAATGCATTAGAAGCTGAAGAACTCCTCCCACTCTCTTTTCCATCCCTTATAGCTTTCAAACCAACAGCAATCATCCTCACTTGATTTTAGGGTGAAAAATACCAAAAATAAATGAATTTTAGCAAGAAAGAAGCAGAGATTGGAGAAGGCATCATTCTAAAGGAAGGCAAGAGGTATAGCCTCATTCGGGGCTTCTTCCCCCACTGAAAAGCATTCTCAAATCATCACCACCATCAAAAATCATCCTCCATGAGGTAATCTTCAAAAACCTGTAGCTAGCCTTAGAGTTTTTTGCTTTTTGTGATTATTTTATTATGATTTAAGAAATTTCCCTTATACAAATCTCACATTTTTTCAATTTATTTGATCCCAATATGAAATAAAATTTTTCCAGCAAAGAGCGACGCAAAAATGTGCCCAATCGAACCTCATTTCACATTTTTTTATTTTTCTCATCGATTTCACCTATTGGAGAACATTAGCTCGATCACCTCAAAGTTGGACTCGATCGTCAAATTTCATGTTTTCCGACCCCGAATCCGTGTTTTGCACCTGGAACTTGTGTTTTACACCCAAATCCTTCCTTTTGGCCCATTGGATCCAACAAATCAGATTTGGACCCATGCAATGGGATCATGGTTGGATCGATCCGCATTTTGTCACTATTCCCCAGCATTTTTCCTTCCATCATTGCTAATCAGAAATCAATAAACCTCAATCAAATTTTTTTAATAAAAAATGGATTTGGTTCACTTTCTAAGAGGAATTCAATAAACAAAAAATCCCCAAATTTTGTTGGATAGTTTGAGCTTAATATAAGTTCTTGAAAAACTTAAATATCATTAATTAAACTAAAAATAAACTTTAGATTAAGTTGAAATTTTCAGAGATTGAAATTGAAGCCAAAATTTACTTACCATAAAAATTTCAAATCCAAATCGCTTTTGGATTGAAAGATATTGAATTTGGAAGTTCAAATGATTTATTTTAATAAAATAAATTAACAAACTTCATAAAAAGATATCTTAATCAACTGAAACTTTGAAAAATCATAACTAATTGTAAAAAACTCCAAAAAAATATAAATAAATACTTATTTTGAAGGTATTTTAGAGGAGATTAATTTAAAATTAATTTTAATTAACTTTCAATAATAATTAAGGGTTAATTTAAGTTTAACTAAAAAATTAATTAGCTTAATTACTCTCTAATTATCCAAGTAATTATTTTTAAACTTTTTGAGATTGATTAATGGTATGACCTCTGTCTCTCATAATTTTCTTGGGATTTATTGCTTGGTTAATTGGGAAATTGGTTGACTTAGCCTTAATTACTTTCATAATTAATTATATGATTAATTAACATGCTAAATAATAAGGAAAACATTAATTAAGTTTGTTAATCATTGTGGAACAATGGATGGTCATAGGGAATGAGATTGGAACCTCTTTCCCATTCTTTTCCCTAAGTTCATTTCACTTGACTTGAAATCAATTAATTTGGGATTATTTAATGGTTTAATTCATTAAGTAAATTGAAATCATAATAATTCCATAACTTATTTAATTAACTTTTGGGTAGCTCTTTGGGTGTTTAACAACCTAAAGAGAGATCTAATGAAATTATGGTTAGGTCACATGTGTGAGAAAACTATAAGAATAATTAAGTGAGCTCCTTAAGTTTAATTAATTAAGAACTATGAGCTCCCCTTTCATTTCATAGGAGCATTGTTATTTACTTTTCTATGTGGTTGCATATCATATTAACTCATACTTGTTTAATTAATTACCTTAAGGTGACATAGGTTAGGGTTAATTAATTGATTTAATCCAGGCTTAACTTAATTAAACCATAAAATCAACTTAATTACTTCTTCATTAAACTAAATTAACTCACACATGGGGAATGGGATAAGGATTAGCAAACCTCTGTCATTTCCTAAATCAAATCAAACTCAAAACTAAAAATATCATTTAAGAACTTTGGTTTATTTTTAGCCTTATTTAGAATGATTGTCCTTAGGTATTAATTGGAATGAATCAGATCATGTGCTTATGTTTATTTATTTCTTTCTAGTCATGTTAAATGGTGCTTGCCATATGTAATCATGTATTCATTTCTTTTAAAATTAACTAAATGAAATGGTTTCTTTTATGTCAAATTGCATGTAGTGATTGAAATTAAAAATAGGTGTGGCTATTATTACTGTTAAATCAAAAGTTATTTTTAAAAGCCTATAAATCAATTATAATATATGAAATGATGTTAATTACAAGTATCTATAAGTTTGTATGTGTCGATAATATAAGATATGCAATATGAAGCTCTTTTCCTTATCTTATATGGATTTGCATGGGTTTTATAAATGTATAGTTCATTTGAAAAGAACACAATATTTTTCTAAATCTACTCCTATACATCTCCATGCTAAGACTTAGGAAGAATTTCATATCGCATATGTAAATCATATAATCAAATCAAATATGACTTCTTGCATGACTTCTTGTTCTTTTGGTTCTTTTTTGTACATTCATATGTATCTCATAAAAGTTGTATATTAGTTTGGACACCCCGGGGCTGCGAGGCTTTAAGTAGCCCTAAGTAGGTCTTGTATCTTACTCCCTTACTGTAGAACAATGGTGTCATACTCACTTAAAACTCTTATACATATGTATGTATGATGTGACCAATGAATAAGAATCATAATCAAATAAATCAAATAAAACTTTTGCATGGGTCTTCCTATCCTTATAGTTATCCATACATCTATATGTATCTAAAAAAGTGGTATATTAGTCTGGACACCCCGGCGCTGAGAGGCTTTAAGTAGCCCAAAGTAGGTCTTGTACCTTACGTCCCTAGTGTACAACAATGGTGTTGTACTCATTTAAAACTTTTATACATGTGAATGTGTGCCTAGCTAATGGAAGAAAAATCCCTCTTTTTTATTAAAAGGTATGCATTCATAACTCAATCAGATGAAATATTTAAATTCCAAACACATTTCTTTACATTCATCATTTAAGTGTGCTAAGACATGCATTGTATGTATAGGTATGCTTAGGATTTAATTATATGCATGATATATAAGATAGAAATAAATGAATAAATATATGTTATGTGATAGTAATTCATTCTAATTAATCTTAAGATGTCTTCCTTATGGAATAAGGTCATTTAGAGTGAACCTAAACTTAGGACTAATTAAAATATATAAGTCATTCACTAAAAGAAATTGATTAATTGACTTACTTTAGAAGTGGCTTAAGGTAGGGATGAAAGAGAGATTCCCTCTCTTTCTTCTTATTATAACACTTAGTTGTTAAGTGTAGGCCATATGAAAAAAAATACTAAGTAAAATCTTCAAATCAATTAAATCACTTAAAGAGAAATAAACCCTTTATAAATAAAATCCCTCACACTTAACAAATTACAACTCTAAAGCCTAGTTAGGACATACCACACAAGCTTTAATGCACACACATTAGACTAAGTCACCATATCTAACTTTATGTTAGGGCGGTGCATGGTTTGATATATGCTTATTTTGGGATATATTATTATAGACTAGATGTTTGGGTGTATATGTGTAGTCTGGATGTTAGGCTGATATTAGCCTAATTATGCTTTCTATAGGGGGTTGTGTGTAAGGGGACGTTAAATTAAAATATAAATGATTTTTGTTGTGTATGTTGCTTAGCCCTTAAGCATAACCCAAGTTAGGACATGTGGGCTTGGTTACCCATGTGTGGGGTGTGGAGTCCAAATTATTCATATAACTGCTTGGTTGTATGGTGTGTTCAGCTAAACTTTATTTAATAGATGTAGTTAGATTTACTTTCTTTCTTTTAATGTAATTTTGCAATAGGATTAGGATGATTGTTATGGAAGATTAGGATGAGCATTTGGTTATAAGACCAAGTCTTATGTGCCATGTGATACCTTTGGAACAAGCACATCTAAATCAAGCCAAATGGAAGAAAGAAATGGAGCAAATCAAATGAAGAAATGAAGAGATGAAGAATGAAGAATGAAAAATGAAGAATGAAGAATGAAGAACGAAGACCTCCATAATATTCATCATTTGTAATTGTAATTATTCTCTTGCAATCTGGGTTGTATAAGAGTAGAGCTCGGCTACCCACATTTCATTTTGGGTTGTACGGCAGTACTAGACTGCATCGGTCTTTTATTCTTTTGTGATAATTTTATAAAATTATTTGATGATTTGTTTAGCTTATGCATTAGAAAAAGCATGTATTTTCATAATTTATTTATGATTAGTGATTGTTGTATGGCCTGGATGAGATTAGGCTCCTAGGATAAAAATTAATCTTACTACCCAAAATAACAACTCATAACTGAACTTCTAAAAGAACTCATAACCTCATATAAAAGCCTATGCATTAAATCAAAATAATAAAATATTTAGCAATTCGTTAGCTGGATGTTGTATGTTTAATATCATGTATAATCATCTTATTTCACTCTTTTTAAAGGAGGGCTTCCATCTTTGCTAGATAGTAAGGGCTTAACTTTTGAGAGCCTATGATGGAAGAACACCTCTTTCTCTTTTGATTTTGCCCATAACCAACTTCTCATGCATTTAAGCATACAAAATCCTATGGCCTATGTCAAAATAAAGAGTCCCAAATTAAATAAAATTTGATAAAAATTTGCATTAGATTAAGTAATTATTCATACCCCTCATGCTTTAGTCTCTTAGGGAGTGGGTTTAAGAACTTAGCTTCTTTTCTAAATAATAACAACCTAGCTATCTTGCAAAAGCATATGACTTGACCACATGATTTTAAAATATAGGAGGAGTTAGTTGGATCCACTCCATGCAGTTATAAGTCCAGCAGTTATGTGATTTACTCTCTCTTGTGGAGGTAAATAATATACCCACTTTTGCCTTAGATTTAGGTCATGCTTTGGCCCTTGCTAAAGTTCCCTAGATTGAAACTGAAGTTGTTGTTTCCCTTTAGGGCTACAAGCATAAATCCTCGCCTCTTAGGTATTTCCATAATCTTGTAATGTGAAATTATAATCCTAGATTTATAAAAAAACATCAACTCAAATAAATAAATCTTCTCAATTTTAAATATATAAAGCCCAATCATAGGATAGATTGGAGTGCTCACTAGGCTTCCTAGTATCATGAGCACTCCCTACTCATCTCCTTTAGTTTCGATAATAACTCTTCCTTTTCGATCCATCCCACTTGATTTTATAAAACACAATCAATTTATTAATAGTCCTATCTTTGAATTCTTTGAAGACAACAATCACCTACTTTAATCGAGAGTATTCTTAAGAGATTCATTTTTCTTAAGATGTAATTAACTATGGGGCATGCCCCCATATGGAACTTTAGAACCCAATTTATATTAACCGTACTTTATTCATCCATGTAAAGTAGGAGAAAAATCTCTTATATATTCGAAGACCCATCATGCCTTATGAGTCCTTATCAGGTGATTAGGTCCATTGTATGGTAGTGTCTACTATCTTTCAAGATAATACACTATTCCTCAATGTCATACCCGATCACCTCAATAAGTACACTCTCATATCTTCATGGTGTTCCCCCATACAAATGAATCTCAAAATAAACACCACAGCAAGAGTAGGTAAGCAATAGCCACCTAGTAGCGGGTAGAAATCTGTTGATGATACTAATGAGGAGGTGATAGTGGTGGCTGCTGTGGCAACTAAGGTGGCAGGTTTGATGGCCGAGGTGGTGGCAGTGGAGATGTCAGAGGAGGTTGCTGAGCTTGAGGCCTATTTGACTGAATCCTAATTATCTGCTTCCCTTGTCAATTACTGTGACTACCGCTGGTCTCTCTTCAAATGCCTTCTAAGGTCTTAGCTTGGTTGATTAGTCCTGGAAAGGTAACTGTTTAGCTTCTTCTTATAGACTAAGTGCCTTATTGATTAATTTCTTGAAGGTTTTGATTGTAAAATCCTTTAGCATGAAAGCAACTAGGCCATGGATATTCTTTAGGAGAATCTCTATGGCGTGTTGTTCAGACAGCTATGGTTCACATTTCATACTCATGTTTCGCCACCTGAGAATGTAATCAATAAGGGACTCATTGGGGACTTATGTCGCTACAACAAGATCGCCTATATTAACCTTTTGATGAGCTCCAGCAAACCACTTGATGAAGAGGTGCTCCAACTCAACAAATGTCTTTATCAAACCATTAGAAAATTTGGCATACCAATCAAATACAACACCCGCCAAACTCATAACAATCAATCTGAAAAGAAGGGAGTCGCTACATCCGTGTTGCAGCAGTCGGCCCTGAAATGTGCAATGTGTTGGCGAGGGTCCCCACTGCCATCAAAATTTTGAAAGAAGGAGCTACAAAACCCTTAGGATATTTAACTTCATCAAATTCTTTCGGGTGGGGTCTACCCTTTGGAAGAGATGAGTCACCTCGGGCTTGTGCCAGTGCTTCTCTCACCTGTTGCTTCACCATGTGTTTTATATATTTCTCATGCATGGAGGTGTTATCTTTCACCTTCCTATGCAAGCTACCATTATCTTCCTCTGTGGGAATACACCTAGGATGATCTGAGGTATATGCCAACTCTACTCTATTGGCTAATATGGGAGAAGGATGTGAAATTGGGGTGAATTCTGCGATGCTGAAACCACTGATATCAACTCCTCAATCTTCTTCCCCATTTTTTCAATATGATCATCTTTCTATCTAAGCTGGTGGAGGAGGTGCTGAGTTGAATGGATGGCATCATCCTCTTCAACTACAATACCTTCCTGGCTCTGCTGATCTCTAAGGAGGGAGCTCCTAGTATCGACCATGTGAACTTTGGCTGAATCCTCAAGAAGATCATCTTCATCAGGATCGAATGCTATCCTCTCATCCTCTAAATCTGTGTGTTCACTGCTAAGCATTCCCCTTCTCAGAAAAGTAGGATGTTACAATCTCATTCAAGGAACGATCTCCTACCTTGTTGAGCTACACCAAAATAAAGACTCACTGACGATGGGTAGTAGGACTGTGGTCACTGAAAGAAATACATCTAACACTACCTGCCACTAGAGTGCTATCTCTGGGAGGATTATGCTCACTAGAAGATACATGCTCATTACTACCCACTATTGGTGCACTAATATCTCTTGGGGGGCTCCACTGCCATGAAAACTGCAAACCTGTCTTCCTCTCCCTCTGCTACTATCACTATCACTAGCTCTGATGGTGGTGGTGGTGGTGGGGCGACCACAATGTTGCAGGGTTTCCACTCCTTCACCAAGACTAAAGTAGGAGGTCGAGTAGGGGAACTAGCCCTCACCTCAGTCACTGGAGTAGATGGAGTGGGATCCTTTGGTCATAGCCAGATTACCAAAGGGGCTTTCTTCTCCCCAGATGTTGTCTTCTGTGCCTTTGTGTGAATGATGGATGGCGGGACCTGAACTGGTGATGGCAGGCGAGGAGTGGATCGGTGTAGTGGAGATGACACTGGCTCTACCCTAGTCGGGGCTTTCCCCCTATGATTGGTGGTACACGTAATACTATGTTGTTGGTCCTATCGACCCCGGTGGCCCGATGACTGGGGAAATCAACAAGAGTGGAGGCCATCGACTGCCTCATAAACCTCCATCACTCCCTACTCTATGATTGAGCTACTACTCTGGCCTCTAATGTTCTATCCCTATGGATCTACCTTGTAACACTCCTAGGGATGATCAACCTCATGTCAAATAATATGCCAAACTCTGAGCATATGTGGGCTCTACCAACCTGGCATAATACCATCCATAGCCCAACATAGTACTTTTCATATCCCTAGATGAATCTTCATAGCATGTGGGCGGTGGAAGCAATGCAGCTATCCTCTTGTAGTCTTCCTCTCTATCTGCTGAGAGAGGGTGAAACCTACTGCCATTAAGAAGTGAAGAGGTCTCACGGGGGGATCCCTCCTCAGCAACATGGGATGTTAAGTCTATTTCTCAGGCTTCATGCTCGTGATGTTGCTTGATCTTGTGGCTCCTGTTGCGATGATTTGTGCGCTGATGTGTGCGGCTAAGTAGGGCAGTGTGAGAACTATATCCTACCTCGAAGATCGGGGAGACTATCTCTGAAGTCAAGATAGCCTTCCCCTAAGAGGGGACCAATGAGGAGGTGCTAGTATGCACCTAAGAGGCTGTAGGAGCAACTAACTGCGTGGGAACTGAACTAACTAGTGGAACCTTGATCGCCTTCCTCTTCAAGGAATAATACTCAGTATTGGAAGGCAGGTCAATGCAGATGACTGGCTTTTGCCCAGCCACCTCATCCCGAGATAGTTGTGAGGATTGCCCCCTCACTGGTAATGAGTGCTCCCTCAAATCCTCGGCCAAAGAAAACTAAGTGGGTGGAGGCAGCCTCAGGGAGGCTGGTTCGATGAAGGCCAAATCCATCCCGAATGGAAAAGTAAAGATGAATTTCTAGGAGGTCATGTATACTGATTGCAAAAATAAACTGCTCTGACTGATCTACATTGTATCTCTGCATGTGTTAAAATGTAACTTGAGTTAGATTTCTGCTTTAATACTTGTCCCAAGAGAGTAATAAAAATTTGGAATTTTGAACCCACACTTAAGGGTGTGCATTAAGTCAATTTGGTTAGTTCAGTTGTTGTTTTGGCCAAACCAAATAAATCAAACCAAAATAATAAAAAAATTAACCAACTAAATTAATACAAAAAAATCATATAAACTCATCCAAATAAACCAAATTATACTTCGGTTTATTCAGTTTGATTTTTAATAAATTGAATAACATGAGCATATTAAAAAAATAAAGATTTCAAAGTTACAAGCAAAAAAGGAAAATTTATGAACTAAACTAAATATATACATATTGTAAAGAGAATTTCATATTGATGCAATTTAATGTACACCAAATAAGAAAATAAACTATTAACAAAAGAGAAAAAAAATAAGAGTACAACATGATTCATATTTGTTGACAACTGAAGAATGACAACATTTAAGTAAATAAATTTGATTAAAATGTAGAAATATCACTTATGTTTAGCACATTCAAAGCATTTCTCCTTGAAATCTTCAATTTCAAGCACTCCAAGTCTCCAAAGGTTTCAAATTAGTAAATGAACCTGAGCTCACGTTCTACCAAGCTCGGCTCAATAAGAGATAGTTCATGATCATTTGATTAATTAATCAAACAAGCTTGAACACTTTTGTGAATACTTGATTGGTAAATGAACAAGCTCGAACAACTCATAGCTCGATTCGATTATGATCGTGAGCAGTATCATTTAATGTTCATGAACAAGCTCGTTAAGAAGCTTGATAACGCTCAATTATGATCGTGAATAGTATATCATTTAATGTTCATGAACAAGCTCATTAAGAGGCTCGATAATGCTCAATTATGATCGTGAATAGTATATCATTTAATGTTCATGAACATACTCGCCAACAAGCTCGTTGAGTAATTTTAAGAAAAATATTTAACATTTATAAAAAATGTAAACATTAACTAAATTAAAATATATTTATATTTATATGAATTTTAATTTTAATATTACATAATAAAAATTTCTTAACTTTAAATTGTAATAAAAATTTCTTAATTTTAATTTTAAGATTACATATGAGTGAGTCTAAGTCCGATCGCAAGGCTTGAGTGAGTGAGTCTGAGTCCGATCGTGGCTGGGCGAAGGAGCTCGGCGCTCGGCTCTCGCTGCTCAATCAGCCGTCCATTTTTTGATGGACGGTAGCTATTAGCTAATCTGATATCGATAGGCGATAAGTAAAAAAGATGTAACCCTAAGCGGCTAAGGCTCTTATTCGATTATTCCTAATTCCCCTTATGACTCATACTTCTTCTCCTCGGTTCTTCCCCACAAAGAAAACCCTAGAGCATAGAGCCGCAGAAGAGAAAGATTTTGGATTCTTCATAGAGTTTGATTGTGCTATATATTGTTTCCAAGGTAAGTGATTTTTTATTTTCGGTTTACACGAGAAGGGCACGTGCAGCTGCAGCGGGGAGTTCGATGAATGAGAGGAAATGAACTCTGAAATATTTGATTGAGGGAATCATGGTCATGTCATTTACTATCGTGAACTCTTAGTAATGAGAGGAAAATCTTTGTGGAGAAGTTTAATTGGTTTATTTCCATTATGTCATTGTTTAGGGTTATGCGTTTTGACAAATCGTGGAGGCTCGGAGCAATGTTGTTCGGCAATGTTAAGTTATGTTTGACAATTTGAGACTTTGAGTTTATCTCTTCTTCTTCTTTTTTGAATTCTGATTCAATTATCTTGAGGTAAAATGTGGTCTATTCTTCTTGGCTCTTGTTGTCAAGTTCAATTTTTCGATTGTTTGGAAGCATGTAAGCATGTTCGGCTGGAAATCATACCATGAAATCAATGGAATGTAATTTATATCATGGCTCTTGCAGTTGTGATTTATATCTTGGCCTAAAATTATCATCTTAATATATTGGCTCTTGCAGTTATTTTTTTTTTTTTTTTTTTTGAGATATTGGAAAAAGTAGTTGAACGTGTTTTAAAAGGGAGAGGGAGTGTTGATTCAATTGCCAAATGAGTTTTAAGTTTTAAGGTCTTGTGATTATGTGTTAAAATGTGAATTCTAAAATGTTGGCTATCTTTAATATCTTATGGTATTGATATAATAAGTATTGGGAGGTGTGAAGGGTGTGACCGCAGAGCATATATGGTTGCAAAAGTTATGTACTTATGTTCATCTATTTCAGTGAATAGTCGAATGGACTCATAAAAAAAATTGCATTCATCTAATCATCAATGATTATTTATCAATCATAATTGAGAGGTTCTTAATTCCTATGCATTGATAACATGATGTATTATCATTTAGTTATACATTGGCTATTTTTTATTTCTGAAATACAGATTCTAAGATTACAAGATTGTTTCCCATTTCATAAAAATTCTATTTTTGTTTTACCCTTGGATTAGAAAATACTTTTGAGATGAGACTTGCAAGTTACATTTTTTTTGTTTTACCCTTGGATTTGTGAGACTTGCAAGTTACATTTTTTAAAAAAATCTCAATTGAGGTATCATTTTAAAATAAAGTCCTATGAAATTAATTTTTTTAACTACTATTTTATTTTCTACGTGCTCATCTTTTATTAGTTTTTATATTGAAGGTATGTCTTCTAGTCAATCAGTAGTTGAGATGCCTATGAGAAACATAATTATTCCAATTGATGACAGTCAAATAGAGAAAGCTGATCCTTTTGCTAAAAAAAGTAAGAAGAAAAACATCATCAGTATGGAATGATTTTACTTTGATCAAACTCAATGATGGAATTGAGAGGGTACAGTGTAATCATTGTAAGCATAAGCTTACAAAGAGAGGTGGTGCTACTACAATAGACATTTACTTCATTGTGATAGGAGGATAGTGCAGCCAGAAGGGCAACTTAATATTTCAATTCAAACACCTATGATTGCAGGTACCATTGAATCTGTGAGTGCTTGTAGTATTGTTAATTGGAGATATGATCATGCTAGGATAAGGGAATTAATTTCTCATATGATAATGGTACATGAGTTGCCATTTAAATTTATAGAATATGAGATGTTCAACATTGTCATGAAAGCTGCTATTCCACATTATGAAAGGATATCACAGAGTACAATAAAAAATGATTGTGTAGTGAACTATGAAATTGGGAAAAAAAAGATTGAAACACTTATTAGATACCGTCAGTAGAGTTAGTGTCACAACTGATCTAGGAAATCTGGTCAAGATATACATTATATGGTCTTGACATGTCATTTTATAGATGATGATTGGAATTTGCAAAAAAGAGTGCTTAACTTTGTTGATGTGCCCTCGCCTCATAGAGCAACAAACATGCATGACATATTGTATAAGTGCTTAAAGGATTGGAGCATTGAAAATAAAGTTGCAACAATAACAGTGGATAATGCAGCATACAACACATTGGTGGTGAATATGTTGAAAGCAAGTCTAGAGTTCCATAAGAAACTTCCTCTTGGTGGAAGAATTTTTCATGTGTGTTGTTGTGGACATATCTTGAATTTGTTAGTTCAAGATGGGATTTCTAAAATTAAAAGTACAATTGATTTGGTTAAAGACAGTGTGAAATATGTGACCGCTTCACAACATCGATTAGTGATGTTCAGTGAGATAGCTCAATAGTTGTATTTACTAAAAAAGAAATTGATTCTAGATTGTGTCACTAGATGGAATGCTACTTATGCAATGTTATCTTCTGCACTAAAGTTCAAGGAGGTATTTCCAAGGTTTCATGATAGAGATCTGTGTTACACTTTATGTCCAAGTCAAGAAGATTGGGCAAAATTAGAGGATGTTTGTTCTTTTCTTGAGGTGTTTAGTAAAGCCACAGAATTGATATCAAGTTTACTTCTAACCTTGGAAAATTTTCTAATTACTACTGCAATTCATTTGCTTTATAGTCAATTAAATTAATTTATTTTTATAATTATATTTATGATAGGTTCTGAATATCCCACCTCCAACTTATTTTTGTCAGAATTATGGGGATCAAAGATATGTTAGATGATAATTCTCTTAGTGGGAACCCACATATTAAGGAAATGGCAATCCGAATGAAAGGGAAATTTGATAAGTATTGGGGAAGTTGTAATCTTTTAATATCAGTAGGTGTTGTTTTAGACCCCCTGAAATAAAATGAAGATGATAAATTTTACATTCAACTCTATATACTCTGAAGAAATTACACAAATGCACATTGATGAGGTATGCCAAAATTTATATGAACTTTATAATGAGTATGTTAAGGATTATAGAGCTAACAATGCAGAAAGGTTGCTCTAGAAGGTGAATCAAGTTGTGTTTCAAGAAGTGCTTCTAATTTTAAAGGGAGGCTGGTATATGGAAAGAGAAAGTATGAGACTTACATCAGAACAGATTACACTACTCAAACTGTTAAATCTGAGCTTGAGGTTTATTTGGATGATGGGGTTGTCATTGAGAGTGAGAACTCAAATAACTTTGATTGCTTAGGTTGGTGGAAGGCAAACAATGTGAAATACCATATTTTATCAAGGATGGCCTCTGATGTACTTTCTATTCCAATAACAACAGTTGCCTCAGAATCAATTTTTAGTGTGAGTGGTAGAGTCATTGATCAATATCGTGCTTCTTTAGGGATGAAAACAGTTCAATATTTATTATGCGGGAGTGACTGGTATTGAACTTTCTATGGAATTAAAATAAAGGCAAAGGTTAGTGGCTTATTTTACTTTACTCTGCATTACAAATTTAACTATTTTGACATTAATATTTATATAAATTATATTGTACAAGGCAAAGAGGAGATGAAAGAAGTTCTTTTACCTTGAAATGTTATGGATTCAATATTTGGTACTTTGAAATGAAACTCTACTGATTTTGAACTAGTTTGATGTATTATTATCTTTTTCTCTTGAACTCTTTATGAAGTCTTGAATGTCATAAGATTATTACATATTTTTTCATATCAACAAAATTATTTATTGAAAAGGTAATGTTTCATCCTATGTTTATGCTATAGCATAAGCTTACAAGGAGTAAAGATGGTGCTACTACGCATTTAGCATAAGCTTGCAGCCTTTCAGGTACAGTTTCATATTATGCACAATAATTTTTATAAATTTCTATTATTCATGAATGCTAGATGCTTATTTATGCACATTTACATAATTCTTTGAAGCTTGAAATAGTATTGGTCGAGTATTGGCAATGAAAGCAATGATGATATTTCATATTCTATTTGGGAGTGATTATTTTAATGAATGATATGCACTATAGTAGTAGTTGTCCTTCTCTTTAAGTATTATTGGTAGCCATTATGTTGAGGTCCTATTAAAATGCATTTGTGAGGGTACTTATTCTATAGAATTTGGATCTTCAATGTAATGTTTGTTGCCCTTTTTTTTAGAGTTTATGGTAGCTATTATGTGAAGCTTAATTTGTAGTAGCCCTTCTCTCTAAGTATTGTTGGCAGCCATTAAGTTGAAGTCCTATTGCTATCTGCTTGTGATGGTAAGTAATTTATAGAATTTGGATCTTCAACGTAATGTTTGTTGCCCTTTCTTTTAGAGTTGATGGTAGCTACTATATGATGAATAATTTTTTAATCTGAGCTTGAGCCAATATTAATATTTTATCTGTGTCATAAGGTGTAAGCTTTGCTATAAGCTGATTGGTATTTTCTATTTTTTGGTGACCTTATGGCCTTGTGGGATGTTCCTAAATTGTTGTTCCTAATGATGGCTGTTCGGTTGTTCCTGCACTGTTGCTCATACAAGTTGTAGATTTCTGAAGTTTTTCTATATGATTCATGATGTTTACATTGATAGAGTATAAATTTGAATTGAGGAATTAGCTGCAGTCTGCGGTTTCCTATAGACTAGTATCCTTCAAAAATGCTAACTGGTGCCTTTCATACTTGAAATTGATAATTTAATGTAGATTTTTATGCCTGATGATCTATGTTGGGGAATACATCTATTTTAGATCATGGAATTATTTAACATGATAAGCCCCTAATTATATTTCAGATGGAGTTGTAAATAACTTTTTTATCATTTCCTAGCTGCTAAATTTTTTCATAGTTGTGTTGTAGTGTTGTGCTAATGGGCTTATTAAGTTGGTTGTTCGGCTGTTCCTGGTGGCTGAAAATTTCCTGATGTTGAACATGTTTGATGTCTCATGGGTGACGAGTGTTCCTGATGGTTTGGGGTATGTTTTATAGTGTTGGTGGTTTGGCTGGTTTGCAATTGCTTTTATTTAGCCAATTGTTCCTGTTCATACTGCCTAGTTTGCAATTGCTTCTATCTAGCTCCATTGTCGGGTTGGCTTGCTAGTTGTCTTGGTTTGGGAATTGGGACTTACTGTATGCTAACTTTTCTTTCTTTAAGTTTAAGCTTACATTACTATTTACTAATATCTCTATTTTAGTTCTTGGGCTTATATTACTAATATTGAGTTCTTGCAGCCAATTCTTGTAGTGCATTTTTAATGAAAATCTTATGAGTGAAAGCTTTGCTTGTTCCTTTAGGAGTTAGTAAATGTTTCAACTGCAGGGTGGTGCAAGGATTTTTATATTTGAGTCCTCTTGTTAATACATTTATTAAATTGAATATTGGCAACAAATTGCCCCTCTATGAATTTAGATGAAAATGCAATCTTTTCTAGTTTGACTTGCATGGATCAAAGTCAAGAGACATTTCAATATTGCATCTCACAGATTTCTTTCAACAAATTGAATAAGACATGTCTCTCTTCTTGGTTATGATCCATTTAAAATATTGACATTTTATTTTTATTTTTATTTAACATCTGGACTCAGGATGGTATTAGCTTGATAGAAAGTGTTCATGGCATCAAGTAAGTTGTTGCAACATTTTTGCTACTCATACTAGAAAAAACCTCTTTTTTCCCTGAAAAAACTGCATTTATCATAGTTAAAATTTAACATACACAAATTCCATAATTCACATTCCACATAATGCAGGCTGACTCTTTCAATCTTTCTGATTACATTTGAGATTCAAGCTATATCATATATTTATTTATTTATTTATTTATTTATTTATTTATTTATTTATTTATTTATTTATAGTTTGGGGCTCAAGCTATACTATAAAAATATCTTTTGTTAACAAGATTCAACTATAATATTTGAAAAATATGATCACAATATATATATATATATATATATATATATATATATATATATATATATCTGAGGCAACAATAATTTTTGAAATCGCTCTAAGCCTTTAATACTTAAGAGGGCAATAACACCAAAAAAAAAGTCACCAATCATATGTATATATTGATTATTTCATCATTACTATCATTGCCCCTAAACCATAAAAAAAATCATAGATGTAAATTCAGTATTTCATTGGCATGTAAGTAAATTATCCTGAAGAAAAAATGTAGACCTAAGACCATAGCAAATAACCAAATGGCCCAAACCAGCAAATCCAAGCTATCCAGCCAAACCACCAAGAATTACAGCCGAAACAAACCAGCAAGTCAACTTATATTGACCTCCCATATACTAGCAAAACTCACCAAAGTCCAATAGAGTAGCTGAACCAAATTACCATCCAACAACAAATTACAAGATATGAAAGCAAACAAGCAGCAGCAAAAGAAAAATGAATAGCAAAATGAGTAAGTTATTAACAAGCTAACATGCTTATTCAAAATTGATAGCATATTCAAAAGAATCGAAACAGCATCATAAGCCAAACCAGGCTATGATGCACTCAAAGCTCGGCCAACCAGGCTACCAATAATGTAATCTCAATAGATTTTCCAACATAATAGCCAAAACAAACTAGCTTATATTGACCTCCCATATACCATCAAAACTTACCAAAGTCCAACATAGTAACCGAACCAAATTACCATCCAACAGTAAATTACAATAGATGAAAGAAAACAAGTAGCAGGAAAAGATAAACTAACAGCAAACTGAGTAAGTGAATAAGTAAAGTAACAGGCTAATAGCAAGGAAGACCATTGAAATATGAAAGTATATAACCCATATTAGAATCAGCATCATAAGCCAAGCCAAGAAGTTTCTATTTCACTTATAAATTTTGCTAAATCTGTAATGCAAATGAATAATTAATTATTCTAATTAATAAGATTGAAAAGAATAAATAATTATGAATTTAAGAATAAGAAATACATTTATCAAATTGATCATGTCATTAATATTTTCTTCCACATTTACTAGATTAACTATCCATTTTGCTCACATCCAATCATGTGCACATATTATTGCTTGTGCAATCTTTGGGGATAATGAACTTCTAAATGCATCAAGAATATGACCACTTGTACTAAAAACTGATTCTAAGGGAACAATAGAAATTGGAATAGTTAAAACATCACGAGCCATGTATGAGAAAATAGGAAATCTCGGTGCATTAACCTTCCACCAATTTATAATATCAAAATGATCTTTCATGACTTCAGACTACTCAGCCAAATACTTATCAAGATCTGATTTGCTATTTAGATCATCCTTGCCAAAATTAGATCTTTTGAATTTCTCTATCATTGAATATCTTCTCCTAGAAGATCTTAGTTGTAAAACACTAGACTCTTCAAAAATATTTTGTTTCTCAAGTAGACCACTTTCTACTTGGCTTCCACCTACTATTTTTATTTTGTAATAATGAAGCATATCATATCATGATGATCTAATAAGTTGTACCAAAGCAACATGATCAAGCCCTTCATACATATCCATAGCAGCAAACTCTACATAACACAGCTTGAATTGGGGATCTAAAATAATAATAAGATATTTGTTCAAATTTATTTTCTCTATGCTACCTGAATATTTATCAAAATTTTTCATCATTTTGGAAGCCATATTCTCACATTTGGATCATTGTCCATTTGCCAAACTTGAAGAAGACAAAGAACTTCTACAATTTCATGAAAAAAAGTATTTGATGTCACATACAAAGAACCCAAAATTCTTAAACTGAGCTCATAAAATTTTTCCAAGAAAGGAAGCAATCTTCTAACATTATTCCAATCATTATCACTTAAAATGCCTTTTATATTATGACCTTTCTTATTTTACTTCTCTAGTTTTAATTTAAATTGAGTGTCAATCTCCTCATATATTTCAAAAGCTCTATCCAACTTAATTGCTACACTTAACATTATAAATGTGGAATTCCATCTAGTAGGAACATCTAAGCATAATATACTTATAGTGTTTTTTTTTTCTATGTCAATGCATTCTTTAAATTTTTGTAGCCTTGCAAATGATTGTTGAATGTATTTTACTACTCTTCAAACATGATTATCATATTCACATATCTCTTTCAGCCCATCTTACATAATTAAGTTAATAATTTGAGCTATGCATCTCACATGTAAGAAGCGATCATCAAGAATACTACCTTCTCTCTTGCCAAATTTTTTGCAAGTGTGTGATTGTGGTGAAAAATTTCTATAGGGGAGTCGCCTTCTTAAATCTATTTGGTAGAAAGGAGAGGAAAGAATATAGAAATTCATCTTTTTAGGATGTCACACAGATCCGCAGATGTACTTATTCAGGTGATCGAGTATGTCATCAAAGAATAGTGTACTATCTCAAAAGACAGAAGTCACTACCTTTTAATGGACCTAATCACCTCAATAAGGACTCCTGAATGATGGGTCTGCATATGTACCAGAGATTCTTCCCCTACTTTATATGGAAAAAGTAAAGCAAGATTTATTTTAAACTAAGTTTGTTAAGTTCCCTCTAGGGGCAAGCCCCCATAGTTAATTACACCTTAAGGGGATTCCTTAGAAAACTCTCGATTAAGGTAAATGATTATTGTCTTCAAAGATTTTAATAGGAAAGGACTATCAATCAATTAGTTCATTTTTGAAGATCAAACGAGATTGATCAAAGAGAGGGAGTTATTATTGAAGCCAAAAGGAAGATAAATAGGAGATTCCCACGAGGCTAGAAAACCTAGCGAGCATCTCAAACTATCCTATGATTGGGCTTTACATTTTAGAAATTGATTTAGTTTGTTTGAGTTGCATTTTTCATTAGAAATTTAGGACTTATGATTCCTTAACACAAGATTAAGGAAATGCCTAAGAGGTGAGGAATTAAGCTTATAGCCTATAAAGAAAGAAGTAACCTCAGAACCTAAATCTAGGGAGCTTTGACGAGAGCCGAAAGCACAACCTAAATCTAAGATAAAAATGGGTGTTTGGTTTGCCTCCACAAGAGAGGACAAACCACCCGACTGCTTGGACTTACAACCACATGGGGGTGACTTCCAACTAAATCCTCCTACAATTTTAAATACATATAGGCAAGTCTTATGTTTATGCAAGATAGCTAGGCGATTATTTATTTAGAAAGAGATTAAGTCCTTAAACTCACTCTCTAAAGAGACTAAATCATGTAAGGACATCCTTCAAATGACCTAAATCTAATGCAATTCAAATTTCATTTTATTTTCATTTTTGGACAATTATTTTGACTCAAGCTAATAAGATTCATATGCCTAATGCATGAGAAATAAAGTTATTGGCCAAAATCAGCGAGAAGGGAGGAGGTGTGTTTACACCATGGCTCTCAAAGGTCAAGACAAGTTTCTTTGGCAAAGGTGGAAGCCTTCTAATCAAGAATGAAATAAGATGCATTTGTGCATCATATTATAAAATAAATACTCATCCAGCTAAGGGGTTGCTAATTCTTTTATCTTGATTTTAAACTTAAGCTTTAGGTGAAGTTATGAGTTCTTTATGGCCAATGGTTCCTTTTTTTGGATGGTTGGAAGGTAGATGCTCTAAGGCTTCACATGGTTTATAACATAGGATCTTATGACCAATGCTCATCCCAATCCCCATAATAATCATTCCAAAATCTTAATTGTACAAATTTACATGAAAAGGAAAAGAATAGAAATCTAACTAACACCTGCAAAATAGAGATTAGCTAAAATAAACCACACAACCCAAGCATGTGTATTGGACTTTTCATCCCACACATGGGTGACTAAGTCCACCTAGCCTATTGCATTATGCTTTGGGGTATAAAGCACTTGCAAGCAAAAGCATTTATATTTTTATTTATGATAGCATCCCTTAAGCACAATCCCCTACAGAAAATAATAGTTAGACTAAGAGCATCTTAATATTCATTTTATGAGCATACACCAAAACATATATCACACAAAATATCACACATCTAACCATGCCTAAGCTAAGTGGTGACTTGTAATGTGTGTGTGAAGGTGGTATGCTTAACTATGGCTTTAGGTTCAAATTTTCTAAGTGTGGAAACATGTTCAACTTAGAGGAGAATTTCATTTAAGTTGTTTAATTATTTTGGGTTGATTTGATTTCATGTTTTGATTAGGTTCAAATGAATCCTACAATTAATTGCTAAGTTATGAAGAGAGGGAAAGAGAAGAGAACTTCTCTTTCCTTCCCTAACCTAAGTAATTTCTAAAGTAGATTCATATTTTTGATTTTGTTTAGTAAATTTTTTGATTAAATATTTTAATTAATCCTAAGTTTAGATGAACTCTAAACAAACCCATTCAAAAAGAAAGATATTTTAAGATTAAATAAAATGAACTAAATTTACAAAACACATATTACTTTATTTCTTTCCCAACATGTATAACATGCATATGAATGAATCATAAGCATATCTATACACGCAAATAAGAATATTTAACATACTTTATGATGCATATTAAGTAATTCATTTAAGGAAATTTGGAAGTTTAATATGTATGATTTTTCTTTAGCAGAAAAGGGTTTCTTTATCCAATTTTTCATATACACACATGAAAGTAAGAAATGCATAAGTGAGTACAGATCATTGTTAACCAGAGGTGTAAGGTACAATACCTACTTAGGGCTACTTAAAGCCTCAACCTCGGGGTTGTCCAGACTAATATACTACTTTCCTTAAATACAAACATGTGTATAAAAGAAATGAATGCAAAAGAAAGAATACAAAAGTTGTATAAATTGATTCATTTTGTTTACGTCATTTATGTGTACAAGCATAGGTAACACTTCTTACATGATATCATAGGAATGAATAGGATATGGAATTAGGTAAGTGTAAGGTTCTTTTTAAATGAACCATACATCTTACCAATTCCAATTCAAAACTATACTAACATGAGAGAGAAAGGAAATCTATGCTAAGCACAATCTTATATTCTTTCACATGCAAGCTTATAATTAAAAATATAAGTAGCACACTTTCAGATTTGATAATTGATTTATAATTTTTGAAAATAATTTCAATTTAGTAGTGATAATAGCCACTCATATTTCTGCTTTAGCCAACACATACAAATTTGGCATAAAGTAAACAATTTTATTTTTAAATTTAAATTTAAAAAATATGGATGCATGAGACTACATGACATACAAATTTAACATATTGGGGAAAGAATCAAAGCAATGGAAGCATGTAAACATATTCATTTTAATTAAATCCTAAATACATTCTTATGAAATAAGAAAGTGTAAAATAAATCAAAGTGTATTCAATGTGATTTTTGTTTAGTTTTAAGTTTGATTTAATTTTGAAAAGATGAGTTGAGTTTGTTGTTCCTAACCCATTCCCACATGTGTTTGATATTTTTGTTTAATTTTTAGATGACTAGAATCATTTTTATGTATTGATTAGGTTAAGGTATGAATTAAGCAAGTTAATTAAACCTTACCTACACCACCTTAGCATAACTAATTAAATAATTATGAACCAATGAGATGACATAAAATCTCACAAGGAATTTAAATTTGTAATGAACCTAGGAAGAAAAGGATCTAATGCAATTTCGCTCATGATTAATGGTTGATTAAACTAAGGGGTTTAACTTAAGTAATTTCAAAACACCCCTTCACACATATAAATTGGGTTTTGATTTCCTTAATTGAACTTAGGCTCTTAAACACCTAAGCATCTACCCAAAGTAGATTAATTAAGTTATGAAATTTTGTTGAATTTTTAGAAATTAATTAAGGGGATAATTAATAAATTAACCCTTAATTAAGAGAGGATTAAGGAAATAAAAGGGGGTTTAGGGAATAGCTTAAGGGAAATACCCCATAATTATTTCCCGAGACTCCTATTCACTAGATATTACCTTAATCAACCTTAATAATGGATTAAAACACTAATCCAACCTAAATAATCCTTAATTAAGTTAAGGGAGTAATTAGGAAACGCATTTGCAATTCCCCCAATTAAGCCTTAAATAAATCTTAAGAAAATTAGGGGAGGCAAAGGTCATCCCCTAAAACATACCCAAGAAGTTTGGGATTAATCAGAGGATTAATTATGGACTAATTAGTAAAATTATATTTTCAATAAAACCCAAAATTTAAGAAATGGATAACTCAAAATCCTTTGAAATTATTTTTAAAATATTTTAGGTTGAATTATCTTTTCATAAGATTTTACCTCATATTTTTCTGAATTTTATTGAGAGAGATATGAATTTTAGAAGATTATGAGATTAACTAATATTAATTAAATCCCTTAACTAATCCCTCAGCTCACAGCGCGACACGTGGCAGCGGCGGTCAGCACACTTTACATGCATTGTGCGGTGAACCTATTACTTAAATGTCACGTCCAAATGGCGACGCGGCGGTGGGATGCGCTTTGATCCTGTCGTTCGATCAAAGATCGAACAGTCAGGGATCATCCTACAGTTTAAAAGGGATAAAACATTTTCTAAACGTGGAAAATCTTGGCCGTCCATCCAAAATGCGTGGATGGATGGCAAAGATCTCCTTAATTCTTTCCCTAGGCTTAATAGAGGTCGTCCAAGATCTAAGGGTAGATCCAGCTCGATTGAGCTTGAACGAAATTGTTCCCACACCATCTAAAGCTAATGAGAAGCTTATCCAGTGGTGGATTTCTCATGACTTGAAAATTGCTTTCACAAAAGACCATCACCCCTAAGCTAAATGGTTCCAAACCTCTTGATCAGCTCGAGGTGAGGTAGCTTCGTCTGGTGGAAACGAAGCCCTGTTGAAATTTTTAAGCCTTTGGGTTGAGTGGATCTTCCTATGGGCCAACACCACTTCACCTCCTTTGTAGCTTTGATCTAATTGAGGCACTCCTTGCTTTGGGAACTCAAATGAGAGCTTGAGTCAGTTGCAAGAGGTGGGATGGATTTGAGTGGAGAGGAAGTCAAAGGTTCAAGTGAGCTCCCCCATTTTTCAATGGAGAAAACCGAAAAGTAGCTACTTCAAATCCTTCTTACAAATCTTAAGATGGCTCTCTGATCTTTCCTATCACTCTCTAGGCTTCAATCGAATGAGGGTAATGATGATTTCAAATTGAATTAGGGGGAGTATATCTCCCCATGGCAATCAGACGGCCGACACCTCCCTTGCCATTTTAATCTAATTGCCACATTGGAGGTGTTGTTTAGGTAGTAAGATCTATGCACATGGTCGGTTTGAGGCCATGAGTGGATTGTCAACCTCCCATGTGCATCAAATTGGCTGGAGGGAGGATTTTGAATTTGCCAATTTGACCTATGGGGTCAATTTTGGCCTTGGGTCCATTTGGGCTGACCCAAACCTATTATGTTGGGTGCACCACTCTTCATTAGGTCCATTTGAGCTATTAGGAAGGCATCAAGTTGATATGAAAGGATATGGCCAAATTATCCATGGATTAGGCCAAAATTTGTTCTATGACCTAAGGGTAGAATGGTTATTTTGCTGCTTTTTTTTGGATATGTTGGGTATGTGGAGAAACTAGGTTTGGCCAAGTTTCATGAGATTTTGAATTCATTTGATAAGGTTTGGCTCATGTTGACCCATTCAGTCAAAATGGGTCAACTTGTTGAGTTGAAATTGGGTCAAACTAAGCATTGGGTCAAGTTCATATGATCATTTGAAATATTTTGGTGGCTTTGGTTTGATTAAATTTGGGTTAGGTTTGAATTTAGCTCATATGACTTTATTTAGGTCAAATGGGTCAAGTTGACCTATTTGACCCATTTAACCTATTTGAGCTAGGTCAAGGGTAGCTTTAGGTTTACTTAGTCATATGGAGTGGATTGGTATCTTTGTTTCCAATCAATTTTGGTTATGTTCAAATTTGGCTCAACATGACCCCTTTAGGTTAAGTTGGGTCTAAAGTCAATTGGGCTAGGTTAGATCTAGTTGGCCAATTGAGGCTTTGGTCAAGCTCAACAAGTAATTTGGAATGAGCTTGACCCATTGGTTTGAATCAATTTAGCCTATGATGGATTTTGGCTATACTAAGTTTCATTTTGGGCTAAGTGTTGACTTGGTCAACCCTTGGGTTTGACTTGGTTTGACCCAATTTGATTGATTGATCATCCCATGATGATTGTTGATCATGATGAGAGGCATAGGTGAGTTTGTTTTAGTTTAATTTAGTTGGGATTAGAATTTGGCTCATAAGAGTACTTTAGGTCACTTTGGGTCAAGTGAGCCTAAGTGGGTCAAATGGCTTGGTCAAAGCTTGATTTGATTATATGGACTTATGATTGAAATATAAATCCATTTGCAAGTGGTTTGAAGTCAAATGGGGTTTGGTTCATTTGACAATTTCATATTCAAAGGAAGAATATGAAAGGCTTTTGGCTTTGATTTTTGAATTGGATTTTGATTAAGTGGTTGAAGTTTAGATTTATATATGGATTCATGATTGTAGGGTTGATTGAATCATGAAGGAAAATCAAGAGTTTGGCTTGATTTGAAAGTGATTTGGCTAAGTTCAAGATTTTGACTTGAAAGACTTAGGTTGGATTTTAAGTGGATTTGAGTTTGATTTTGGAAGTTTGATTGTATAAATATTTCATTTATATATGTGAATATAAATGAGAATATAAATGGATCATGAGAAAATTCTAAGGATTTGAAGTGATTTGATCATGATTTAGACTAAGTCCATTAAAAGGGGATTTAAAGGACTTAGAAAATTTTGGAGTAGGGATTTGAATTTTTGAATATAGTTTGATTGATTTGAATTTATATTTTATTTATATATATGAATATAAATGAGTTATGAAAAACTACCATGAGTTTGAATTGATTTGATCATGATTTAGGTTAAGTCTTCAATGAAAACTTAAAGAACTTAGAAAACTTTCATGAATTGATTTGGAATTTTGAGTTTAGTTTGATTGGTTTGAATTTATATTTCATTTATATATGAGAATATAAATGATAATATAAATGAATTATAAGAAAATCTCAAAGATTTGATTTGGTTTTGATCATGATTTATGTTAAGTCCTTAAAGGAAAACTTAAAAGACTTAGGAAGATTTGAAATTAAGAATTTAAGGATTTTGAATATGGATTTCAATCATGGATTTCAATCTTTTGGAGTTGATCTGAGTTTGGGAAAAATTAAATAAGATTTATTTAGAGTTTGATTTAAAGGAAGGAAGGTGAGGAATAATTCAAGTTAAGGGTAAGCAAGTTTTCCTAACACCCCTAAGGCATCACCTATTCCTATGGCTAACTCTTCTAAGTCTCTAGGGATACATTGAGTGTCCACCTAATCACTAGATGTGTATTAAGACTAAGGAACTCTTAAAGTCTAAGAGGAGTCTTATGCCTAAGATGGAGGGGTTGAGATTTCATTCTAAAAATGAGGTCAATAGTGATGATGTCATTATTTGAACTTGCATTATCAATTATCACAGTGAAAATTGCATCAATCCCCCAATCTACAAGACACTTCTCAACTTGTTGCCCAAGTAACTCTCCCCTGTGACTATAGATAGGACAAAAGTTTATAACTCTTTTATTGAGTTTACAGTCATCATCAATAAAATGTGCAGTGATTCACATATAGTTAATTCGTTGAATGGATGTCCAAGTATCAGTTGTAAGACAAACTCTATGGTAAGACTTCTTGAATATATGTTTTATAATTTCTCTCTCATCCTGATAAAATTGAAAGCAATCATGTGTCAATGTCCAATGTGAAGTTATTTGATACATTGGAAAACATTGAGACATGAAATATTTAAACCCCCAACCTTATACATTCTTAGAAGGCAATTCATTGGTAATAACCATCATTGTTAAAGCTTTCCTTATATTTTTCTTGGTCAAATCTCCATGCCTTAAGGCTTGCACAAACCTCTTCACCTTTAACACCAAATTGTAATGCTAGTTTAGTTTGATTTGGTTCATTATTAAGACTGATTCTTTTGACACAAAGAAAGATGTGCCTTTTGAAGTGTCATTAATATTTGGATCACTATGATATGACTTTCCACAATAATTGCATTTGCTCATTTTTTTCTCCTTTCTCATTAGTATATCTCATAAAGTGATCCCAAACCTCAGATCTAGGTTTAGGAGCTTTTCTTTTTTTTTCTTTGCAATTGGTGGTTTCTTATTACTGACACTCGCATCTCCTGTAACTTGAACATGTTGAGTAGTGGTCATATCTTTAGAGGAACTAATAATATTTGAACTATCACCAACTTGTGACATGTGTCTAGACTTTAAAAAATCTAAACAATAATAAAAAAGTAAAGCATGCTTTAATAAATTACATCAACAAAACTTCTTTCAATTAAAGAATGATTGGACATTATAATATTGAGAAGAAAAATGGCATGAATCGCATAATTGAATAGTCAATCAACTCCATCAAGTAAGGTATCCCAAACAATATCATATAATGCCACATTTCTTAACATTACCATTCAGTATTGTTTACATTAAAGCCATCCCAATAATATTACTTGCATAGTTACATAAAAAATAATAAGAGGCAAAAAAAAATAACACCATAAACTTATATGGTAAGATTTAATGCTTAGATGCTTGCATGGTAATAAGAAAAACAAACAAGTAAGACATACACCACCACAAGTAATTAGATGCTTGCATGGTAGGATTTAATGAGGCTTTCAGACTTTCACAAAAAAAAATCAGGAAAGTTCTTTGTGCTCTCGACTTGATAACATCACAATGCTTTCAACCTTTCACAAAAAATTTAGAAAAAGTTTGATACTGCCAGCCAGCAACCCAAAGAAACAAGAAAATCATTTATTCATTCTTCCATCAAAATTATAAAATCTGACCACCGAAATTGCAACTCCCAATAATCAATATATATATATATATATATATATATATATATATATATATATATATATATATATATATATATATATATATATATATATATATATATATATATATATATATATATATATATATATATATATATATATATATATATATATATATATATATGTCCAAGTTCAAGCTTTATACATCATAGGGTTGCAAAAAAAATTGTAAATATCATATTTTCAATCATCTCACAACACAAAAAGATAAAAAAAAATACATTTTTTCGCTCAGTCATCAACTCATTATAGTGAAAACTAATATACCTTGCATAAATATGTGCAAATAGTAGGTCATTCAATTATTAGAAGTAGAAACATCAAATATCAACTTCAACTTTAAATTCTAACTCCATCAAAATCAAAAATCGGCAAAGAAAAAAAGAAGCGAAAGATAATCCCAATGCAACAATTAAAATACACACCTACAAAAGTTTCCCCTTTTTCAATTCTTCCTTGATTATGGGTCTACAATAGTTACCCCAAAGACAAAGCCATATAGGCCACGACACAGCATCAAGCCATCAACAATGACAAAAAAGAACAACCATGGTGTGACTAAGATGAGATGGGATCATAGGATTTAGTTTTGACCTCTCAAAAAATCAAAATCAGACTTGAAGTCAAAACTAGTAACCACTTCATTCCGTACTGTGAGGCGTTAGCGGCTACTGGCTAAGGCAAAAAGATAGAAATAAGAAAGTCAAATGTGAAATACCTAATGCCCTAGGAATGAAACATCGGTCAAAAGATTGATTCGAAGAGTTCAAGAAGTATATTAAATCCATTTTTACACGAGATGTCGAGATGGATATAGGGTTACGTCTCACGACTCACGACTCATGCAGACGGGTTGAGGACTCTAGTCAGCCGGGCTGAGGGCTTTTTTATTTTTACAAATTAATCAATTTTTTGATTACATTGAAATTTTTTAATTAAAATTGAATAAACACACAAATTCAACTGAAAACCAAACAATGATTATAAAAATTGAACCAGATTAACTAAATAAGCTCAGTTAAGTTTAGTTTTTCAGTTCAGACCAACTAATGCACACCCCTACCCACACTCAACAATTGAAATATGTTAAGTGTGGTTCAGTGGTTGATATGTGAGGAGAGTCTTTATCATTTGATTTTGATTTAGAACCCATACTCAACCAATTTAAGTAGGTTGGGCGGGGTTCAGATACTTGAAGATGTTTGAGTTGTTATCATGTTTTGAAAATTTTTGATTTTTTGGAAGACTTTACTTAGCAAATTTAGGTATGCTAAGGAAAGGTTGTGATTGCATGTTTTGGAAATTTGTGAAACATCTTTGCTTGTGATGATTTATTTATGTGTGATATATGTTAATTTGAAATGAGGCTTCTTATTTAACAAATTTGGTATGTTAAGTAAGGTCAACTATGTTTCATTTATGTTTGAAAATGAGACTCTCACTTAATAAATTTGGTATGTTAAATGAAAGCTAAATGTGATATGATTTGTATTTTGAAATGAGACTCTCACTTAACAAATGTGGTATGTTAAGTGAAAGTCAAATGTGATATGATTTTATATTTTGAAATGAGACTCTCACTTAACAAATGTGGTATGTCAAGTGAAAGCCAAATGTGATATGATTTATATTTTGAAATGAGACTCTCACTTAACAAATGTGGTATATTAAGTGAAAGTCAAATGCATGTTTTGAAAATGAGACCCTCACTTAACAAACTTGGTATGTTAAGTGGAGGTCAAATTCATATTTTTGAAAATGAGACTCTCACTTAACAAATTGGGTATGTTAAGTGAAAGCCAAATGTATGTTATTTTTGAAAGAAGGAAAATCTATTTAACAATTTTAGATATGTTAGATAGAGTTCAATGATATGTCTTGCTTTCATGTGTGATTCTTTGTTTTTGAAAAGAGAGAAACTTCAATTAACATATGTGAAATATGTTAAGTGAAGTTTCAATTTTATGCTATGATTTTATTTGAAGATAGACTCATCATTCAACAATTTTGAATATGTTGAATGAATATGGTCATTTTCAAGAATGTGCTTTTGAAAAGATGAAAACCCCAACTCTAACATATGTGAAATATGTTAAGTGAAGTTTCAATTTTATGCTATGATTTTATTTGAAAATAGACTCCTCACTCAACAATTTTGAATATGTTGAATAAATATGGTAATTTTCAAGAATGTGCCTTTGAAAAAGGGAGAGACTCCAACTCTAACATATGTGAACTATGTTAAGTAGAATTTCAAATTTATACTATGATTTTATTTGAAATAAACTCCTCATTCAACAATTTTGAATATGTTGAATGAATATGGTCATTTTCAAAAATGTGTTTTTAAAAATATTATTTTGACTTTGATTTTGGAAAGAACCTCCATGTAGCAATCATGGGGATTGTTAGGTGAGGTTTGGTAATATGAGTTTTGTGAAAGGTGCTTTTGGAAAATGGCACTTTGCAAAAGAGTTTATTTTCTTAATCATTAAGATGAACCTTCACCAAGTTAAGTTAGTAAGGAGGTTTCAATTTTTGTCATTTCCTTTCATGAGTTAATTTTATTTTTCACCTATTGGGAAACCTAATAGGGGTTTTAAGACCTACAAGAAGTGAGGTCCTAAAATCTAAAGGATGTTGGCTAGCTTCGCTTAAGAATGAAATAAGTTAAGTACCAATGGAAGCAGAGATAGTCTTGGACTCATATGAAATACAAGTCCACTATCGATGCTCGGGGACAACAATTGTCTACTAGAGATGGAGAGAGAAACCATCCCCAACGGAGTTGCCAAAAAAATTTGTGGTATTTATTTTTGAGAGGGGGATACCATGCAGATCTTAAGGGTTACTTATTGAAGTGATCGGGTATGACATTAAGGAATGACACACTATCTCGATAGATAGAAATCATCACTCTATAATGGACCTAATCACCTAAGAAGGACTCCTAAGGCATGATGGGCCTTTGAATGTACCAGAGATATTTCCCTACTTTACATGGAGAAGTAAAGTTGGCTTTATTTTAAGCCGGGTTCATTAAGTTCCCTATGGAGGTAAGCCCTCATAGCTAATTACATTCTAAGGAATTCATTAATAATACTCTCAATTAAAGTAAGCAATTGTTGTCTCCAAAGAACTCAAAGATAGGACAATTAATAAATTGGTTATATTTGGAAGATCAAATGGGATAGAGCAAAAGGAGAGATTTATTATCGAAGCCAAAAGGAGATGAGTAGAAGATGCTCATGATACTAGAAAGCCTAGTGAGCATCCTAAATTATCCTATGGATGGGCTTTATATGTTTAAAATTGAGAAGAATTATATATTTGAGTTAAATTTTATTAGAAATCTAGGACTTATAATTTCATAATACAAGATTATGAAAATTCCTAAGAGGTGATGATTTATACTTGTAGCCCCAAAGGAAATAGCAACCTCAAATCTTAAATCTAGGGTGTTTTAACAAGGACTAAAGCAAGATATATATCTAAGGCAAAAAATGGGTATATTATTTACCTCCACAAGAGAGAGTAAATCACCCCATTTATTTGGACTTATCATAGAATGAGCTCTCAAGCCCTCCATCTTAGACATGGGACTCCTCTTAGACTTTATGAGTTCCTTTGTCTTAAGACACATCTAGTGATTAGGTGGACTTCCAACCTAGCCTTAGAGACTTAGAGTTAACCATAGATAGGAAAATTTATTGAATTTCCTCACCTTCCTTCCTTCAAGTCAAACTCCAAATCAATCTTACTTGATTTTCTCTAAAATCAACTCAAATCCATAATTTAAATATATGATTGAAATCCATGAATAAATTCCTAATTCCATTATTCTTAATTTCTCTTGTAATCATGATCTAAACCAAATTAAATCCTTCAGATTTTCTCATAATTCATTTATATTCTCATTTATATTCTTATATATATATAAATGAAATATAATTATAAACCAATCCAAATAAACTCAAAATTTAAAATCAATTCATGAAATTTTCTAAGTCCTTTAAGTTTTCCTTCATGGACCTAGCCAAAATCAAATCTAAATCAATTCAAACTCATGGGATTTTCTCAAAACTCAATGATATTCTCATGATCAATTTATATTCTCTTTTATATTCACATATATAAATGAAATATAAATTCAAATAATCAAACCTAATTCCAAAAATCAAACTCAAATCCACTCAAAATCCAACCTAAGCCTTTCAAATCAAAATCTTGAATTTAGCCAAATCAACTTCAAATCAAGCCAAACTCTTGATTTTCCTTCATGATTCAATCAACCCTACAATCATGAATCCAAATATAAATACAAACTTCAATCACTTAATAAAAAATTGATTCAAAAATCAATCCTAAATCCTTTCATATGCTTCCTTTGAATATAAAATTATCAAATGAATCAAAACTCATTTGATCTTTCAAAAAAATGAACTAATCGATTGATAGTCCTTCCCAATTAAAATCTTTAAAGATAATGATCATTTACCTTAATCGAGAGTTTTTCTAAGGAATCCCCATTCCTTAGGATATAATTAACTTTGGGGACTTGCCCCTATAGGGAACTTAAAGAACCCAGTTTAAAATAAACCCTTCTTTACTTTTTCATGTATAGTAGGGGAAGAATCTTTGGTACATATGCAGACCCATCATCCTTAGGAGTCTTTATTGAGGTGATTGGGTCTAAAGGGTAGTGATTTCTCTCTCTTGAGATAGTATAATATTCTTTGATGATGTACCCGATCACCTGAATAAGCACATCTGTGAATATGCATGGCATCCTAAAAAGATGAATTTCTTTATTATTGTAATGCAGGTGGCAGCGACGCTTTGCTTTTCTGCCTCTTCATTAGTAGCCTAGTGGGTATTGCTTTCAATTGGTATGCTAAACTGCCCAACGATTTAGTAAAGATATTTATTAAGTTAGAGCAACTCTTCATCAAGAGATTTGGAGCTCGAGAGGGTTCTTGTAGGTGATCTCATTGTGTGCACCCGATTGAGTCTCTTATTTATTATATTCTTCAATGGTGTAACCTGAGTATGAAGTGTGAATCACAGCTATCTAAATAGCATGCCATTGAGATTCTTTTGAAGAATATCCATGGCTCAGTCGCCTTCATGCTTAAGGGCTTCACTATCAAGACATTTAAGAATCTAATCAACAAGGCAACTGGTCTACAAGGAGAGGCTAATTAGTTTCCTTTTCAAGATCAATTGCCTAAGCAGAAGCATGAGAAAAGTAGGGTAAGCTGTGGTTGATAAGGGAAGTAGAGATCAGTCTAAGAGACCACAACCTCAACATCCTCCACCTCCTTTGCCACCATCGAGCAGCCCTATCGGCCTCCACCATAGCCTCCATGACTAGCACAACCATTGCCTCAGCCATACCACCATCAATAGCGGCACTCATACCCGTCGCTAGGTAGTTATGGTCCACCTAATCTTTTAAATAAGTTAAACAAACCTTATTTTTTTAAGAGGGAGGTAATCAGGAAGATCTTTAAGAATCTCTTAAAGAAACCTAATTTTTAGCTACCTAAGCCTAGGAGATCGAAAGAAGTAGGCAAAAGTCATGATCCAAACTTTTTCCATTATCACCATATGCTAGGTCATGTTTTGAAGGATTGCTTTACATTCAAGGACTGGCTTGAACATAGTTTTAAAGTTATCCCAAAGGAATACCTTGTGGAACAACCTTCCAGTTCCATTAGGGTAATCCTTGGGGATACATGTGATCCTACCAAAACCAAAGAAGGTTGAGATATTTCTTTATCCAAAACCTCTAAGGAGATCATCTAAAAGATCAAGAAGCTTTTCTTGCAGGTGCCTGATCAGCTCATACCTCCAACATTAAGAAGGTTTGCGAGTTACCAGTGCCAACTCTAGGAAAGAGGAAGCTCAGTAGTGAAGCATGTGTACTGGGATAGCCCTTTAACCCCATGTGTCTGCCTCAGCCTTGTAGCTTCCACACTGGTGACTTCTTCCATTTTAGCTAGCTCTTCTATTTCTTCTACTAGTAGAACTCTTATATCAATGGATAAGGGCATCAAATCCCTTACCCCACTCACTTTACTTGATTTCTACTTCGTACCTCCAAACAATTCCAAGAAATTGAAGAATAAAACTAGTTTGAATTACATCATCTTGATGGGATGTCTTCTTCCCTAATGATAACTCTTCAAGTCAAAATAACTATAATAATTTGATCTTCCTCTTTCTAATTGAGTTAGACTTTCCTACTACACACTCTGAGTTCACCTCTTTAAGATAGACTTGGAATCATGATTAGGGTCCCATAGGAGAGTTATAGGTGAGTATGTGGAAGAACCTTCCATTACCTTCCACAAGAGATCATCAGTCAACCTCCATAGTGGCAAGGTTCTACCTCCTAGGTGGCACCTCAAGATGGGGAAACAAGTCATTGATGCAGATCAAAGCCATTCCACAGATGCTCCACCCTTGGATATGCTTGTGAAGTCAAGGTGACTACAGCGCCTTTCTCATCTAAGAAAGTTACCATCTAAGCTAAGCATATATGATGCCCTTGTCTTATCCAGAGAGATGAGGGAATCACAAATCAAGGCTCTCCTTGATCCTAAAATATGCTTAGCTCAGCTGACCGTTATAGGTGAGGAAGCACATTTGCAAAAGAAGCCCAAGGGATCACCTTCACAGATGAAGACCTTCTTCTGGGGGACTTGGAGCACAACCAACCCATATACATCATAGTTAACATGGACAGGTTTAGACTGACCAGGGTTCTCATGGATTCAGGTGCATCGATAAATAATATGAGTCTAAAGACCCTTGCCCATTTGAGGATCAACATCTCCACACTCCGAGGAGATTGGATGATGTTGAGAGGATTCAATGATCAAGGTGACCAGACTTTAGGTTCTATAGTATTATCTTTGGAGATTGGTGACTAGAAGACTAAAGCCAAGTTCTACATCACTGAATCAAATACTTCATTCACTGCTTTGCTTGGTAGGCCTTGGATACATCAGAACAAGATCATTCCATCCTACCTTCATCAGTGCATCAAGTTCAAAAAAGATGGAATTGAATATTATGTCAACAGAGATGAAAAGCCATTTTCAATTAAAGAGGTTGAGATTTATAAGGATGGGACCAACTATCTTCCTCAAAACACCCTTTCTCATGAACTTGGATAAAATTCAAATGCAAACACAAAAGAAAAAGAAAATAAAGAAAAAGAAAAGATAAAAGAAAAATAAAAGTCCAAGTGAACAAGAAAGGAGAATTGAAGAAGAAATAGATCCTCATTTCACATTCCACCCATAGTTCATTCCATCATATGGACATGTGGGTAGGATGGCTCAACCTCCACCAAGTAGAGGCAGAGGCAGAAATAGAGGCAGTTCCAGAGGTGGGAGACCCCCTAATTGGCCATCAACCAACAGAGGTCATGTTCCAGTTCATAGGAGTACCCCTACTATTCCATAGACTTGGAATCCAGCTCAGAGGATGAGTCTAATGTGATTAGTATACCAGTCAACCCCTCTCAGCGGGTTCTATTGGAGGTGACTTTCAATCTAGACAGAGATAAAGATGAGGCCTCCAAGCAAAGCTAACTATTCAAATCTAGCTTATGTGAAATTATTAGGCAGCAGTTGGGAACCTTAGCTCTTACCTCACTTACATTTCAAAAGTTAAAGGTTTAGTAGTTAAGGAAGTCCTTAAGTCTTCCAGTGACATGAAGTAAAAGAAGTTCTTTTTGGGATCATCATCTTCAAGCCCTGAAGTTGATGTAGAGCTTGAGGAGGATACTTTTAAGGAATTAATGGAATTTCCATTTGACTTTTACTCACCTTTTGTTCAAAATCTTGTACAAAAAGGTTTAGTTCCTCATACATGGTCCAAGCATAGGTCAGAGTATTTCAAGAAGTTATGGAATAATATAAGCAGGGAAGCACAATCAAGAGCAGGACTAGGATTCGGTATAGTGGGTCCGGTAAATGATGAAGATTATTGCCTAGTTGTTGCCAATCATTTGGAATCTAATAGTTTCTTCTCACACAACCCCAACTCTTATGAGAATGTGTATTTAGAAATCTCAGATGATCCGGATGATCTCCAAGTCAAAGAGGCACCGCCAAAATTTGAAGAGGAGATTCATTCAACAATCAACAAGCTAAAAGAAATCAGCCTCGGGATAGAAGAAAATCCATGCCTGACATATATCAGTTTGTTGTTGAATGAAGAAGAAATCATTGACTTGGTTCGTCTATTGATTGAGTTTAAAGACTACTTCTCATGGAGTTATGAAGAAATGCCCAGATTATCTCCTGATGTAGCAGTCCATAAGCTAGCAATAGATCCTAACGCTACCCTATTAAGCAAGCTCCTAGATGCATGCGATTAGAAATTGAACAACAGGTCATTTCTGAAGTCAAGAAACTAATCGATGTTGGTTTCATCAGGGAAAAAAATATCATACCTGGTTAGCTAGTGTCATCCCAATTAAGAAGAAGAATTGCCAAATTCATATTTGTGTCAATTTTAGGGACTTAAATAAGGCATGTCCTAAGGATGAGTTTTCTCTTCCTATACTATAGTTAATGGTGGGCATCGTCTCATCTCATGCAGTTTTCTCTTTCATGGATAGGTCATCTGGCTATAACCAAATCAAGATGTCTCCTGAAGATGAAAGAAATACTACTTTCCTAACCCCGATCGGAATCTTCTATTATAGGGTCATGTCTTTCGGCCTTAAAAATGCTGGTGCTACATACCAACGGGCCATGACTTAGATCTTCAACAAACTCATCCATCATTAAGTTAAGTGTTATGTTGATGATCTAGTAGTCAAGAGTAGAGAAAAGGAAGATCACCTCTTTGACTTGAGAGTAGTTTCGAACAGTTAAGATAATATAACCTCAAAATGAATCCCCTGAAGTGTGCATTTATAGTAGCTTCAGGAAAATTTCTTAGGTTTGTTTTTTGACACCGAGGAATAGAAATAGATCTTAAATTATCAAAGATATCTTAGAAATACCACCTCTTAAGAGTTTAACTTAACTCAAATCCTTTCAATGATGACTGGCATATCTAAGACGCCTTATCTCCAACCTATCCTGGAGATGCAAGCCAATTTCAGCACTTATCAAAAAGGATGCCAAGTTCAAGTGGGATGACAAGTGTCAGCATGCCTTCGAAGATATCAAGCGTATTGGTGAAGCGCTGTTCGTTCTAGTAGTCCTATCAGCCACTCATCCTACACTCTGCATTATGACTCTCTCTATTGGCCCAAGCCAATGATGAAGGAAGGAGAGGCTCTCTCTACCTCATCATCATCGATTCTAGCAAACTATCTACCTATTAAGAAACATTGCCAAGCTTTGATCTTTGCATCCCAAAAGCTATGGCATTATATGCTTTCTCATAAGGTGAACTTGATCTCCCGAACAAATCCACTATAGTATCTCATGACATGGCCAACACTTTTGGATGTTTGGCATGTTGGTCCATGATTCTCTTGCAGTTTAATATCATATTCATACCCTTCCATGCAATAAAGATAGCACTAATTTCTTGGCACACCCACTTCTCGATTCTCGCTTAGTGATGATCTCCCCGATGAACAAATCATGAACTTAGGGGAGGCTGGAAATCACCGATGGGAGATGTATTTTGATGGTGTTGCTTCTTTTCTTAAAGGGGAAGCAACATGATCTATTCTCCTAGGAAAGGCAGAGGTAGGAATAGTTCTTCTAACTCCAAATTATGATGTGATGAGATTCTCATACTATTTGTCCAACCTCTGCACCAATAATAACGTTGAGTATAAGGCTTTGATTGCTGGTCTGGAGTTAACCATCACCATCAGTGTCAAGAGCATCAACATCTTTGGGGATTCTCAATTGGTTATCAACATTGTTGGTTCCCGGTCCTCAAACCCAAGCTTCATCATTACTACAGTATATCATGAATGGCCTGATTCTTCACCATCTACAATGTTCCCGAGCGAGAGTAACAGGTGCCAAACTTAAACAAGAGTTGGCATCGAAGATGAGTCCATTTCAATAAGGGTACAAAAAGATAAGTCCTATCCCTTATTGATGTTGAACTCATCGAGAGACTTTCTCTTGAAGGGGAGGTTATCGTTGCCAAAATGGACAAGGAACTGGATTGGAGGTAACGTTTATAGATTACTTAAACATCGGTAAACTACCTCAAGAAAAGTCACAAGCCCATCAGGTGAAATAGAGAGCTCTCTCATACACTCTTGTTGATGGCACCCTGTACTACCGATCCTTTGACCAAATATGGCTACGCTATTTAAACAAACATGAAGCCCATGGCATTATAAGGTACACTGTCTATGCAAAGCACGTCAGTCTGGTCCAAAGATGAAGATCAAATGACTTGGATACTACGCGGCCTTGATTACAATGCATGGAGACAGATGTGTGCAGGTCCTCCACCACCCAACATTCTACACCCTACTTTGGCTTCATGTCCATTTGAGTGTTGGGTGTTATATGGGTCCGATCGATCCTTCTTATTCCAAGGGCATCGATTCATCTTTTGCCACCCTTTTCCAAGTGGATGGAAGCCATCCCACTCGAGAGAGCATTCAAAAGCAAGATCAATAGCTTTGCAGACACGGTAGATTGGAGATACTCCACCATCTACTACCCGAGAATGGTTGGTTCAACAAAACTCTTTATGACACTCTGCTTTTTATCAGACTCCTTGGTCTACCTCATTTTCCTTAGTGTATGTCATTCTACTTTAGTTCAACTCCCATCACTGAGGATAGTAGTGGGTAACAAGATCACTACAAAGTATAATGCAAAGTTATGGTTAGAAGAGCTCAAAGTTTTGGAGGAGAGTCGCCAACAGGCATGCCAAAACCTCAAGTTATACAAGGCCAAAATGATTCAAACTCACAAAACCTAGGTCTTTCAGTAGGAGAACTTGTGTTAGTCCCAAGAGACCAATTATTGCCCATTGAAGAAGATGGGAAGTTTGAACCCACAGAAGGCTCTATGTCATAGAGAGTACCAATGAGGATCTTATCAACTTATTGATTATAAATGGGAACACCTAATGCTTCCAATTAATGGGCTCTATCTAGAAATATTATCCATAAAATAAATCATGTTTGAAAATAATCATTAATAAAAATAATAAAAATCTGATTCCATTCATCAAATCTTCTCTTCTTTCGAAGCGTTGTTTGCTTGTCTTGAATCCATGCGTGTCTAGGGTAGGTGTAAGAGTCCCCTGGCATCTTATCCCTCTTTCACAACACAAACATAATCTAGATTAGAATAGATGTAAGAGAACCCAAGAGACATCCTATTTCGATTAGCATAACTAAGATAGGTGTGAGAAAACCCAAGCAGCATCCTTTCTTAGTGGGAATCCTATTTTCCATCTATGGCACCATTCCATCAAACCCCTAGTGTGTTTAAGGTAGGTGTAAGAGTCTCCCAGAGATGTCATATTCCAATAAAAAATGCACAACAGCAAACACAAATATTTTATCTTGAGCTATTTTAATGTGGGAGCAAGCCCCCTTGTAGCATTCACTCATTAGCTGCTCTAGGTCGGGTCTACATGCAACCTCACTAGTATGTCACCCTAGTGGTCACTTGTTTGGAAGAAGTGAGTCCCAGATTCTTCCCCAACTTTAAAACCAATGAGTGTCTTGTTAGTATGGTAGACTTCACTGCCCAGCCGGTAAGCTACCTCATGTTAACTTTATTTAAGAAGATATGAGTCCCTCTACTTTCTTCTTGATCTAGCCATCATGCTCTAATTAGGTCGAGTATGTTTTAGGCTTAGGATAAGTCCCCCAGAGGCTCCTTTCCTCTTGACTACTTTTAAGTTGATATAAGTCCCCCAGTGGCATTTACTCAGTAGTCGCCCTAGGTCAGATAGCACTCATCGAGCTAAAGACAGACTATCCCAGTAGTTAGTTCTGCTATAGGAGGATGTGAGTCCCCGAGCTTTCTTCCTAGGCTGATTGTTGCAAATCAACGGGCACCTTAGGTTGGTTGATGTTATGCTGACAGTGACTCACCCGGTGAGTACACCACTCTTAGTAGGCATGAGTCCCTGCACTTTCTCCTTGAGTTGGACATAATACATATTGGATATATAGCCATGTCATCTTCTGGTGTTGGATTAAACCCCCATCCCCCATGGGCACTCTACTTAGATCATGTCATTTTGCCCATTTAGACATTACCCGGGTTACTTTTGGATTGGCGGTTTCCCCCTAGTAGCCCACCCTGATTAGAGAATTTATTGATGGATGCACAAATTCTCTCTTGGTTCAGTAAATCTAAGATAGGTCTAGGCTGATATAAGCTCCTTCTCAATTTGATCCCTCGCAAACTAACAAGATCCATGATAAATAAACTAAACAAAACAAATAAAATTAATTTGCTTGTGGATAAGGAATTCAAGCCAAAAAAGGGCCCCTTTTCTCAAGCATGTCATATCTTTAGGGCAGCGTTAGTAGAACTCCCTATAGGAATTACCTGACTACTTGAGTTGAGATAAATCTCGGGTCACTCATCACTCAGAGGTTCAATCTATTTCCCCAGTTACCCGAAATCATTCCACTTTGAAAGATATAAGACTGTGATGCATTCTTTCTAGCATAATTATTGCAAACCGATAGGCAGCCTTAGGTCAGATTCGATATATTTCCCAAAGTAATTGATCACCCCAGTGGTCTTTTCTAATGTAAGATGTGAGTCCTCGAGCTTTCTTCCCTTCAATTGATCATTGCAAATCGAAAGGCACTCCTTTGGTTGGATAGTTCTCCCATCGGCCAGGAAGCTACTACCTTTGGTTTAGTAAATTTGAGATAGGTCTAGGATGATATAAGCTCCTTCTCAGTTTGATCCATTGCAAACCAACTGAATCTATCAAAATAAACCAAATTAAAAATGAAAATCAATCTTGACTATCCTTGAGCTGATTTAAGTCCCCCAGTGGCATTCACTCAATAGTCAACCTTAGGTTGGGTTTGATTTGTTGCCCAAAGCAACCAATCACCCCAATGGTTTCTTATTTCTAGAAGATGTGAGTCCCTGTTCTTTCTTCTTAAGACTTGACCATTGTATACCAAAAGGCACCTCTTTGGTTGGATATTCCTGCCTTGTGGTTAGTAGACTACTCCCTTTGGATTGGCAAATCTGAGTTAGGTCCAAGCCTCCATTGCCCCTACTCAGTGCAGTTCATCATAAACTTATGGGATTTATCATATTTGAAATAAACAAATCTAAAAAATAAAATTAATCTTGACTATCTTTGAGTTGATCTAAGTCCCCCAGCGACATTCACTCGATAGTCAGCCCTAGATTGGGTTCAATCTGTTATCTTGCCAATAGATTACCCCCAATAATTGGTCTCTACTTTAGAGGAATATAAGTCTACTACACTTTCTTTCCTAGTACAGCTGATGCATACTAAAAGGCATCCCTTAGGTTTGATAGTCCTACCTTGTGGTTGGTAAACTACTCCCTTTGGATTGGTAAATCTGAGTTAGGTCTAGGCCTCCATGACCCCTACTCAGTGCAGTTCATCGCAAACTTATAGGATCCATCATAATCAAAATAAATAAATTTAAAAAGAAAATTAATCTTGACTATCTTTGAGTTTATCTAAGTCCCCCAGTGGCATTCACTCAATAGTCAACCTTAGGTTGGGTTCAATTTGTTATCTTGCCAATAGATTGCCCCAGTAATTGATCCCTACTTTGGAGGATGTAAGTCTACTACGCTTTCTTCCTAGTGCAATGATCACCGAAAGGCATCTTTGGTTGGCTAGTCCTACTATGTGTCTAGTAGACTACCCTTTGGATTGGTAAATCTGAGTTAGATCTTAGCCTCCATGGCTCCTACTTAGTGCAACCCATCGCAAACCAACAGGGTCCATCTCAAAATTCAAACCTAATAAAATTAAAATAAGTTCAACCCTCTTCCCAAGCGAAACTTAAAAAAATCTTTTTCTCCTCACTGAAGCTCAAATCAAATCAAACATCTCATCCCCTTGTGGATGATTTGAACCTGCTTCCCTAGTGGAAGGTTCACACTCTATCCCTTAGTGGATTCTTCCCTCTCTCTTATGTCTTAGACATAAGTCGAGCCACATTGCACTAAGTTCTGGATTCTTTCTACACCTTGGGTTAAAGATAGATTATTTCTATTAGTGCTTTTGATATTTCAATGTCATTGATCATTTTGATCAACACCAATATGTGCGGTGTCCCTTGTCAATCATACCACACCTATTGGGCACCCTTTATTGACCTTATTTTTAGAATGAGCTCTCAACCCCTCCATCTTAGACATAGGACTCCTCTTAGACTTTAAGAGTTCCTTAGTCCTAAGACACATCTAGTGATTAGGTGGACATCCAACCTAGCCCTAGAGACTTAGAAGAGTTAGCCATAAGAATAGGTCATGCCTTATAGGTGTTAGGAAAAATTATTTACCCTTAGCTTGAATCATTCCTCACCTTCCTTCCTTCAAGTCAAATTCTAAATCAATCTTACTTGATTTTCTCTAAGCTCAAATCAACTCCATATGATTGAAATCGATGAATAAAATCTATAATTGAAATCTATGATTGAAACCCATGAATGAAATCCATAAGTCCAAAATTTTCCTAATTTTCCTTAATTCCCTTCTTAAGGACTTGGCCAAAATCATGATCTAAACCAAATAAATCCTTGAGATTTTCTCATAATTTATTTATATTCTCATTTATATTCTCATATATAAATGAAATATAAATATAAACCAATCAAACTAAGCTCAAAATTCAAAATCAATTCATGAAATTTTCTAAGTCCGTTAAGTTTTCCTTCATAGACTTAGCCAAAATCAAATCTAAATCAATTCAAACTCATAGGATTTCTCAAAAATCATTTATATTCTCATTTATATTCACATATATAAATGAAATATAAATATAAATCAACCGAATCAAATCCAAAAATTAAATTCTAAATTTAAAATCCTTCTTAAGTCCTTAATTCCATTAAAGGACTTATCCAAAATTATGATCAAATCAATTCAAACCCATGGAATTTTCTCAAAAATCATTTATATTCACATATATAAATGAAATATAAATATAAATCAATCAAATCTAATTCCAAAATTCAAGCTTCAAACTCCAAAAATTTTCTTAAGTCCTTTAAACCCCTCTTAATGGACTTAGCCAAAATCATGATTAAATTACTTCAAATCCTTGAAATTTTATCATGATCAATTTATTCTCATTTATATTCACATATATAAATTAAATATAAATTCAAACAATCAAAAACAATTCCAAAAATCAAACTCATATCCACTCAAAATCCAACCTAAACCTTTCAAGTCAAAATTTTGAACTTAGCCAAATCAACTTCAAATCAAGCCAATAAAAATCTTGATTCATGATTCAATCAACCCTGCAATCATGAATCTAAATATAAATACAAACTTCAATCACTTAATCAAAATTAATTCAAAAAATAAACCCTAAATCCTTTCATATTCTTCCTTTGATGAAATTGTCAAATGAATCAAAACCCATTTGATCTTTCAAAAAAATGAACTAATCGATTATAGTCCTTCCCTATTAAAATATTTGAAGACAATGATCATTTACCTTAATCGAGAGTTTTTCTAAGGAACCCCCATTCCTTAGGATGTAATTAACTATGGGGGCTTGCCCCTATAGGGAACTTAATGAACCCAGTTTAAAATAAATCGTGCTTTACTTTTCTATACAAAGTAGGGGAAGAATCTCTAGTACACATACAGGCCCATCATCCTTAGGAGTCCTTATTGAGGTGATTGGGTCCATTAAAAGTGATTTATGTCTCTCAAAATAGTATATTATTCTTTGATGACATACCCGATCACCTAAATAAGTACATTTGCATCTGTGTGGCATCCTAAAAAGATGAATTTCTATTTTCTTGCCTCTCTTCTACCCAAAAAATATGGAGGCGGCCTATATAAAATTTTTCTCCCACACCAGCTAACTCCTCTTATGATTTAAAACCATTTAGGCAAGTCTAATATTTTGCAAGATGGCTAGGTTATTATTATTTAGAAAGAAAATTGAAGTCTTTAAACCCACTCCCTAAGAGACTAGAGCATGAGTGGTATGAATAATGACTTAGTCTAATACAAATCTTATCAAATTTTATTTGATTTTTGACACTTCAATTTGACAAAGGCTTTAGGATTTTACATGCCTAAATGTATGATGAAATGGATTATGAGCTAAATCAAAAGAGAAAGATGTGCTTTCCATCATATGTTCTCAAAGGTCAAGCTTATTTCCTAACTGGCAAAGATGGAAACTCTCTCTTAGCAAGAGTGAAATAAAATGACATGGATGATATTAAGCATACAACAACCAACTAAGGGGTTTCTAAATATTTTATTATCTTGATTTAATGCATATGCTTTATGTGAGGCTATGAGTTATTTTAAAATTTTAATTATGAGTTGTAGTTGGGTAAAAAAATCATTTTTCACTAAAAGTTTAATCGCATACTAGCCATACAACAAACACCAATCATAAAGAAACTATAAAAGGCATGTAATTTCTAGTGCGCAATATAAACAATCATCAAATAATTTATAAAGCTAGCGCAAAAGAATAAAAGTTTGATGTGGTCGGGTGCAGCCGTACAACCCAAAAAGAAAAATGGGTAGCCGAGCTCTACCCTTATACAACTCGTATTATAAAAGAATGATTACAATTAAGGATGAATACATGATATGGGGTCTGCATCTTCTTCAAATCTTCATGTCTTATATCTTCCTCTTTGCTTCTTTGATTTAGCTCACTTCAAGGCATCACATGGCACATAGGACATAGTCTTTCTAGCTAATGCTCATCCTAATTCCCCCTTAGCACTAATCATAATTCCTAATTATAAAATTACATTGAAATGGAAGGATAAATCTAACTACACCAGCAAAACAAAGGTTAACTAAACATACATTCCACCCAAGCAATTATATTTATAATTTGGGCTTAACACCTCGCATATGAGTAACCAAGCCCACCTGTCCTAACTTGGATTATGCTTAGGGGCTTAAGCAACCTACAAATAGAGCATTTATATTCATTTTTTAGTGGCCCCTTAAGCATAATCCCCTGTAAAAAATATGATTGGGCTAATAATGGCTTAACATCCAGCCTACGAAACATACACCCTAATATCCAGTCTAAAATAATACATCACAAATCTAAATATACATCAAACCGTACATCATCCTAACATAAAGCTAGAAGTGGTGACTTAATCTAATATGTGTGTATTAAAGCTTATGTGATATGTCCTAATTAGGCTTTAGAGTTATAGTTTCCTAAGTGTAGAAAGATTCAATTTAAAGGGTGATTTCACTTTAAGTTGTTTAATTAATTTGCAAGCTCTTACTTAACATTTTCTTTTATTTCATTTGACCTACATAAAATAACTATGTGTTACAAAGAGAGAAAAGGAGAGGATCACACTCTTTCATCCTTACCTTAAATCACATCTAAATCTAATTAATTAATCAATTCTCTTTAGTGAATGGCTTATCACATATTTTAATTAACCTTAAGTTCATATTCACTTTAAATAAACTCAATCAATAAGAAAGGTATCTTAAAATTAATTAGAATGAATTAATATCACATAACACATGTTTATTTATTTTTTTCCATCATATATATATAGTTAAGTCTAAACATACCTATACATAGCATGTTTGAATGATGAAGCAAATGTATTTCATTTGGTTGATATTTTTATTAATTTAAAGCTCTATCTAAATTCTTATGCATAAACCTTGACCAATCAAAAGATATGAATGCATGTCTTTTTAATAGAAAAATGGTGATTTTCATTCATTAGTTAAGTACACATCCACATGTATAAAAATTTTAAGCAAATATATTTCCATTGTTCTGCACCAAGGGAACGGTAGGACCTCCTTGGGGCTACTTAAAGCTGTGAATCCCTAGAATATCCAAACTAATATATCGCTATCCTTAGATACATGTGGATGTATAAACAACTACAATAATAGAAAGCCATTCAAAAATTGTATTTTTGATTTGATTGATTTTTTTTTGTATAAATGAATCAAAGCTCTATCTAAATTCTAATATCCAAATGCATAAGAGTGAAATCAAGCAGGTACATCGCTATTATTCTACACTAAGAGAACGAGGTAGAAACCTCCTTGGGGCTACTTAAAATCGTGCATTCTTGGGATGTCCAGACTAATATACTGCTAACATTCTTACTTATACAAATCAACACATGAATGTAAGGAAGAGTCTTTATTTCATACACTAAATTTATATTCACTTGTATTTCTTATGTATATATGACTAAATTTATAATTCATATGTATGTTCATTCATTAATAAACTTTTGAAAATATATTTGAGATTTAATAGTGATACTAGCAACACATATTTTAAATTTAAATCAACACATGCAATTTGACATGAAAGAAATCATGTTTATTTAATTAACTTTAAAAGAGATGAATGCATGAATCATATGACATATAATATTTAGCATGATTGTGAGGAAATAAAATAACATAAGCATGTGATTTCATTCAAATCAACTAAGTCCTAAGGACAATCAAACCAAATAAGATTATTTAAAACAAACCAAAAGTTCTTTAATATTATTTTATTTTCATATTTGATTTGAATTAAGGAATGTGAGAGGGGTTTCCTAATCCTTATCCCTTTCCCACATGTGTAAGTTAATTAGATTTAATGAAAAGTAATTAGGTTGATTTTATGGATTGATTAAGTTAAGCATGGATTAAATCAATTAATTAACACCACATAATGTAAGTATTGATATGATATGCAACCACATAGAAAAGTAAATCAAAATTCTCCTATGAAATGAAAGGGGCATAATGCAATTAGCTCATAATTCTTAATTAATTAAACTTAAGGAGCTCACTTAATTACTCTTATGATTTTCTCACACATGTAAGCTAATAATAATTTTATTAGCTCTCTCTTTAGGTTATTGAACACCCAAAGAGCTACCTAAGAAACTTAATTAGATGAGTTTTTGAATGATTATGATTTTAATTTAATTAATTAAGCCATTTAATTAATGAATTAAACCATTGATTAATCCCAAATTACTTGATTTCAAGTCAAGTGAAGTGAACTTAGAGGAAAGAATGAGAAACAGTTCTCAATCTCAATCCATATATCCATTCATTATCTCACAATGATTAATAAGCTTAATTAATGATTTTCTTACTATTTAGAATGTTAATTAATCACCTAATTAATTAAGAGAGTAATTAAGGCTAAGATAAGTAATTTCTCTAATTAACCAAGCAATAAATCTCAAAAATATTATGGGAGATAGAGGTCATCCCATTAATCAACCTTAAATTACTTGGGCAATTAAGATTTAATTAAGCTAATTAAGTTTTCAATTAAACCCAAATTAAATCTTAATTATAATTCAAAATTTATAAAAATTACTTTTAAATTAATCTCCTCTAAAATACCTTTAAAATGAGCATTTATTTATATTTTTTGGATTTTTTTTTATAATTAGTTATAATTTTTCAAAGTTTCAGTTGATTTAAGATGATTTTCATGAAGTCTGTTAATCTATTTTATTAAAATAAATCATTTGAACTTCAAAATTCAATATATTTCAATCAAGAAGTCATTTTAATTTGATATTTTTATGTTAGGTATATTTTAACTTCAATTTTAATCCTTAAAAATTTCAACTTAATCTAATGTGTATTTTTAATTTAATTAATAGAATTTTAATTTTACTAAAACTCAAATTAAGCTCAAAATTTTTAGTAATGTTTGGGGATTTTAAGTTTATTGGACTCCTCTCGGAAATAAAAATCCAACAAACCCTTATTTGAAATTTTTCATTAAGTATCTTATTTTCTATGAATTTTTTGAAGTTTTAGGTGATTTAAATAATTTTTAAAAATCAGAAAATCTCTAATTTCTCACTTAACACGACGGCACATATGACATGGCAATGAGTGTGCATTATTAATTATTGCATGCACGACCAGTACTGGCACCACATGGCCGATTGGCTAACACGGTCGTCGCGAAAAAATGCATGGAATAGTGATCGTGATGCGCAAATCAGATCCGACCATCCGATCATGGATTGGATGGTCCAAATCCTATATGTGCTATCAAAGAGGTAGAAGTGCTCAGATCCGACACGATCTTGGTCATCCGATCCCATTGCGGATGGGACGGCTATTGTGCATCGTAGGCGGCATAACAAAAAATCAAAGGATTTGGGGAATTTTTTATGAAATCTTGCTCAAATGGGCTCATTTTTGCATCGATTTGCACCGAAAAACTTCTACTTCACATTGGGATCATATAAAATAAAGAATGCAATGAATTTGTTAAAATTTTAAAATTACACAAAAAAATGTCACAAAAATGAGAAATCCTAAGGCCGGCTATGGGTTTTTGAAGATTACCTCACCAAGGATGATTTTCAGTGGTGGTGATGATCTGAGCACGCTTTTGAGTGAGGGAAGAAGCCTTAAATGAGCCTAAACCTTCGCCTTCACTTCGAAACAATTTCTTCTCCAATCGCCTCCACTTCTTCATTGAAATTCACTTATTTTAGTATTTTTAATCCAAAAATCAAGTGGGAATGATTGTTGGTTATTTTGGGAGCTCTAAGGGATGGAAATGATAGTGGGAGAAGAAGTTCTTCAGCCTCTAATGCATTGGTTTTGATTTTGGCCAAAAATTTGAATAATAGTGATGGGGAGGTGGTTGTGATGGTAATGGCTTGATTAAGGACTTTGGATTTAGTTCCCAATGTCTTCCTTTGCTGCCATAGGATCAGCTCCATTAAATGCAAGTGTTGGGGAGGAATTGAAAGCATGTGATGAGGAGAATTAAATGATATTGGGTGAAATCCTATATGGGAGGATCCATGAGGAGTTTAATTGGGTTGGCTTGATTTTGGACTGATTCAAAATGAGTTTGGGTTAAGTTTGATCAGCCCCTAATGGGTTATGGCTTGGTTTCAAGGGATTTGGCTCAATTTGGGTCATATGGGTCACATTGGGTCATATCGGGTTAGGTTGTCCAATTGGTCAAATTGGATGGGTCAAACTAAGGCTTAAGTTAGGTTCAAATGGTAATTTTAAGTATTTTGATATGATCAATTTGATTTAATTTGGCTAAGGATTGATTTTGGCTCATTTGGAAGCAAATGGGTCAAATGGGTCAAATGGGTCAAGTTGACCAATTTGACCAAAATTGATCAAATTAGCTTGGGTTATGGGTTGATTCATGTTCAATTGGTTAATTGAAGATGAATATAATATTTAATTTTAATCAATTTGGATTTAATTTAAATTTAGGCCAAATTGACCATTTAGGTCAATTTTGTCTAAATGGCTCAATTGGGCCCAATTGATCAAATTGGGTTCGATTATGGCTTTGGACAAGTTTAATAATCAATTTGAAATGAACTCAAGCTATTGGTTACAATCAATTTATCATAATTCAACCCAATTTGATTCTTTAGGCTCATTTGGGTCAACTTGGGTCAAACTGCCAATTGGGCTTAGTTTAGCTCAATATGTGGTCAAGTCATGTTCAAATATTGACTTTGAGTTGGTTTGAATCATTGGTTTTAATTAATTTAATGTAGGATGGGTTTTGGTTAGTTTTGGTTCATTTTGACTAAAGGGTTTACTTGGTCAAGTGATCAAGTTGACTTGATTTGACTTAATTGATTATAATTGATCATCCTATAGTGATCAATAATCATGGTGGAAGGTTTTGGAATGAGTGGTTTGAAATTTGGATTGGAAGTTGGTGCAAATGGATCCTTCAAGTCACTTTGAGTCAAGTGGATCTAATTGTAATTAGTTTAGTTTTTTTGGTTTGGTTTAGTTGGACTTATATGATTGAAATATAAATCCAACTACAATCAATTTAGAGTCTAATAAGTTTTGGCTCAATTGAAAGTTTCAAGTCAAAAGGGGTTGGGCTTAACTTGGGTTGGTTTGGATTTGGTTTGAAAATCATAGGTTTTATTTATATTTGGATAGATAGTTGAAGGAATGATTGATTCAAGAGAAATTTCATAGATTTTTACTTAATTTGGATAGAAGTTGGCTAAGTCCAAAGAATTGGCTTAAAGCTTAATGTTATGTTTGATTTGATTTATATTTAGTTTTGGCTATTTGAATTTATATCCCATTCATATTTGTGAATATAAATGAAGATATAATTGATTTATAAGAAAATCGATTGAGTTTGGAATGACTTGGAGGTAGATTTAGCTAAACTCATGAAGATAGGTCATAAGGCTTAGGAAGGGTCTTGGGATTTGAATTTGATTTTGGGTTTTAATCATTTAGAGTCAAATTTGGAACTATATTTGAAATTTGAATTTGAATTTGAGGTTTGGTTTGTGATTTGAATCTAGGTTTGATTTAAAAAGGTGCATATGGATTGGGTTTAGGCTATAATGTAGGTGATTTTCTTAAGTCCTAATACATGATCTAATCTTGTGATTAACCCTTCTAAGTCTCTAAGCTTAGGTTAAGTGTTCACCTAATCACTAGAAGTGTCTTATGATTATGGAGCTCTTATGTCTAAAAGAGTCCTAAGTCTAAGAAGATGAGGTTGAGAACTCACTCCAAAAGTAATGTCAACATATCATAATCAAAATCACAAGATGCCTATAGTAAGCTTGAAAGCTAGTATTCAAATACAAATGTAATTCAAGCATGACTTAAGCAACAAGGCTTATATTTAATAAGCTAAGTTGAAAGACATATAATAGCTTGTCTATGGGTGAGAATGAAAGTTAAATATGATTATTAACAAAGATGTAAAATCCTATCAATATGCATAAGCTAAATAGTCGTTCAATTTTTGCTTTCAAGTTAAGTAATAAAGTTACACTATTTTGAATCAAAAATATAAAGTTGAAATCTATGCCATCGGATTCGCAACACATCATACAAGCGAACAGAATGTGTTAATTAAGGCTTTAATTAAACTCTTGCACATATTATGAAGTAGGATTAAAACTCAAATTCAATGCCATAAAATTATGCAAACATTCTTAAAAAATACTTGCGCAGACTGACATGCTTTGAATGCTTAAACTTATGCTGGTTGCTTGATTTGATCTTTAGGTCTAAAAAATCCAATTATCATAAGAATTTTAACTTATTGAAATATCTGAGAAGCCAATCTTGTCATATAATAGTAGATATAATCCCCTATTATTAAACTAATAGAGTCGACAAGATTTAAAATAATAAATTAAATGATCAAGCAATCAATCTACCCTGATGATATCTATGTTGAATGATGATTTCAACCGAAAGGTATACTTACCATCAAAATGTGCTTGCAAGCTCAAATTAAATTAATCAAAATCATCAAGTATCAATACAAATATAAAATCGGATAAATTACTAAGTGTTAAATGCTTAAATGAAATTCAATCTTTAAAGAATTTAAAGCTAAAACTCAATCCATCTTCCGCAACTGTTTATTAAAAGTGATGAATTAAGAAAACTCTAACTCATAAAAGAGCCAATGTCAAATCAAATATATTCAATCTCATGCCATCAAGGACGTGGCTCGTATCCTCTGTCTGCATGGTTTGGTATGTAGGCTCATATATGATGTAGTTATGACCAGAGTCTTCTAATCGAGTGGCTACCACCAAATGGCACCATTATATTATGATCACGATTCTCATAAATGGCTCACGATGTGAATCATAGCGTATATCTGATAGAAAAAAAAAGTCATATGTTAGCTAAGGTACACTTCAAATGTCTCCTTAGACAAACGTCACCCCAAGTCTACAAGGATTACTTGGATGACGCAACTCATGGCTAATGATAAGGATCCTTTGATTAGGTTGAGTCGACTACCTCTTCTGACTAAGTAGGGACCGGCGGCGGGATGAAACTATGGGATCTAGATGCACATCATCGTTCCCAACCAAGTTAATATGATGAATTTCATAAGCTTAAATTTTAAACTCCACATGCTGTTACTATACACTATGCATTAAGTGATCTAATGACTAGCCTTAATCAAAAGTTTTCTCTCACTTACTGGGATGGGTAATTAAATATAGGTGCTTGTGCTTATAGGAAACCTAGAACCAGATCTAAAGTCCTCACAAAATGAGGACGAAATCTCTGGGTAGTACCTTATCTACCCTCTCAAAATTTCACCCATTACTCATCTTCAATGTAAATTTCTTCTGAGACTTAATCATATACATATGAAGAATATATATATATATATATATATATATATATATATATATATATATATATATATATATATATATATATATATATATATATATATATATATATATATATATATATATATATATATATATATATTCATTTTGTTAAGTATATAAACAAATAATTATATATTTATAAATAAGGTATAATTATCGAATGCTTTTATTCTTTCCTTGTTAACCTCAGCAAGGCACAAGTAGCAAGCTTGGTTAAACAAGATTGGCCAAGGTTTCAAATTCAATGATATCTATATATCAACAAATTTCTTACATGTTGAATTAATAAGGCTTTAAGCCAAAAGATAGCTATTTATGAGTGTATTGTTCAAGATTGGCATCATCATTAGTCTTACTTCAACCAACTTGATTATATTTATAAATCAATCTATCCTACCACATTTATTCTAGCTATATGAAAATTGGAATTGAAAAAGGCTATGGAATTAATATTATAAAGAGCGAAAAGAATAAAGAAAAAACAAATCCATGTTAGGATGGCCTTCAAAATTAATGAAGAATTTGTGTAATATTTTTTATGTGAGAAGCAATTGCATCATAAAATTTTAATTAAAATTTTCCCCAAAAAATAAATGATGTATGAATACATATATATCATAGCAAAAAAAAGCAAAATTTCATAATTTTGTATGTCAAGCACAATTTCTCTACTCACTATTCGTATGGAAGGCATCACTAAGCATAATATAGATGTGAATGAAGAGCATCATTTCTATGATGATTTTGATTAGAAAATATTATGTGATTTCTTTTGCCACTCTAACTGTAAAGTGGTACTTTATTATGATTTAGGCAGAATTTGAACCCCCAAGGCTATAATAACAACTTCCATAGTCCATACTTAACCAAACTAATTAGCACTTGCAAAATATTAGATTATTTGTAACACAAAGTGTACACACATTAAAAGATCAATCAATGGCCAAACCTTTTATTGGTGAATCTACTTTATAGAAGCAATCAAAATAATGGATTAAGAAGATAAAAAGTTGAACATCCATTAAGAGTTTCATTTCCAAAAAAAAAAATTATATTTTTTTTATTGATATATCACCACAAAATATCATATTTACTAATATAACACCCAATTTTTGCTAATTATTATACAACACTCTATTCTATTAAATTCTTACTTATACATCAAAATATTTCGATGTTGAAGTGACATATTAGCAAGAGAATAGGATGGCATACTAATAAATATAAAATATAGAATCTCAATTTTATATTAACAATTTTAAGAAAATAAAATTTAGTGTGTTTATTTATTAATATTATAAATCATCAGTCAATCTCAAACACAATTTTAAAAGTTCAAATCAGATTCAAGTTGTGTTGAATAAGATGTTGATAAAAGATCTAGAGCTTAAATTATCACCTAATCATCTCAACTTGATTCATTTATAGCCACAAATTTTAGGTGTCATTCCTTCACTTATTACCACAACCACTCAGGACTTTATTGAATTTGGGATGCCATTGGAATTAATGAGGGGGGTTGCTATACGCTCATACAAACTATTAACATATAAACCTATAGTTAAACGTTTGTGAATTGCCTTAAGCATACAAATATTCACATAAAATAATAGTTAATTTGCATATGAATTAATTTATACTTAAATATATGAATAATTAAACTATTTATAAATAAAAAAATTAAAATCATAAATTAGTATAATTCTATCATTTATAAATAATAATATAAATTTAGAAAAATAAAATAAAATATTATAATCAAAATTTTGTTGAATTGGATATTAAACCCCTTCGAACTGGATTTAAAACATAAATAACTGATATCAATTTATAATTGATATTAAATTTAAGGACTTTTGGGATGTATAAATCTTAATTATTATTTTTTATGAGGACACTTGACATTTCCCTCATGTAAAAAATTTATATTAGAAAAATTTACGTAACATAAAATTTTAATAAATTTATATATCTAATATCTAAAATTTGATATTTATAAATATAGCACTTTTATTATACTTCAACAGATGAATTTTATTTTTAAAAATTAAGAAAAGTATTATTTTTTTATAGTAATAATAATTTAGATATTATATATATATAGTCACATTTATGTTGCGTGCTAGAAAACCAGTTGCGGTAGAGTAAAAATTTTTGCCTTAGCTTCATTGTGAAATCCAGAAATACATTTAAAGAGTGAACAATAAAACTCAAAAATTTTTAGTGAAAACCTCGAAAGAGGAAAACCAACTTCCACTTATCTATTTGAGTACAAGATCTTCCCTCAGGGGATTACAATAATATATGAAAGGAACAACTATGTGACAACGATCATTACGATTCTTGTAGTAGCAGAATGATGAATATGGCGGAATCAGGTAGAAATCGATGCAATAATCACGGGCAATCAGCGGAAATGCGGGGAACAATCATCTTGTAGAAGTCATCATGATGGAGGCAAGCGTGATTGACGGCAGCGAGATCAACGGCACGGCGTGGCAGTGGTTCGGCGGCAGTCGAGTATTACGATGTGCTTGGAGGATCTTTAGAGCTCTCTCTCTCTCTGCTGCTTGGCCTCCTCATATGAGGAATGAGATATTTATAGGTGGCGTCTATAAATACATGCAAAATCTAACTACTCCTCCAATGGACTCATGATGATTCCCTTGATCATATGATGTATTTTTGTGTATTTGAATGCTCAAATGAAGTCTTGTAAGATCTTTTTTTTTTTTTTTTACTCCATTTGACTTTTGAGTTTTATTATTTTTAGAATTTAAGCGATGTCCCAAAGTTTCCAATGATATTTTAAGTATTGATCTCGACCAGTTTCAATTTCTGATCAGCTTGCTTTCGGCATCAAGATTCGTGCTTCGCCTAGTAGTATTTTAAGTGTCATATCAATTTAGATATTAGATATATAAATACATAAAAAATTTATGTGTGATATATATATAGAAATGCCCTTTATATTATTAGTTGAAGCGGCAGAGATTGATGGAACACGAGGAATCCGTCTCTTTCGGTGGGCGGCCCTAACCGAGTTGAATCCTCTCGAGGAGATGCCTATACCTGGGTGGTGAAAGTAAGGGGACGAAATGTGAGTGAATGTGGCCCTAGATTATCTCCATCTCCACAAGATGAGTGTGGGTGGATACCCATTGCAAAAAAAAAAAAAATCTTTCTTCCCCTCTGTTGTCGGGAGAAATAATTACTTATAGAATTTAGATCTAGAATTATATTTGTATTTTTCTTATATATTAATGTACATATATTATTATATAATTTTTTTTATATTTAACAGATATTTTATTTTAAATAATTTTAACATCGTTACACAACACATATATAGAAATATTTTGAGGCATTAAAAAAATAAAAAATAACTAAAAATTAGATATTTTAGCTCTTTTTTAAAATTTTTAAAATTATGCTTAAAATATTTATGTATATATATTATATATTGGTATTAAAAATATTTAAAATATCCTATAAATTCTGTTAAAAAAAATTGATGTACATAATATATGTATACTAATATATAATAAAAATTTGAACATAGTTTTATATCTAAACTCTTCAATTAATAATTTCTATCCAAACCATTTTACATATAAACCTATGTTTAAATTAGTACATTTTTTATTTTAAAATAATGCGTATATATGATCCTTTTTTTTTTTAATTGAGATATATAAATTATAGGCACAAAGTTAATATTTTAATCATTAATTTGTTTACAAATGTAGAACTCAATACCAAACCAATCTCTAAGAACTCATCGTACGCACATTTAACTATGCAGAGGTCAAAGAGTTGAACATTGATGAGCTAAAAAATATTGAACGATCAGTTAATTCACTGTTGAGCTGAATATTGTTGAGCTAAAAAATTTTAGCCATTTATGAATGATTAATTTTTAACCGTGTTGAGAATTCTAAGTCATATTGATTATTATCAAATGCATTGATTGCTCTTTTATACATAATATTTCTCTCGGAATGCATAACATAATGTTTATTATTTTATTTATCATATTATTAATATATATATATATATATATATATATATATATATATATATATATATATAGAGAGAGAGAGAGAGAGAGAGGAGTTTTCAAATCAATAGTGAATGGTTGAATTAGATATTATTTATTTATTTTTGACAAAAAATATCTTCTTTAAATTTTTTTTTCTTATTATTATTTTTTTAACAAAAAAAAAAAAGTCGCACGCAATAGAGAAATAAAAATTTTGAAGGATAAGAGGACATAAAATAAAATAAAATATTTTTTTATTATACATAACTACAACGTAACGTTCATCATATTTTGATCTACTATAAGTGTTCAATTGTTTTAACTTAAAAACACTGCAAACCATTGATTATATTTCCATTTACTTAATGTGTAGAAGATAGAATATTATATATTTGATGAGATTCTTAATGATAATAAAGTTTACAATTTTAATGACCTGATCAAAAGTTTAATAAAGAATATAATAAATATAATCATTTGTAAAACACCTTCTTAACAAATAAAAAAATGTAATAACCATGCATTAAATACTTTTAATAATTTGATGTTTTTAAAAGTTATATCGCCCATCTCTATCATGGGCATAAATTAGTTAAGGAGAATTTCTACTTGATGACCATTGAAACCTTCAAGGCATCAAATCTCAAACTGACAAAACAAATGAAAAGTAAAATTAAGAAATAAACTTTGGATCAAACCCCTCGTGTAGACCTAATTCTTCACGTCACGATCTATCCTGACGCTGAAAATAATATAGAAAGATTACTTGATAGAATATCTTTCTGAGTTTATCATTGCACTCTTGATGAGAATGATTACGTATGCATGCAATTTGAGACCTATTCAAGTATTCCTACCCTCTTCTTTTTTCATGTAATATGTAGAGTTTTATATTTCTTCAATGAGATAAGCTTGACTTTTTATGTTATCAAAAGGCATAAGAATTTATAAAAAATTTAAATTTTTTTATATCATAATAAATAAAAAATAGCTAATAATAACCTATAAATTAAGAAAAAAAATCTTTTTTAATATAGTCATTATGATTAAGCATTTTAAATTATGTATGATGCTATTTTTGCATCAAAATTATCATTTATTAATTTTACATCAAAATATATTACAATATCTTTCTTAGAATATATTATCAATAACCTCAGAAGAAAATCACAATAATCTTATCATAAAAATATTCATAACTAAAAATGTGCATTCAATTATTACAATCGAAATATGTTGTGTCATGATCAATCCAACTAATTAATGATAAGAGTATATATGGTCTTTTTTTTGTCATAGCTAATATTTGACATATACCAGAAATTATGAGGAGTTTTTAAAAAATTGCTTTTAATGAACTTTAATTTTAAAATTCTCAAGTTAAAAGTTAAAGTGTAGTATTTTTATATTTTAAGTCTTCATTTACAAATTAACAAATTTCATCAATTTTGAATGATAGGTGTCCATCTTAAAATTTTAATATTAAACTCAAAATCAATAAGTCAATAATATATTCTTTAAATCTAGGGTGATTAATCTAAGTGTCCAAATCCAAAGTGAAAAAAAGGGGACACTTAGTGAAAAAAAGGGGACTTCATTGAGCTCTATTCATCTAAGTGTCCCCTTTTTTTCACTTTCTTGATGCTCTTTTCAACTCTTATCTATTTTTCCATCATGCAAGCCGCCTAACTCCACATTTGCATTTCAACTGCACCTATAACCTCAATTGTTAACTCACCCTCTCTTGACATCTCACCATCCATATTTTATCTCCCTCTGCTATCTTACCCATTGATCACCAACTCACTTTCATTCTCCCCACCTATTCTACTACCTCCTTCACCTTCACTCTTATGATATATACGTTCTTAATGTATAATTGAAAGATTATATATTAATAGTGATAGATTTATATATATATGCATTAGTTCATTTTAAAAGTTTATATAATTGAAAGATTATGTATTGAATAAAACAACCAACTTTAGTCTCTTCTAAAAGTTTGGATGTTAGTTTTATAAATAAAGGATATTTTAGTAGTGTATAGATAAAGATTCCTTACAAAATTTATTTTAGTTCTTCATTTGATCTTATTTATATGATTTGTTATAGTGTAAAAAATCATAAATTATATTTTTACACAAGCTATCTCAAACAATTAGCATAACATTATATTATAGTTGATACAATTGAGAAAATTAATTCTCAATTCAAATTTTTTAATTTGATCATTTTTTAAAAAACATCACATATTGTATATACATGTTATATAATATGATTCATGATCGTGTATATTTATATCATAGATATAAGATGAAAGAATCCTCAAGATCACCCAATTCCAACATCATTAAAGGCAGATCATCAAAATTTAGGCAAACATGTTAATGATAATATGGAGTTTTTAATTTTTATATAAATGAAATTCATTCTCACCTTATATGATTTGAAGACGAGAAAAATTAAATGTACCTGAGTTATACCAATATTTAAATATGCGAAGATCGATTTAGATATTGAGATAGAAAAAAATTTGCTCTCTGCAGATCGAGGTTGCTCAAGATCGATTTGCATTTTACTCCTTGAGTTATTGATAAAATGTGCTTCAAATATTGTTTTTGCAACTTATGACGACTGACATCTTTTGACACTAGTGAAAGTTCAGGCATTGGTTTCCCTTGCCATTTTAGATAACTCTTTTTTTTTTGTGATAATTTTTATTTACATTCTGTCTAATAAAATTATCAATGATAGTAGTGTCTCTTAGATTAGTTAAATCATTTCTTCAACTTCAGCACTACATTTTGTATATATTTTGACCGTTATTTTAAAACTCACATATTGTATTTTGTTTTAATTTTTATGTAATAAAATATATATGATTCATGATCGTGTATATTTATATCATATTTTAGACAATAAGATAGAGGAAATCCTATGATTCATTTAGAAGAGTTGCAACGAAGAGATAATTTAGGCAAACATGTTAATGATAATAATTTTTCGGAATTTATTTAAAATTTTTATATTTTCTAAATGAATATTCTTGTTATAGTTTTCACGATTGCTAATGAAAATAATTAAATGTACCTAAAGTTGTGTGTATTTTTTTAAATTATGTAAAATTAATATTTACTCTGAGTCATAGGCAAAGTAATATATGCGGCAATTGCATTATAAGTTATTTATTTCCAATTGCAAGAATTAAAAATGCAGCCAAATGCTATTTGTTTTGCAAGACTTTATGACGAGATTTGTGACCGGCACTAATCTTAAAGTAATGATTGGTACCTCAAATTTTAGTTGCCATTTGTCGATTTTGCAACATTTTTTTGTGGTGAGCTGAATTTGTTAAGTATTTATACTACATCTCAATTATTAGTCACTAAATGATCATAGTGATCACAAATATGACTACAATGCTCTTTAACAACTAATTTGTACGGCATACTAAAGCACATATATTCATGAGAGATTATTATGTGTGAAGTTAAGACTATATTAAAAATTTTGTATGTAATAATATACATAATGTGTGTAATAATTTTTTTCTTAAAATTTATGAAAAATGCTTTAAACTTCTTTATATATTATATGTACATAAATATTTTAAATATAATTAAAAAAAAATAACTTAAAATAGATATTTTTTTTTTATATAATTATGCTAAAAATATTTATGTACATATATATATATAAGTGTTCAACGTGTTTAAAATATCTCATAAATTAAAAAATAATAATAATTTATGTACACCAATATACAGTAACAATTTAGACACTTATTCTTTAAAATATGTTTTTGCCCGTTACTCTCTGATTTGCTTTTGCTTTGCTTTTGCTTTCTTCTCTATCAACCATCTCAAATAAATTTTCAATACTTATTCTCTTTTAAAAAAAAAAAATTTGTTGATCAAGTGATTTAAATATGCGCTTGAAAAAATATGAATAAAATTATAATGTTGTTGATAAAATGCTGTTTTTGATGGAAATTAAATATTGATTATTTGATAAGAAATTTATTGCTACAATTTTGATTGAATATATTTATAATACTTTTCCAAAAAAAAAAGTGAAAATGAACACATTTATCAGTCATTTATTTCAATTAGCATCTTTAATATAGTAGAATTATTATGAAATCTTTGAAAAATATTTAGCATAATATTCAATATGCTTATTACTTCTTATTTTAATAACAATATTATTATTTGTGCCGACACTAAATTGAATTATTTATTGTTCCCTTAGTGTACACTATAAATTTCTTATATTTTTTTATTATTTTGTGAGATTTAAATATTTGTCCTCTAGAGTAAATTTTATGAAGAAGTGATGCCTTATCCCCACGAAATGCAGCGAGCGCGTTTTTAAAATTATTTTTTGTTTACATTCTATTCGAAATTTATTTGTGTTTACGGTTGTATGAAATATCTCATATCGACAAAATGAATCCAAAAAATCTATAAGAAGGAGGATTCGAGTCTAATATTTTGCATAACAAAAATATTAACTACTAAGTCATACTTTCAAATATATTATATATATTTGTATATATAATATTAATAATATAATATAATTTTTTATTTCGAGTTAAATCGAATTCGAAATCGAGCGAAAGGATTATTCATGTTTATTCCGTTTATAAATCAAACTTGAAATATTTATTATTTATTCAGCTATTTGACGAGCACAACAATGAGAACAATTACACCCATTACCATGGATGGAGACTATTATATTTATATATATATATATATATATATACTTCTTTCTCGGCGTCACTGACCACCATCTGTATTGAAAAATCTACATCTAGAAGTGTTTGGCCTGCACTTGATTGCCCTCACCTTTCATTATCTGATTAACTCTATTTAAACTCTATTTAAACTTAATTCATATATAAAAGCTTGATGGTAGCACTCGAATTTTAGTTCCAATATGACTTAAAATACTGCATCTAGTTTAAATTTATGACAACTCTATGATAAAGTTCAAATCAAACTATATTAGTCTGATTATAAGCATAATTTTTTACTCTGACTAATCGTTGATGCTCCCAATTAGCCCTTTATAAATTTTATTAAAGCTTTTGTTTGATATTTCATATATTTTATAATGATTTTAAGCCGTTAATTCAAAAACTAGCTGGTTTGTGAATGAACTTGTAATCTAAGCCCAACAACTTAAATTTATTTGTTGGACTAGACCAAATAGGCTCAAATTGGATTGTTGTCATTTGGCCCAGCCCATTTTATTAGAAGCTTCCTTCCTGCATATCTAAATCCAAAGATAAGCTTCCTAGGCCTTTGGCTCACCAATGGGAAAGTATATATATATATATATATATATATATATATATATATATATATATATATATATATATATATATATATATATATATATATATATATATATATATCACACAAAATTTTATCAAATACATAAAATTTAATTTTATATATTAAACATTTTTATACATAAAAATATGTATTTCACTTAAAAAAGAAATTAATAGTAGTAATATTTTTGATATGATATTAAATATTTAGGTGTCATTAAAATTTAAGATTAGACATGTAAATACATAAAAATTGTGAGGTATGTATGTAAATATCTTAAAAAATTTTAATCTATTTAAAATTTAAAATAATATAATTTTATTTATTTATAATTTTTAACTCTTAAAATATTTGTGGCAGAAATAATCAGTATATGATAGAGATCAGATTGTTATTACCTTTTTTTTCATTAAAATTTGTAATATTAAAACAATTTTTATAAAAAAATATTTTAAGTAAAATTGTGAAAACCAACTCAAGTCAGACTTCTTAACCACCATCTCTTAGTTGGTACTGCGTGAACTCCATCGAGTTAAATCTTAATCATCTAAGGTGACAGTAAATAACCGATGTGGTTGATGAATGTGATCTTGAAGCATATTAGATGATATTTCCATCACTGATTGGTGGATTTTCGGTGGATACCATTTTAAAAAAAAAAAAAATTTGTCAGCCTTCTTTTAATTATTTATTACATGTGAAAAACATGGTGTGCTTTTTTATTTGACAGAGGCTCACGTGCTGTCTGCTACCATGCACATTTATTCAAATATTGTTAGTTACCACTACCCGACTTAATTCTTATATATTTATGTAATTAATAATTAATTTTAATATTTACTTATATAATATTTAAATTTTTAATATAATATCAAATATATCAAAAAACACACACACACACACACACACATATATATATATATATATATATATATATATATATATATATATATATATATATATATATATATATATATATATATATATATATATATTTATATAATAAATATTATATAAATAAATATTATAATTTATGTATTAGTTATGTAAAAATCTAAGGATTACTTTTAATAGTATTTTGTTTTTTATTGTGTAGCTAATCTCTCGAGCTTGAGATTTTTTTTTTTTTTCATATTTCTTATAAAACAAATTTATTTGATATTTTAAAAATATATTAGTTTAATTATTTTTGTAATTGTGATTATAGAGGTAGTAGTAATGACTAAAGACATTGATGGCCAATAATAGTAATTACAAATGAAAGTAATTATAGTGCAATGAACTAAAATAATTATTTTTATAATATAAAATTTTAAAATAATTAAAAAATATTTTGAATATTTAAATTTTATTTAATTTTATTAAGAATATTTAAATTTAAAACACATCAAATAAAATATTTAAAAAAACAAAATCTAAAGAGGCCCTCAATTTCTATCAAAGAAAATACTTCTTAGAGCACATTGGTTGAATTATGGTATATCTTTATAGATACTTGGATTTTGATTGACATTAACATCTCATCTAGCTTCTTTAAATAGTAAAATATTTTGAAAAATAATAAGATTTGCTAAACTTATTATTTAGTTGAAAGGGATTTGAAAATAAGAATAAATTTTAAACTCTATAAACCTAACTCTTACCTAAACCCTTTCAAATATAAAGATTTTATTTTTAAAAGTAAACAAAAATAAATAATTTTTAGGTACTTATCTATTCACAAGAGATAAAATAAGGTATTAATGCAACATCTTCAAACATATGAATCATAAGTCTATTTAATCACACAAAATAATTGTGAGTCCCTCTTACAAATTAAATGTTAATCAATGACAGTTTAAGAGATTAAAATAATGAATGCTCCAAAATTATATGAACTATTTGATTCTGGCCCTATATTATTAATTCTAATATATTTTATATGTGTGAATCAAAAGAATTTCATAATTAACCATGATAAATTAGAGGTCAAAATTATTTTTAATATAAAATTTTAAGCTTATGAATAAAAAAATAATCACTTATTTTTCAATTATATGATAATTTTAAATTAAACTTGGTGTCTGTAATCTCTTAATTTCTCGTTCATTAAATCTTAATATTGATTTAATAATAATTCTTTTGTCTCTTTCGAGCTTAAATCAATACTAGTTATGTCCCATGTATATTTTTATAACATGTTATCATAATACATTTAAATTTCTAATGAAATCGATGGCCTATTTAAATATTTGAAATTAAGATATAATTTAAGAAATAATAAAACTTTTTAAATTTATTACTTAATTGGATTTGATAAGAAATCATTATATTGCGTTAAAACCTTCAAACCCTTCACTAAACTAATTAAAATGCAACGATTTTATTTCTCCCATAGTGAAATAACAAAATTACAAAATTGTTATTTTTTGAAAACCTATTTTCTATCCACAAGCAATCGAATGAGTACTCAATTATAAAACCAATTTTACATATTCATACATTGCTCTTTCACGCTGCATGGATTAGTACGAATTCGAAGTCAAAAATCAAAATGGCCTTTTCTTCCCACAAAAGTAATCGATAGGGCTTCGGTTCTCTTTAATCTCACCTTTTCTGCACGTTTTGAGCTCTTCTTAGTTTGAAAATCAATCTTTGCATAGTACGGTCAAATAACTGTAAGCGCGTGAGCATGCATGTGTGACCTTTGCATAGTATCGATCGAGTTGTACGACTTTAAGGTTTTTTTTATTATGCAAATCTAAGATGTGCCGACAACCCCACCGTCTCTTAGCTCAGTTAATGAGCGAATGTGGCCGAGAATCTCCGGAGTTGAATCTCTCCAGCGGGCTATCACAAAGTAAAGTAGTAGAACTTGTGTGATGATGAATGTGGCAAGTCCAGGTGAGATTAGTCATGATAAGCATCATCCTCCTTGAGATGTGTGAGGTGTTGAGTGGATACCATTCCAAAAAAAAAAAATGCCGACATTTTGAAAAATACAATATATATATATATATATATATATATATATATATATATATATATATATATCATATACGAATATAGATTAAACATATCTCGGATATATTCGAATATTACAAAAAAATATTTGATTAAAATAATAAATAAATCTAAGATGTGCTGACAACTCCACCATCTCTTCAGTTAATTAGTGATAGAAATTTTAGGCAGAGTTGAATCTCCAGAGTGGAGCTATATCAGGGGAAAGTAAGTAGAGACCCGATATATGTGGGTGATGAATGTGGCTAAGTCAGTGATTGAGATTAGTCATGATAAGCACATGAGATGTGTGAAGTGTTAGATGGATACCCATTCCAAAAAAAAATGCCGATATTTTGAAATATACGATATATATATATATATATATATATATATATAACTGTAAAAATATTTGATTAAAATAATATTAAAAAATTAAAATAATACAACTGTAAGAATAGATCTCTAAATAATAGAATTAATATTATAAAAATCTAATTTGTTATATTTTAAGTTATTATAGAGAGTTTTAAAATTTTAGATAATGAGATTTGAACTAAAAAAAAGAAATAATAAAATATATTTATTATTAATAATTAAAATTAAATTTATTATAAATTTTATTTTAAAACACATCACATAAAAATATTTAAAAAACAAAAATCTAAAGAGGCCCTCAATTTCCTATTAAAGAATATACTTCTTAGAGCACATTGGTTGAATTGTGGTATATCATTATAAATACTTGGATTTTGATTGACATTAACATCTCATCTAGCTTCTTTAAATAGTAAATATATTTTGAAAAATGAATAAATAAATAAATAAAACTATATCTATCATACACTGTTCAGATTACCATAAAAATAATATACATAGCAATCAAAATTTAAATATTTTTAGGAGTAGATTTTGGCTCGAAATGAAGCTTCACCCTGCAATTTTTAGCGCTTGATGGAAATTTTATTTTTAAGAAATAAACTGTCAATTTAAGCCACTGTAATATATCAAAATTAACGGCGATTTCAGAAGCGGTGTTTGTCATGAAGCGCTGTCTTGAATGCCATATTATAATGATCGTGAGTTTTTCTTGCATTAGAATTCAATTTTCTTGGCCGAATTCAAAATTAATTAAATAATAATAATTTTGATGTATTTCTAATCTCCTATATAAATATTTTGTATTTGATTAATTTAAGGTGCTTTTTGGTTAGTGAATATAATATAATGTAAATCAAATACAAGTTTTTTAAAAATTTTATTGCTTAGCTACATTTAAAATGCAGTGTATATATTTTCTGAGTGAATTTGAAATACAATTGGTAGTTCAATTTTAATATATTTAAAATTTATCTTGAGCGAATTTCAAATATATTAGTTGGTATAAATTAAGGCCATTTTATTGTCATAAATCCCGCCATTATCCCATTATCATAAATCTAGCCAGCTCTACTATTTGTTATTGTTACTCATCACCACCTATCAATAAATATTTTACATTACTTTAATTTTATCAAAAAAAAATAAAATAAAATCACGCATTTGTAGAGTTTTCACCAAAATAACATAAAATTATTTTGAATATATTATTTTTAGATTACATTGCATCTCTTTTATGAGTATTTTAAATTAAGTCAATCAAATAGCCTCTAAATTAAATATCAAAAATATTAAAATATTTTTATTTCTCTTACTTACAATTATGAAAATACATAAAAATATGATTAAAATGCAAATATATAAGAATTGAATGATTGATATATAAATTCCCCACAATTAAAAATTATCTTAAGATTTTGTCATGGAATAACTATAAATCCATCAAAAGGCATTATCAACAATCTATACTGCATTAAATAAATTAGGTGTCGCGATCCATAAGAAATAATAAAGTTCACTTTATCCTTAATAGTCGCATTCTCCTGTGGAATTTTAGATGGCCATTAACGTAATGACAAGCACTAATATGACTTTTGTTGCATGCTAGAAAATCAATTATGATAGAGTAAAAGTTTATGCTTTAACCTTATTATGAAATTCAGCATACAGGTATTTAAGAGTGAAAGAAACAGAAATTTTATGTGGAAAACCGAAAGAGGAACCATGGGGCTATCGGTAAAAGTTTTATTTATATATTTATTTTGGAGTCTGAGTTTTTTATACGGGATTACAAAATGTATATAATAAGATGGCTAAGAGAACCCTAAATCGACAACAAAGTATAGTCGCGTTGGTGGTAGATTCTTAGTAGCGAATGATGATGGTGAAACGAGGAGAAACGGCGTACTTGATGAAGGTCATCATGATGGAGGAGCGAAGATTGATAGCGGTGAGATCGGCGGCGGTGGTACGGCCGGCGGCGTGGCGGTGGTTGGCGGTCAGTGGTAGCATGGTGCTTAGAGGATCTTGGCTTTAGAGCTCTCTCTCTCTCTTGCTTGTCTCTCATATGAGGAATGAAATTTATTTATAGATTGGAGAGTGGCGTCTACGTAAATACATGTAAAATGAACCTCATCATCGGACGGCTCATGATGATTCCCTTGATCATATGATGTATTTTGTGTATTTAAATGCTCAAATGATGTTGGAATTATGAGATCTTGGGCTTGTTAGATCCGGCTCGTCAAGACGCTCAATTTGACTCTATGTTTAAGAGTTGATTGATAATAACGCTTCATCTCGGTTAGTCTTGATTGAGAATCGATTGCTTTTCGAATTTGCGCTTATTGAGTGGAATTTTGGTCATATCGGTTCTATTTTAGATGATATTATCTCAATCATCTAAAAATATATATGTCAAATACTTGAAAATAGCAAATTCTTGATAAAATTTGAGTGTCTATTAACCACATTTTGAGAGACAGATCATGTGAGCACAAAATTATGACTCTGAGCGAATCTGAGCGTGGATGTGTAGATATCGTGGTGCGAGATTTTGATGTTATAGACCCATCCGGGTATGAACGGACCTCGCAGGCGCTGGAGCTTCAGGCGCATGGCGGCAGCCGGCGCCCATTCTCTCACGCGATGGCGGTAGCTGATTGGCTGGCGAAGCGTTGGCGACTCTGAGCGGCGTCGCGAGGGGCGGTGTCGTGAAATGGACGTCTGAAAAGTGGGTCGGCGTAGCGGGCTTAGTGGTAGCGAACGCCAGTTGAAGCCAGTCACGATAGCCAACAGGATCAGCGGTTCTTGATCGGCGAAGGTCAGCGGGTGATGGCGGACAGACCTGAGGTCTGGTCTGCGTCGAGTGAGCAGTCGGTGGGCGAAAACCTGGCGCCGCGAGCGCCGCCAGCCTGTATGGCGCCCTGTAGGTCAGCGAAAACGTCCGATTGCCGTTTTGGCGTTCCTTTGTTTTGAGCGGTTTTGTGCGATTTTGAGCAGTTTTTTAGCAATTTTTGACCTTTTGCCTATAAGTCTATAAAATCTCCCAGCGAGGAGAAGGCACCTTCTCTTTTCTTGAGAAGGTCGTTCAGCGATCAGGCCCGTAGTTCATACGTGAGCTCGGTTTTCCCTCGAAAGCGTCAAACCACTGCTCGGACCGGCCCGGTTCGAAGCGATCATTGGCGACGATAACCGGAGACATGGATTAGCACAATGCGGCAGCGGTGGCGGTGATAGTGGTCGGTGGCAGTGGCCGGATCGGTGATCAGCGAAATAACAGCGGCATGGTAGTGATATGCGATGATAGTCAGCAGTGGTGATAACGACATTAGTTGGCGGTGGCCGGATGGTTAGCGGCCGATGGGGTCAGCGGCAACAGCGATAGTCGGCAGTGGCCGCGTCGGTAATCAGCGAGATGGTGCGCGGCGATGGTAGTGGCCAGCGAATAATGCCGGTGGTAGCCGGCAGCAGTAGTTAGCGGCAGCAAGTGGTCAGCAAGCAGCGCAACCGGCCAGCGTCGATAGTCAGCGAGATATAGTGATAAAATTAGTGGCGAAGATTACCAGCGATAATGGCAGCGATGACCAGCATATAGTTAATGCCGAGTTCAGCAGCAATAGCGGCGATAATCAGCAGTGGCAGCTTAACAACAGTGATGATCTATTAATAAAGCAGAGGGACCCGGCCGCGGTGGTTCGGCAGCCGGAGTGGTCAGCGGCGCAACGCGAATCCTGATGCGGCAGCGTCAGTGTCGGTAAGATGGAGTGATGATGGTGGTAAGGAAGTGCAACGATGGTGTGATGATAACTCGCAGTGATTAAGCGGCAGCCCAAGTGGTCAACAGGATAACCAACGATAGTGGGGCCGCGGAGATGCCGGCGATAATTGGCCAGTAGTAACCAGCGGCTTGTCAGCGTCGGTGGCCGGCCTATGGTTGGCACCGGCGAGGTGGTTGGCAGCGGTCGGCGATAGTCGGCAATTGCGGCAGCGTGTATCGGCGAGATAACCGAGACGATTGTGGTGACCGGTGAAAATTGCCGGCGATGGTTGGCGGCGGTGACCGGGGACGGTGGTTATTTTTGACTTATCTGAGATTGTTTGTCATAGTGTGACTCAATGACGCTAACCTGTATGGAAGAGGTTGAATTGAATCGGCGAGATTTTGACCCATCGAGGTTGTTTGTCGCGGTATGTTACGATGGCGTTAACGCAATGGAAGAGGCGTGGGAAGTCCACAAGGACCTTTGACCTATCTAGGTTGTTTGTCGGTGTTTGTTCGATGGCGTTAACTATGGAAGAGTTGAATTAATCTGAGGATTTTGACCCCTCGAAGTTATTTGTCGGAAGCAACAGACGTTAACATGTGGAAGAGGTGCGTGGGAAGTCCACCGGACCTGACCTATCTAGGTTGTTTGTCGAGTGTTTGATCGGCGTTAACCTATGGAAGATGTTGAATTGAATCGAGGATTTTGACCCATCCGAGGTTGTTTGTCGAGTATTACCCGATGGCGTTAACACTTAATGGAAGAGGCCGTGGGAAGTCCACCAATGACCTTTTGACCTATCCAAGGTTATTTGTTAGAGTCTTCGCTCGATGACGTTAACCTGTATAGAAGAAGTTGAATTGAATCCGCTGTGGATTTTTGACCCATCCGAGGTTGTTTGTTAGAGTGTTACCCGATGACGTTAACCTGTGTGGAAGAGGTTGTGGGAAGTCCACCAATGACCTTTTGACCTATCCAAGGTTGTTTGTTAGAGTATTCGCTCAATGACATTAACCTGTATGGAAGAGGTTGAATTGAATCCGCTGAAGATTTTTGACCCATCCGAGGTTGTTTGTCAAAGTGTTACCCAATGACGTTAACATGTGGAAGTCCTCCAATGACCTTTATCAAGGTTGTTTATAGTCTTCTTCGATGGCGTTAAGGAAGAGGTTGAATTGAATCTGGCGAGGATTTTGACCCATCCGAGGTTTTGTCGAGTGTTACGATGGCGTTAACATGTGGAAGAGGCCGTGGGAAGTCCACCAATGATCTTTTGACCTATCATAGGTTGTTTGTCAGAGTGTTTGATCGATGACGTTAACCTGTATGGAAGAGGTTGAATTGAATCAGCTGAGGATTTTTGACCCATCCGAGGTTGTTTGCCAGAGTATTACTCGATGACGTTAACCTGTGTGGAAGAGGCTGTGGGAAGTCCACCAATGACCTTTTGACCTATCCAAGGTTGTTTGTCAGAGTCTTCGCTCGATGACGTTAACCTGTATAGAAGAGGTTGAATTGAATCCGCTGAGGATTTTTGACGCATCCGAGGTTGTTTGTCAGAGTGTTTGCTCGATGACGTTAACCTGTATGGAAGAGGTTGAATTGAATCTGCTGAGGATTTTTGACCAATCCAAGGTTGTTTGTCAGAGTGTTACCGATGGCGTTTTGTGGAAGAGGCGTGGAAGTCCACCAATTACCTTTTGACCTATCGAGGTTGTTTGTCGAGTCTTGCCGATGACATTAACACTATGAAAGAGGTTGAATTGAAGGATTTTGACTATCCGAGGTTGTTTGTCGAGTGTTAGATGGCGTTAACATGTGGAAGAGGTCATGGGAAGTCCACCAATGACCTTTTGACTATCTAGGTTGTTTGTTAGAGTCTTATTTCGATGGCGTTGCTGTATGGAAGAGGTTGAATTGAATCTGCTGAGAATTTTTGACCCATCCGAGGTTGTTTGTCAGAGTGTTACCCGATGACGTTAACCTGTGTGGAAGAGGTTAAATTAAATCCGTTGAGGATTTTTGACCCATCCGAGGTTGTTTGTCAAAGTGTTTTCTTCTTGACGTTGACCCGATGACGTTAACCTGTGTGGAAGAGGCCGTGGGAAGTCCACCAAGGATCTTTTGACCTATCCTAAGTTTTTTGTCAGAGTGTTTGCTCGATGACGTTAATCTGTATGGAAGAGGTTGAATTGAATCAGGTGAGGATTTTTGACCCATCCGAGGTTATAGCCAAAGTTGCTCTTTAACATTGGTCCTGTTTTCCATGAGTATGATTGGAAAATCATAATTTGCAAAGTTATATATCTTCTCAATGTTGAAATATCCTCCAACTTTGACTTATTTTTTGGGATGATAATCAATTAGATGCTTACCATATCAATAGGGGCGATCTTCTCAGATTAAGAGTTGCCCTCCCAGTTTCTAATAAAATCTGAAGGAACGAAGTTTGATGAATCTTCATTCTTCGCTTGCGCTCCTTAAAAGCTTGAAATGCTCCACCTCGATGGTGGTTTTGATCTTGTTGGAAAACTTGGTCGTCATGCATGATAAAATAATGGGAATCAGTTTCTCCAGGTGGCGTCAAACTGCGTCTTAAAAGCATTGCGGTAGAGTAAAGTTTACATCTTAGCACTTGTTGTGAAATCCAAAGACACACATCTGATATTTAAAAGTGAACAAGAAGACTCAAATTTTACGTGAAAAATCTCGAAAGAGGAAAATCACGCTGGCGGTAAAAGTTTCCACTATATATTTATTTTGAAGAACAAGTTTTCCCACTACGGGATTACAAAATTGTATATAAGAAGGGCTAACAATGGGAACCCCAAAATCAGACAACAACAGCCATATAGTCACGTTCAGGTGGTAGCAGTTGCTAGTGGTAGCAGATGATGATGAGTGGCGACTTATGAAGGTCGTCATGATGGAGGCAGAAACGAGGTGGCGGCGGCGAGGATCGGCGGTGGTGCGGTGGTTGGCGGAGTGGTGTACGCGGTGTGCTTGGAGGATCTTCGCTTTAGAGCTCTCTCTCTCTTGCTTGGCCTCCTCTCATGAGGAATGGGGGGTATTTATAGATTGGAGAGTGGCGTCTACATACATGTAAATCGAACCACTCATATCATCGGATGACTCATGATGATTCCCTTGATCATATGATGTATTTTGTGTATTTGAATGCTCAAATGATGTCGAATTATGAGATCTTGAGGCTTGATCCAAAACGTCAAGATCTCGATTTATTATAACATGTTTTAGAGTCGATTGATAATAAATATTTCATCTCGATTAGTCTTGATTGATCGATTCTTTCGGCGCCAGATTTCTTACTTGATTAATTTTTGTCATATCAACTTTATTTCTGATTAATCACTCTTAAATAAAAATAAAATAAAATAAAATAAAGCCAACTGGATTAACACTAACTACATTAATGGAAGGATAGAGTGCCCTCACTGAAGTGCTCTTTCTAATTACGGTTAATTAGAAAGTAATTTTGTTTTGGTGAGACTAATAATGATGCGATAATTATCTCCTTATCCATACGAAAAACAATTTGTTTACAACTTTTTTTATCAGGTGTTCTCCACAAAATACGGCACATCTAATTTACATGACTTTTTTTACTTGCAATGGCACGTGTCAATACATGATTCCTTCTAAGTGTTGACTCCTGTTGTTTCTCAGCAGCTCATGATGTATCCACGTCCACTTAAAGAAGATTAAAATTCCCTTCTGCTTTTAAATGGATTGATCCAACGTTGTTGTCTTTGAAAGTTAAGAATTCTTTTGGTGGAAAAAAAAAAGAAAAAAAAAAAGAAGAGATGTAAGAAAATAAATACTAAATATAATAATTTAAAAAAAATATTAATGACACGTGGTTCAACTTCTAGAGAGTTATATGCATTCCAGTGGGCAAGATATTTAAGTGGTAAGGAAGTAGATGAAAAGCTAAAGAAAAAGAAAAAAAAAATAGACGAAAAGAGAAAGATTACGACGTACATATATGAAAAAAAAAAATTAGCCGATGAAAATAATTTATATTTGGAGGCTCTTAGCTGTACTATTTATTTTTTATATATTATTAAGAAAATTTTTATATATAAAAATAATATTTAAATTCTTAATATCATCTCAAAAACAGCATTATCATTATTTTTAATATGATATATACCTTTTCAAACTCAATATATATAAATATTTCTTATTAATAAAAGGAATATTAAAAGTACATAAAAGTTCTTAAAATATTATCAATGTGATTTATTTCTTGAAAATGTTTGTTATTAATTATCTCAATTTTAGTAAGCATATGCGTCCATGCCATTGTGCTGCTATGATGCTATCCCAAACAAATTAGCTAAAATAATTTGTTTCAGCAGTACAAATTCAGAAAATAAAATTGGTTAACCTATTTTTCAACTAAAATTAAACTTAATCAAATTTTAAATTGATTTTGAATGAACGAAAAGGTTATTGATTTTAAGAATGAAAATAATTATCATTAGCTTACATCACATATATTAAGAAGAATATCAAATTATTTTAATTAAAAATTATAATTTTGACATGTAGAACGAGTAACAATAATATTTAAAAAATAATAATATAATTAATTCTTGATTTGATCGATTTTATAAATTAAAAATTATATTGATAATCAAATATAAGAAAAGTCTAAATTACGATAAATAATTGAATCAATATTTTTACGATAAAATCAAATGAATTAAATAAGATCAATTTGAATTAATGCATTCGCTTAACTATATCTCGTCAACAGCCACCCTAAACATTACATCACAATAAAATCAATTCATTAAATTTTTTTTAATATAATTAAAATTTTACAATTGTTATAGGCATTCCATTCATGAAGTTATTTGCGGGATTACATTCGAAAAATAAATATTTTTATATGAAAATATGAAGCCTGTTTTCATCAATTTTTGGCATCAAAATTTAATTTTTGATTTTTTTTTTAAATTGCTTCAGATCGCACATCAGTCTAATTTTTCAAGCATGCTAAAAAAAAAAGAGTGCCTAAACGGTAAAAGGTATTCCCAAAGTAGACATTTTGGAGTCTGAGTTGATAAATTCTCCACTGTTGAATACAAGACCCAACCTTCCAGCTTTCGGCAACCGGATAAACCGGATAAACCGGATAAATATCCTCATGTCCATGTACTCACGGCCGACCAGCCGGCCGGTCTGCCTCGGCCCGCCAGCCGTATCGGAGCCCATGACATGAACGGCCAGATGATCGCCAACATAACCATGACGTCGCCGTCGCCGTCACCATCGCCGACCAGACCACGTGTCCTCGAAGACCAGCTGCTTAGACGCAAGTCACGCAATCGCGCTCCCATCTTCACACGCTCCGCGGGCTCATGGAATAGCTCGCACCACGCTCGTTAATCTCTATTCCGTGGTCCCCATTCTATCGCTCAACAAATTCAATAATACCATCCTTGTCCATAAGCCCATCTCTCGTGTCCATAAAGCCTCCGCACCTCCCTCCTTTCCCAGAAATTTCAACTTCCTCTTCCTCCTCCTCCTCCTCCTCCTCCTTCCCTTCCTCACAGCTGGAGCAGGATTAGCCACAGGCTACGACTCCGGCGATGTATAACTCGGCAACACAGCTTCCGCCGGGCTTCCGATTCCACCCCACCGACGAGGAGCTCATCGTCCACTACCTGAGAAACCGGACGGCGGCGCCGTCGCAATCTCCGGTATCCATCATCGCTGAGGTCGATCTCTACAAGTTCGATCCATGGGATCTTCCAGGTAATTCTATCTTTTTTTTTCTATTAAATCCCGTTTCTTTCGAGATAATCCGAAGTGTTTGATGAGCTGCCTACTGCAGAGAAGGCTCTGTTCGGCGACCGAGAGTGGTACTTCTTCACCCCTAGAGATCGGAAATACCCTAATGGTGTCCGGCCGAATCGTGCGGCGGTCTCTGGGTACTGGAAGGCGACGGGGACGGATAAGGCCATAAGGTCTGGGGACAATAACGTTGGCGTGAAGAAGGCGTTGGTGTTCTACAAGGGGAAGCCGCCGAAGGGTTTAAAGACTAATTGGATTATGCATGAATATAGATTGGCTGAATCGCAGAACGGTAACACCTACAGACCCATGAGCATGAGGCTGACAGATCATTCCATGAGGGTAAGAACTGCACAGTTCTTTTCTTCAATGGAATTGTTTAACGATAATTTTTTTTTTTTTTTTCGAAACGATAGAAATAAATCCCTCGTTTAATCAAATGGCATAAGATTATAAATTGACAGAAGATCAATATATATATAAAATGGTCGATCAATGGACAGATTATAGGAGGTGATTGAACCGTTCGAATGAGTTGCAATTAATAGGCTGAGCAACATAGGATATAACAAAGCAATCTAGTGGAGCATACAGAGTTCATTACATTAACGATGAATAGAAGCGAATAAAAATAGCTGAAGTGCCATAGCTCCCCCAACATTTTTTGGACAGGTGTCACCATCTAATTCATCCAAAAAAAAATAAAGTGCTATTTTTCGTGCCTTTAAAATTAATGTTCAGTCAAATACTGTGTGGATCATAGAATTAAAATCGTCACTTTTTCATGATTTTGGAAGAGTTCAACGCAAGCTTTCATCTTTTTCATTTGGATTAATATGTATTTGCATGCCTTAACGTTATTGATGCATAAAACGTAAGCTGCGATCATTTTGTAGCGTAGAATATTAGGCATTTAATATCGGTTGAAGTGCATCATCACTCCTATCTGTCTTTGTATTATTCTGTTTAATCCCATTTTTTTTCTTGTTAACAATTCCTATCTGTCTTTGTAATATTAGGATCTGCTTTTTTTTAAAAAAAAATTTTAATTGACTTAAGGTCTGTTTGTGATCAGTTTTATTTTGTTTTTTTAATGTTATTTTTAAATATGTTTGTTTAACATTATTTTAGTTTTTGAAAATAAATCAAAATAAATTTTAAAATACTCAAAACAGCTCTAAATTTTTTTTTAATATGTTTATAAACAATTATGATCATTAAACATGTTTTATTTCAAATCAAAATAAAATTTTAAAAATAAAAATAAATAAAGTGATCTCAAATGGCCTCTTAGATTTTCAATCAAAAATTTTAATTTTGACTTAAATCTAATTATACCAATTTTAATCAATTTCAAATTATTCCAATCTGATCAAGTAAAATTTATTCATATTAATTCAAGAATATTTTTTAAATCATTAATAAGATTATTATATCTAATATATATATGAATCAAATTTTTTTAGATAGAACAATCTTAAGACGTAATCATCAGTCAGAATTACCTATAGATAGAAAATTATTAGAAAAAAATTATGTTTTTTTTTTATCATTTATTTTATTTGTGCAAAATAAAATCTTCACTTCTAAGAGCTTTTGAGCATATTTTAGGATTTATAATTAATTCTTATTTTTAATTACATTCATTAAAAAAAATTAAAATCTTTGTCATTTTTGAAACCATTTTTCTAAATTTGATCAACCGAAAACCACTCAAAGAATATCTAGTGAATCTTATATGTGCATGTTTTTTTTTATATATTTATTAAACTTTCTATAGCTGATGTTCACTATATCTATCTGACATTATGATGCTCTTCTTCTTCCTTAACATCAGCTGGACGATTGGGTTCTTTGCCGCATATACAAGAAGAGCAAGCACCTTCCACCCCCATTGATTGATCAAGAGCTCGAAGACTCTTGCGCAGATGATGCCTGCTTTCCCACACAAAGCCTTTCTCAGCAGCACGCACTCCTAAAGTTTCCAAAAACTTCATCCTTATCAGAATATTTGGAAGACTTTTCACAGCTCTCTAGTGCCCACAATAACCCATTTGATCTACGGATATATGATAAGAGCCCACTCATCGGTCACCCAATTTCAAGTCTGCAACAAACAAATCATGATAACAATGGTGCCAACGTCTTCTTCCTTCCGCAGCTCTCCCAAATAGAATCTTCTGATTCTTTCAACCTAAAGCACCGGCAACATGATGAGAGAATCAGTAAAGAAGAGACCAGCAGATCCTTGCAGAACTTCTCTGAACAGTTCGATAACTCTCAATACAGCCTGCTAAACCAGCCTTTATTCAGCCAGCAGCTGCTTCTAAACTCTCACTTAGGCTCGCAGTGATTTCTAACAGAAGCTATACAATATAAACAAGAAATTGAAGAGTTGAGCATTGGTTGAACAGCTTAATATGTGCCAAATAGATATTTTTTTTAATTATATCTTGTGTTTGAAATAACTTGACCGTATATAACTGCATGATTAATTCATCAATGTATTAAATAGTGTGATAATTTTTATTGATATATTATCATGCATGGGTCTAAATGAAAGCAATCTGCGATAGAGTTGTTATTGGCTGAGGTGAAAGCTTAGCGTGCAACGTACCATAAATAGTACTTTACTGGTTGGAAGGGTGTGAAAGGAATCCTTATCCAGAAGAAATTATACGAGCCTTAGTGCTCATTCTAATCCAATGAGGATGGATGGTGATTTGTTGGTTAACAGCGTTGGAAGAGGGAAGGAAGGATACTCCAATGTTGGACAGTGACACATTGATTGATTTGGGATATTTTCTAAAGTTTAAAAGCCTCAATAATGCATGCAAGTGTCTCTTTCACTTAATTTTTTTGGCATATAAGCTTCAGCCAGTGGGAAAAGTTATTATATTTATATCAACGATCTGGAAAATCAAGATCAGTGTGCACGGATGCATGCATAAAAAGAAGATAGTCTCTTTAGTTATTAATGATACCTATTGGCATTAGCTGGCTTTTGAAAAAGATGCATATGCGTAGTTAGCATTAGAGAGCTTTACAAATAGTTGAAAACTGATTGAGAATTTGGTAGCGTCATTTGGAATCACTGTATTTAATCTGTATTTCTTTTAAAGCGTTTGGTTAGTAAAATAAAATTAGGTCATTACAAATGAAAAGAGTAGGTTGCGTGTATTTAATTGCTAATCTGGCTCAAATCTGGCAATAATAAGTGATCTTGGCGGGGCGTTGGCCGTCGGTCACCGCCCACCGCCGCCGCCATGCCGCCATGCCGCCGCCGACCACCGCCGCCCTTCATAGCCCGCGTGCCGCCGTCAGACACCGCCGTAGGCGTCCAAATCTTTAATTTCTTTACATTACATTTGTCACAAACAAAAATCTGAAAGTCGTGAATTTGTAATTTCTCAATATAAAGTAATCCTTTACTGCTTTCATTTTTCTCGCATTCTTTTTTCTGTATTCCAAATGATCAAAGATAAAATAGGGTTATTATATGACTATTTCATCAATAAATCATTTCTGGAGTAGTTGAAGAGCCTATAATGAATTTTAAAATGAGAATTTTATTTTATTTTATTGAAGATTAAAATAGTGCGACGGAGCCTCTTCCGGCTTCTCTGGTAGTGGACGGTGCTCACCTCGTCGGTGTAGGGGAACCGGAAATCTGGCGGAAGTTGTGTAGCCAGGTTATACATCACCGGAGCAATAGCCGATGGTCCTGCTCCAGGGAGCGAAGAAGAGGAGGTGGTGGAGGTTTAATTTTTTGGGAAATTTACATGCAAAGCTCATAGTTCTTATGTATTTCCATACATAATATCTAATATTTGATATTTATAAATCTCGCGCTCTTGTGATAGTAGAAAGTAAGCGTTCAATGTTAATGATAATGATATTTTTGATATAATAATAGAGATGAGAGATATTTTTATAAATATAAAAATTTAGATATTAAACATATAAATATATAAAATTATATATTATGTATATAAATGCTCCTAAATTTTCATGATAAGAGAGATGTGGGGGGAGGTTTTATGAACATGAGAGGATTATAAGAATGGCATTAATGAATTTGTTGAGAAACAGATTGAGGGATCACGTAATAGCAATTGGGGAGCGTGGTCGTGAAGAAATTATTATATGCTAAGTCCAATTTATTTAAATCATTATGTACATATTATTTAAATTATTATGTAACATAATAATTTATCATAGTTGTGAGAGTTGAAGAGTGTGTGAAGAAGGGTGTGTGTTGCATTCATGAGTGGAGATTTTATCAATTTATAGTTTATTTGGAAAATTAAAACTTTTTATAAAAATGAATATAAAATTATTGTAAAAAAAAGGGCTTAATTTTTAAAATAGACCTGTTTATAATACTAATTATGTGATTAGCTAAAAAAATTTTAAATAAAATCTAGTGAGCCCAAAAAGATCGTGCTAATTGCTAGGCGATCTAATAAATAATTAAAAATAATAATAATGCGCAGGAACGTCTATCGCAGGAACGTCTCTCTCTCTCTCTAATATTTATATAACTTAAAAATATTTATATAATTTAAATATATAAATAACTAAATAAATTTATAAATATATATATAATTTATTGGCTTTATATAATAAATAAATAAATATATAAATAACTAAATATTTTATAAATATATAAATAACTAAATATTTATATAATTTAAATTTTTTAATTTATTTAACTAATTATATATTTTAAATAAATAAATATAATTACTTTTTTTTCGTAATTTTAGGAAGCACGCAGAGAGAGAGATTTTATTAATTTTTTTAATTAATATAATTATTTAAAATATTTAAAATATATAATTTAAAAATATTTTTTATAAAATATTTAATAACTAAATATTTATATATTTAGTTATTTATTTATTTATTTATTTATTTATATATATATAATTTATATATATATATATTTATTTATTTATTTATATAAGTCTATAATAATAATAATATCAAAAATATAAAAATATTTTAATTATATATATATATATTTATTTATTTATTTATTTATATAAGTCTATAATAACAATAATAACAATAATATAAAAAATATAAAAAAATAAATAAATAAATAATTTTTAATAAATAAATAAAGAAAGAATAAATATATATAATAAATAAATATTTTATAAATATATTAAATAACTAAATATTTATATAATTTAAATTTTATTTATTTTATGTAACTAATTATATATTTTAAATAAATAAATATTTTAAATAAATAAATATATATATAACTAATTATTTATTTAAATATTTTAAATATTTTTAAGTTATTTATATAACTTAAAATATTTATATAATTTAAATATATAAATAACTAAATAAATTTATATAAATATATATTTTTTTTCGTGATTTTAAGAAGTACGCGGACGGGGAGAGAGAGAGAGAGAGAGAGAGAGAGATTCCTGCGCTGTTGATTTTTTTTTAAATTATTTATGAACCCTAAAATAATATAAAAAATATAAAAATATAAAAAAATAAATAAATAAATAATTTTTAATGAATAAATAAAAAAAGGAATAAATATATGTAATAAATAAATATTTTATAAATATATTAAATAACTAAATATTTATATAATTTAAATTTTATTTATTTAGTTATTTAACTAATTATATATTTTAAATAAATAAATATTTTTAAATAACTAATTAAATATATATATAACTAATTATTTATTTAAATATTTTAAATATTTTTAAATTATTTATATAACTTAAAAATATTTATATAATTTAAATATATAAATAACTAAATAAATTTATATAAATATATATGTATATATATATTTGTTTTTGTGATTTTAAGAACGCAGACGGAGAGAGAGAGAGAGACGTATATATTTTTTTTTTTTTCGTGATTTTTGGGAGAGAGAGACGTTCCTGCGCATTGTTTTTTTTTTAATTATTTATTAGACAGTGGCCCAATTAGTGGGCGATTGGCGTTGACTGACGGTCAGATCACTATTGACTGGCTATTTTAAATTTTTTTTTTTGCTGTCATAATTAATATTATAAGCAATATTTTAAAATTAAGTCAAAAAAATATTTTTTAGAAAATTATTTTAAGTGTTATAAATATTTTTTTTTTAAAAAAAGGTAAATAATAATTTTTTAATAGTCTTATATTTTAATAGCTCTGCATCTCAAATATAATTTTTATCACAAATTTTTTAAAAAATAGTTAAAAAACTTATAGTTAAATACACTTGATTGGTTTATGAAAAGCAGAGTCAAAAATGATTCTCAGTTCAAAAATATACTTCTAAAATTCTTTAATAATTTAGGGGTGTAAAATTTTTTTAGCATGCATGGTCATTAAATTGTAGCGGGACCCGCAATAATCTCAACAAAAAAAAAATCCGAAATTAAATTTTGGACTGCCGGAAAATCCGGAAAATGATAAAAACAGGCTCCATTTTTTTCATATTAAATTTTTATTTCCAGAATTGAATGTCACCACTAACTCACCGAATGAATGTAAAATTTATGTTATTTAAAAATTTATTTTAATAAATAACAGGAGATCTAGTTGATTTTATCGTGATTGAATGCTTTACCCCTTAATATGATTGACAGGGCTACTGTTAAAGATGTGCAATATTTTGATAAACTAACTATTTAATTAAATTGATCTTATTTAATTAGTTCATTATTCATCAACGTATAGTAAAGTTGATTTTTCACATCCCATATATATATAAGGGTTCGATGAAAAATTGTATTGCTAAATATTAAATTTATAAATATCCACAATTTGAACTGCGTACGCGGAGTTTTGGTTTTAGATTAGGAGTTATGCCGGCTTGCTAAATGAAGTAATCCGGCTTAGAGCTTAAAATAAATGGGCTGTGCTATAAAGCTTAGCTAGATCCATTAAAAAGTTTCACTAAATAGGGATTACACATTAGTATTATTATTTTTATATATTTGATAAAATTTAATCATATATTGGACTCCAAAATTTTTTACTAAAAATTCAAACTCTCAGAATTTGATTAGGTCAGCTATAACTTTTTAAAAAACTTATTGTAAAGCTATTATGGATAAAATAATTTTTTGAAAAATTAATGTATGTTATAAATATTTTTTTTTTTTTGAAAAATTTAAATAATAATTTTTTGACAGTCAACACACTTTAATAGATATGATTCTCAAAAATAATTTTTTTATCATTTCGAAAAATGTAAAAGTTAGTAGACAAATGTTAATGTGGTTACTTTTTTTTGCTATATTTTGAAAATCAAAGTAGGTAGAAAGCCGTTCCAAATGCACCTTGAAGGTCTATTTCGTGATTGAAATTTTGAAAAGGCGATTAAAAGTTGTCAGTAGTTTTTTGAAAAAATAATGTGTTATAAATATTTTCTTTTTTGAAAAAAAAAATAATCTCATATTATTATCTTTAAATTTCTTTCAGAAATAATTTTTTCACAAAATTTTCTAAAAGCAAAAAAGGTGATAGACAAACGCTTTCTCAAAAAACAAAAAAAAGCGTCAAACACTTTAAGGGCTGTTTGGGGCAAAGAATTTGTTGTATTTATTATAGAAGAAGCTGGTGGCAGAAAGTTGTTGTTGCTGAAGTTGTGATTCTGTTTAAAAAATTTAATTCAAAATCTATTGTGCTATAGTTGTTTGTACATAAATGATTAAAATGTCCCTATGAGCATATGAGCTGAATAATATGGAACACAATAAGTAATATTAACTATAGTGAAGAAAAATAAGATAACTCATACTCATATATAGTCAATCAACTAAATTACAACAAGAGATTATGCATGTATACCAAGTGAATGTAATAGAAACTTTTTATATATAAATAATTATTATAGATATGCTTTCAATACATCAAAGGCTTGAGAACCACATACAAATTCTTAAAAATATATCATAAACTTCATGTCATGTTACCAAACAAAAGTAATGAAAACTTTTCTATATATTATTAAATTTTATAGACATGCTTTAAATGCCTAAAAAAACTTGGTAATCTCACACATATTTTTAGAAATTATTAAATAATCAAGAATCATTGGCCCGCACCCTTCCATCGACAACAAAGTAGTTTGTGGATTGGAGCTTTCCATCTACAATAATACAATGATATGTGCAATAACTTCATCATCTACAGCAATCCAACAATTCATAGACATCATCATTCCATTTAAGATGTACAGTTAATTATGGATTATAGAATTCAAGACAAGACTGGTTCCCATATTTGCATTCGCCAAGAGTTCAATGACTGCACTGCAGTTACCATTGCTCATAGAATTCAGAGTCATTGATAGTGATCTCATTTTGGTTCTTAGTGATGGTAAGAGTTTTTGCACTTAAAAGAAGAATAAATATCCAAACCAATAATTTAATAGCGAATTACTTTTCTTGAAAAACAGGAAGAGTATTGGAATATGACACACCAGCAAAGCTACTTGAAATGGAAGACTCGTCATTCTCAAGGCTCATAAAGAAGTACTCAATAAAATCGCAGAGTGGAAGACGAGGTTGAAAATCAGGCACATCGCTTAGAAGATGAGGCTTGCCTTCACAATGAGTTTTACGGAAGACGAATAAAGTCGGAAAAAGGCAGGTGCGAAACTGAAGCCGGGAGCAGACGAGCTTTCTGAACTATCAAATCTGTCGATGCCTATAGTATTGTGCTGGTAAAAAGGAGGAGATCGAAGAAGATGAGATCTGTAGAGATCGACTGCGGTGAGCAGAAAAACTCTCGAGTATGGGAGAATAGTTTTTGTCACGGGCAGAACAATCCTTCGACAAGAGATGGGTTGTTAAAAAAGCGGAGGGATAATGACAATTTTTTTAAATTGAGTATGGTTAGAATTTGAATTAGTTAATTAAGTATGGTGTTAAAATTTAAGAATAGATATAATTATCATTAGTGGTGAAATGGCATCGGATCGATGTGGCGTAATAATCTTAGCGTTGAAATGATCCGTCACTCGCTTCAAATGAGCAAATTGCTTAATTAGCGACACCATTTAAATAATTAATTATTCTTTTAACATTAAAGTGAGATATGTTGGGAGATTGTCAAATTGAAGATTTAAAAGTCACGTATTCGAATCACGCTCACTGCATTTAAATTCTGCTTTTTGGAAAATAAATTTCAATTTTCTTTAATAAAGATAAATATTATTCTGAATGAGATTTATTTTTTTATTATATTTGAAAATAAATAATTATTTTTCATTCATTAAAATTAGTGAAATAATTAACTATTTCAATAACTTTATAAATATTTATAATAATATCTATATTTTAAAACTATTATTATTTAAAAGTGATTTGTAATTCTCTAGATATTTTATGTATGCATGTATCATTAAATTATAAATGTTAAATTCTAATATATTATTAATATTTAGATTACATTTTTATACTAAAAATTCAAGATTTTATATTAGAAGAATTAAACGTATTTTATAGTCATGTATTCAAAATAGGAAGATATTTTAGTAGAATAAATACTTTCCATCAAGATTACAACGTTTAAATTAAATTAACCCCATAAAACTTTACTCTTTCAACCGTTTAATTCTATAATAATTGATATGGCTCTCAAAATATGTAGTCAGCCAAATCTTGATGTCGGCGATATGATTTTGAGTCCGTCGAGATCAAGCTTAAAATATCATTTGGAATCTTTGGGACATCAATTAAATCCCAAAACAACTCCCAAATATGGAGTGTTTATTATAGTCAAATCGGCGTCTCAGGCGGATCTAACTAGATCTCATAATTGACTTTATTTGGGCATCCAAATGCTCAAAATACATCAAATGATTGAAGGATTCATCGGCCGTCCGTCGAGGGGAGTGGTGCGGGCTTTACATGAATTCTGAAGTGCCCTCCTCCCATCTATAAATAGGCTTCATTCCTCACACAAAAGGGGGAGGCCAAGTGAAGAAACAAATGCAGTGAATAAATGAACAAGTGAAGAAGAGGAAGCTCGGACGGTCGTCAACCCACCGCCACCGTGTGATCCTTGCCGTCAATCACAGCAAGGAAGAAGAGGAAGAGTCAAACAAGGAAGAAGAGGAAGAGCAGAAGCAGGAAGAAGAAGAAGAGCCAAGGAAGAAAAGGAAGAGTTCGAGCGAGGAAGAAGAGGAAAAGCCAGTGAGGAAGAGAGCTCAAGCAGAAGATCCTCCAAACAAGATCGCACCAAGCAAGATTGCACTCTCTCGTGACCATCATATACCGACTTGTTGTCCTTAATTGTACCACTATTCCCGTAGGAAGATTCTACAGCATCTGTCGATCAATTACAACGATCATTGTTACAGTTGTTATTCCTCTCATATCAATTGTAATCTGTTATCGGGAAGATTTTGTACTCAAAGCAGATACATAGTGGAAGCTTTTTTTTCTTGGAGGCCAGTGGTTTTCCCCTCTTTTCGAGGTTTTCCACGTTAAAATTGCAGGTGTCTCTTGTTGTCTTTAATTACTGTGTGTCTTTGGACTTCACAACAAGGCTAAGGCGTAAACTTTCACTCTACGGTTTTAACCGCACGGGTTTGGCGTCTCGTGGGATCGATTCCCATTATTTCATCTTGTATGTGACGAAGTTTCAAGATCAAAACCACCATCGAGGTGGAGCATTCAAGCTTTTAAAGCATGGCGAAGAATGAAGATTCATCAAACTTTGTTCCTTTAGATTATGTTGGGCAACTCTTAATCTCAAAGATAAGCAAGTCGGTACATGAAAAAAAAGATCAATAGTCAACTCTGGCTACAAGCTCATACAACTATTCGACCTCTTCCATACGGGTTAACGTCATCGAGTAAACACTCGACTAACAACCAAGGATAGGTCAAAACATCCTTGGTGGACTTCGCGACCTCTTAGATGCGGGTTAATGTCATCGAGCAAAAGCTCGACACAACCAGGGAAAGGTCAAAGCGTCCTTGGTGGACTTCTGCGATCTCTTCCGTGCGGGTTAATGTCATCGAGCAAAGCTCGACAAACAACCGGAAAGGTCAAAACTTCTGTACCCACTCGCGCGGGTTAATGTCGTGATAACACTCGACAAACAACCGGATGGGTCAAAATCCTCATCGTCGCGGTCACCAGTCGACTACCATCGTCGGTCACTTCTGCGCCCGACCATCATCGCCGGCGGTCATCACCATTATCGCTGTCGTAGCGCATTCGCGGCGTCGGTCATCGCCGTCGACTTCGTCGCGATTCTGCATTGCCGACCACCCGTCGCCGCCAACCATTGTCGCTGGTCACCGCCGTCGACTACCGTCGCGGTCCTGCCACGACCATCGGCAATCTCAGGTCACCACCATCATCGTCGGTCATCGCCAACTACTCGGCGTCGGTCGCCGCCGTCAGCGTCGCGGTGGACTTCCTGCGATCTCTTCCATACGGGTTAATAAAAGCTCGACAAACAACCAGGAAAGGTCAGCGTCCTTGATGGACTCCTTGCGATCTCTTCCATACGGGTTAATGTCATCGAAAAGCTCGACAAACAACCCGAAAGGTCAAACTTTGTACTCACTCCGCGCAGGTTAATGTCATGGATAACACTCGGCAAACAACCTTGGATGGGTCAAAATCCTCGCCGTCGGCGGTCACCGTCGACTACCATCATAGTCCGCGCCCACCATCGCCGGCAATCTTGCCGGTCATCACCATGTGTCATCCGCGCCGATCGCGTACCGTCCTTACCGACCATCGCCGGCAATCTTCGCCGGTCATCGCCATTGTCGTCATCATCGCGCCATTAATCGGCTGCGCCCGGTCGCGTCGACTACCTCAGCCATTCAATTTGACCTCTTCCATGCGGGTTAACGTCATCGAAAACTTCACGGCCGGGATAGTAGCGTCTGGTGGACTTCGCGACCTCTTCCATGCAGGTTGCGTCATCAGTAAAACTTCGACTAACAAGAAAGGTCAAAAGGTCCTTGGTGGACTTCGCGGCCTCTTCCATACGGGTTAATGTCATCGATAAACTTCGACAAACAACTCGGGGAAAGGTCAAAAGGTCCTTGGTGGACTTCCGGCCTCTTCCATACGGTTGGCGTCGGCGAATAATATTAGACCAATAACTAGAAAGGTCAAAACTTTGTACTTGCTCCCACACGAGTTGCGTCATGGGTAACACCACAAACAACCTCGGATAGGTCAAAATCTCGGATTCAATTCGACCTCTTCCACGAGTTAACGTCGCCGGGTAACACTCGACAAATAACCTCGGGGTCAAAATCCGGCGGATTGATTCGACCTCTTCCATACGAGTTAACGTCGCCGTCACACGACAAACAACCTCGGGCGAAGATCCTCGGCGAATTCAATTGACCCTTCCATAGTTGCGTCGCCGAGTCACACTCTACAACCTGATAGGTCAAAGATCCCGTCGGCCGACCGCAGTCACCGATTGCCATTGCCGTACCCCGTCGTAACCACATGGCGGTCGCGCCTCAATCCGGACGTCAAGCGGGGCGATCGCCGGTGAAGCGGTGGAACCACGGCGTCGTAGGCCTTGATCTCTAACGACGATCGGCGGGACGATGCGCCGGACCGGGAAACCGTGATGTACCATGGGCCGATCGCCTCCCAGCGAACGATCCGACGGGGCGATACCGGACGGGCGGAACTACGTCTGCGTGGGCCTTGATCGCCTCTAACAGGCGATCCGACGGGGACGATCGGGGAAAGAACCAACGTCGTGGGCCGATCGCCTCTAACCGACGATCCGGCGGGACGATAACGGTCGGAAAGCGGAAACGGCGTGCAGTGGGCCTTGATCGCCTCTAACCCAGGCGATCCGACGAGGCGATGCCGGACGGTCGGAACCGACGTCACGGCGCGCGATCACCTCTTAACGAACGATCAAAAGGCCGATATCGGACGAGGCCGGAAGCCGGGGAACGGCGTCAGAGAGGCCTTGGCCTCTGACGGTCAGCGGGGCGATAAGCCGGACGAAGCCGACTGACGTCAGTGTGATCGCCTCAAACCAGGCGATCAAGCGGACTAGTAAGCGGGGGAAAGCGGGTCCACGACGTCGTGGGCCTTGATCGCCTCGCAGGGCAAACGGGGCGATGCGGATGGTGAAGCTGGAACCGACGTCTGTGGGCCTTGGCCTCTAATCAGGGCATCCGGGGCGATCGCCGGACAAGGCGGAAGCGGAACCGGCGTGTGGGCCTTGGCCGCCTCCCAGCGGGATCCGGGCGATGCAGGCGGTAGGAAGCCACGACGTCGTGGGCCTTGGCCGCCTCACACGGTCCGGCGGGGCGATGAGGGGCAGTAGGAACGTCTGCAGTGGGCCTTGATCGCCTCCCGATCGCTCTTGATCGCCCTCTTGATCGCCTCCAAAGACCCTCACTCAAGCAGAAAGGGAGAGGGGAAAGGTGTGCCTCTCCCTCTCATCTTAGGGGGGTATTTATAACCCCCCACAAGGGCAAAATGGTAAAACCTCAAAAATGGTTCAGCACTCGCCAATTTCTCGGCCCGTGGTAAGCTAGCGAATCTGTATGGGCAGCCCAGCAGTAGCAGCGTTGAACTCGCCCATTCGACCGGGGATTCACCGGATGGCGCTGACCCATCGTTGGAATGGCGGCATTCAGCGGAATGGCGACAGCGAATGGCCTTGACCGAAGATTCACGGAATGGCGTGCCATCGCAGCGGAATGGCCGCGACCCGCAGATCCGCAGCGGAATGCGTAGCCCAGCAGCATGCGTAACCCACCATGCGCCCGCCGTACGCTTCGCCCGCCTCGACCCGACAGACGCCGCAATCGGTCAGCGCTATAGCGTCTGTAGTTCTGTAGCAGCCGCCCTATCCTGCCGCCAGTGGTGGCCGACGCAGCCAGTCCCGAAATGCGAAAACTTCGCGAGTATCCAAATAGCTCCATAACCTCAAAATCTCATGCCAACGGCTACACATCTTCTTCCATAATCATAATTTTGTATTTTTATGATGGTTTATTCTCTCAAAATGCATGATTCATGGGCCCGCACGTTTAGTTGAAGAACTCGTTATTTTATTTGGCATTTATATTTTGGATGATTAAGCTAATGTCATCCAAAATATGAGAACCGATATGGCTCTCAAAATATGACTAGTCAAAGCACAAATCTTGATGTCAGCGATATGATTTTGAGTCCGTCGAGATCAAGCTTAAAATATCATTGAAATTTTTGGGACATCAATCCCAAAACAACTCCCAAATATGGAGTGTTTATAGTCAAATCGGCGTCTCGACGGCGGATCTAACTAGCCTAAGATCTCATAATTGACTTCATTTGGGCATCCAAATGATCAAAATACATCAAATGATTGAAGGATTCATCGCCGTCCGTCGAGGGAGTGCAGATTTACATGAATTCTGAAGTGCCTCCTCCATCTATAAATAGCCCCATTCCTCACACAAAGGAGGAAGTGAAGAACAAATGGAGCCAAGTGAAGAGGCTGAAACAAGTGAAGAGGAGCCAGCTTGTCGTCACCCTGCCCGGCCACCGTATTTGATCCTGCCGCGTCAATCGCCCAGCAAGGAAGAAGAGGAAGAGTCCAAGCAAGGAAGAAGAGGAAGAGCAGAGCAAGGAAGAAGAAGAAGAGCAAAAGGAAGAAAGAGTCCGAGGAAGAAGAGGAAAAGCAGTGGGGAAGAGCTCTGAAGCTTGAAGATCCTCCAAGCAAGATCGCAAACAAGATTGCACTCCTCGGCTTATCATACCACATTTGTTGTTATTACAATGTATTCCAGGAGATTCAGCATCTCATGATATGATTCTGGTTTTGTCGTTCTGCGGTTATTCTCTCTATCATTCGTAATCTGTTATCGGAAGATTTTGTACTCTGCAGATACATAGTGAAAGCTTTCTTACTGGGCCGTGGTTTCCCTCTTTTTTGAGTTTTTCCACGTTAAAATTCAGGTGTCTCTTGTTCTCTTTAATTACGCGTATTGTGTCTGAACTTCAATAATAAAGGCGTAAACTTTCACTCTCTGGTTTTAAAGCTTGATAATAGTTTTATAATATAGATATAATTATAAATATTTATAAAGCTATTGAAATAGTTAATTATTTCACTTAATTTTAATGAATGAAAAATAATTATTTATTTTCAAATGTAATAAATAAATCATTCAGTTATAATATTTATCTTCTTAAAGAAAATTCATTTATTTTCCAAAAAACAATTTAAATGTAATGGCGTAATTGACTTGTGACTTTTAATCCTTAATCATTGATCTTCCAATTTGGTATCCCACTTTAACGTTAAGAAAAGAATTAATTATTTAAATCGCAGTCACTAATTGGGTGACTTGCTCATTCAGTCATTTCGTTGCTAATTCACATCGTGTCGATATGGCTGCAAATTATGAGTAATTCTATTCTTAAATTTTAGTTTGATCATACTTAATTAACTAATTCAAATTTTAACCATACTCAATTTAAAAAAATTGCCAAAAATAATTTAGATAAATTTGTTTTATCCTCAACGGGCCGCTCCCTTTGAATCACGTTAAAGCTTCGCGATATTTTCCTAAAATTTGACGAAAATAAATGAAGTTGCCGTGGGATTTCAACCACGTTGGGGATGAAATATGGTACTAAAGGGAGCATAAATCTCTAGATTAACGTCTACACTTGACTACGTAAGTCTACTTTTTAAATTATTTAAATCATTATTCTTTTAAATAAAAGAATAATTTAAGCAAATTAATTTTATTTTTAGTTTTTAAGAAATAAAAATATATAAATCTTGCTTGAAGTGCGGTTAATTTTTTGATAAGATTTATCAGTAGCGGATACTAAAGTTTCAAATTTAGGGATTGAGAAAGCGAAATGTAAACATTAGTAAAAAGTATAATTTTTTTTTTTTGCTAAGAAAATTAAAATTGTACTAATTTTAATTGGTGTAATTTGGTTCGAAGAATTTATCGACAAGAAACAAGATAGTTTAGGATTCATTTTTTATTTTTATTTTTAACATCTTATTTAAACAAAAATAGTAAGTTTACTTTTTATTTTATTTTTATTTTGATGATTACGAGAAAAAAAAATGCTGCTTGGGAGCCAATAAGGAGAAACTTTATTTCTTTTGTTAAGTTTTTTCAATTAATTTAAATGAACAAAAGAATAAGCCATAAAAGAAATTGAAATTTATAATAATTTAATTTTGTAGTCTACACTCGGATATTTAAAAGGGCTTCGAGACCTCTAGCAAATGCGGTTGCAGCTAGGGTTTCCGCCGGTGAGTGTTTTTTCCTTTGCTCTTCATCCTCTCCTCAGTGATTCTTCCTCCTCCCCCCCTCCCCTCTCTGACCTTCGGCTCTTTGTTGGAGGTCAGTCTTTTTTCAGTTTTTTTTTCTTTCTCTTTTTCCTTGGACCATGGCCTCGTTTAGCCATTTGTTCAATGGTTCTTTCCCCCCTCTTTCTACTTCCCTTTCCTCTGCCTCTATTTTGGGCAAGCCTTCTCTCGACTCTAACAAACCTTGAAATTGGAATGAGCTCATTCTAGCATAAAATGACAAAAGCCAAGCTCTTTCCCTTTCTTTTATCCCCTTCGATTTTTAAGAGGTTTCGTTCTCTCAGGATGAACTCTCAGAAGAATAAAGAGAATGGAACATATCCCTTGTAGGTCACTCAATCGGAAAGCGCCTTTATTACGTCTCTCTTCTGGCTACAATCAAGAAGAAGTGGAAATTTAAGGGAACTCTTGAATTGCTAACCCTGGAATGGGATTTCTTCCTCTTCAAATTCACTTGCTAAGAGGACTACAACGTCATTTGGGATAATGGGTCTTGCTTCCTCAATGTCGGCCTTTTCTTTCTAGAAATGGGCATGGAACTCCAGGCCCTCTAAGGAACAAATCTCTAAGCCCTATGGATAAAGCTGTCGAATTTCCCTCTCTATTGCTACAACGAAATGGGCTTCTCTAAGGTTGATAGTCGGATTGGGGTTCTTCTTACAGTGGACAATTTAACTGCTACAAAAGCCAGGATTACTTTAGCTCGCATTACTTTTGCTCGCATCTGTGTTCAGATAAATACTTCCTCCTCCCTCATGGACTCGGTTCCAATCAACTTGAATGGGATGAAATTCAATCAAGATATTGTTAATGACTGGAAGCCATCGGTATGTTTAAAATGTCATACCTTCTCGCATGATGATAAATCTTGTCCTCAAAACCCAGCCCCCCGAGCTCAAAATCGTGGTCGTAGCCGCAGTTGTCCTCCGCCTCAAAGAGTCCATCATGAGAATATCCAAAACTCGTTGATTGATAAACCTCCTCAGGTACTTCCCTCTAACCCTTTAGCAAACGGTTCAAGGTTATTGAATGGTTCAGATAAAGACCCCCTCCCCGAAAACCACTTTACGGCTGATCTTAACCAACCTCCTATCTTATCGCCTTTATCGGAGGACCTCTCGGAGTAAGAGGAAGAACTTGCAATTAACGAGCAGCATACTTATTCTGAGTCTCTCTTAGAATCACAAAGTGGTACTACAACTTCTGGAGTTATCATCCGGTCTGCTGCCGTCTCTCCTTTCTGTATAGATTCACAGAAGGCTAAGGAAAAAAATCTCTAACACTCATGAGAAATCAGCTCATGAAGGGGACATTCCTAAGTCTATCTCAAATGTGACCCCCTCTACCCATAAAGGCAAACAAAAGAAGGGCAAGAAGCCCTCTACCTCTTCTTCCCAATGATCCTCCCTACTCTGGGAAGTTGGAATGTCCGTGGCCTCTCAGCTGAGGGCAGAAACCTCAATTGTTTGAGGATAATAAAGGAGTTTCGGCTCGACCTTCTCTGTCTCATAGAGACTAAGATCAACTCAGATATGACTAATCGTCATTCTTCCTTCCATAAGTTTACTATATTTCCCTCTGAATCTTGTTGCTCTAATTTTGAAGATGCTGGTGGTGATCGTATTTGGATTAAATGGTGTTCTGATCATCTTGATTTTAAACCCTTAGTTAAGACCTCTCAGTTCATCCATAGCTCTGTCTCCATTGTTTGTACTGAGACCTTCTTTATAACTTACATATATGCTGAAAATGATGCACACTCCAGATTATCTCTATGGAACTCCTTGAGGGATTTAGCTAGTGTAATATCTAAGCCCTAGATTCTTATGGGAGACTTCAACTATTGTTTCTCTAATAATGAGAAATCTGGTGGTAACCCTATATCCCTTAATAACTCCTTGGAATTTAAGGATTGTATTAATGACTGTGAGCTTTTAGACCTTCCCAATACAAACCTCTTCTATACTTGGTTAAACTAGCAGATAAACAATCCTATCTCCTCTAAGCTGAATAGAGTTCTATGTAATTCTCGTTGGCTTGATTTGTTCCCTTACCCCTTCTACAAAGTTCCTCCCTCTATCCTCTGATCATTCCCCCCTTGTCACCTTCTTACATCACACCCATAAATCATCTCATCGGTTTATGTATCATAATCACTTGTCTTCTACCCTAGATTTTTTGAAGGTAACCAAGGAAGCTTGGTTTGGTTTTGTTCACTAGGACCCCCGTTTTATTTTTTCAAAGAAATTATCTCAAGTCAAAATGGCTTTCAAAAATAAACAGTGGGATTCCCTCCCCTTACAGCTTCAAATTGAGCAGACTAAGAGAGATCAAATATAGATTATGTCTAAACTTGATAGTGACCCCAAGTAACACTATTAATCTATATGCAAAGGATATTAAAGAAAGATATTCGATGTTAATCCTTATGGAGAGCATATGGGTTAAGCAACGTGTTAAGGCTTACTGGCTCACTCAATCTGATTGATCTCAAATTTCTTTATTGCTCTATCAAAGAGAGGAAAAATGCAAATCTTATCAAGGAGCTTCTAATTGATAAGGGGCTGATTAATGATCATGACTCTATGGCTAAGGAGATTTGCAGGTATTACTCCTCCCTCTTTAATTACTGCAATTCTAACTCTCTTCATCTCCGGGACTTCCTTCTGGGAGAAAGCCTACCTCCTGGGATAGTTGTGGATTTGGTGGCTGATATAAGTGATCAAGAAATTCTTTCTGCACTTAATAATATTAGTGAGAACAAGTCTCCTCGCCTAGAAGCAATTTCTGAAGGATGCCCATCATTTCTTTAAGACCTAGAAACTGCCAACCTGTTTTAAGCATACTCTTATCTCTTTAGTCCCCAAGGTGAAGCATTCTAACTCAATCTCAGATTATCGTCCTATCTCTCTTTGTAATACATTCTATAAGGTGCTTGCAAAAGTTCTTGCCAGTAAAATCAAGAAGACTCTTCCTATTCTTATCAACTCGGCTCAAGCAGCTTTCATTATGGGTAGGGACATTGCTGATAATCTGGCTATGACTCATGAGATTTGTAATGAATTCTCACCCTCTCATCACTAGGGAAAGTTTTTTGCTAAATTTGATCTAAGAATGGTTTTTGACTCAATTAATAAAAAATCTCTAATTCATAGACTTTTGGCTAAAGGTTTTCCATTTCGTTTTATCAAATGGGTGGAGGCTTGCATTCTAGATGTTCTCTTTTCTGTTGTACTCGATGGTGAAATAAAGGGTCTCTTTCCTTCATCAAACGGTTTACGGCAGGGGTGTCCTCTTTCTCCCTTTCTATTTACCTTAGCTATGGATACTTTCTCTTGTATTATGGAAAAAGAAGTTAACCTTTTTCGTTATAACTCTTTCTCTGCTGGTTCCTTCAATATCTCTCATATCCTCTTTGCAGACGACTTATTAGTTATAGGGGTTGCAAACAACTCTTCATTGGAATCTCTCAAGCATGTCTTGAGTCTTTAGAGACTTACCTTGGGTTGGAAGTCAATATTGATAAGTCAGTTATTTGTTTTTCTAAAGAGATTAAAAGGGTGGAAGATCTTATTAACATCCTCAACATTAAGAAATGTTCTCTTCCTATCAAACACCTTAGTCTTCCTCTGGCTACGGGTCCTATCAGGATGGTTCACTTCAATACCCTCTTTGATAGACTTCAGGGGTGGTTGGCGGGCTGAAAATGTAAATTTATTTTCCTTGGGGGAAGATTCCAATTGATTAGATCATCTGTGAATAACTTGCTTTCTTATTGGTTTAGATCCATTGTCATCCCAAAAGGAATTATCAAGCGTATTTGCTCCTTCACATCTAACTTCTTTTGCCATAATAGGGATAACAAGAAATTATACACTATCTCTTTGGCTAGGACCACCCTCCCTAAAGATAAGAGGGATAGAGGTATCCTCTCTGCTTCATCTCTTAACTCTCATTGTAAGGTTAAAACCTTATGGAAAGCACTTAACAAAGGTTCTCTCATGCAAGATGGTGTGACTAGAAATACGAGTCGGTCTGGAAAGCCTCTCATCATAGGGTCTCTCCCCTATGGAAGGAGTTAAAGTCCTAGGCTACTAGATTCAGGGATAAGTTTCATTACCACATTGGAAATGGAAGAATGCTTTCTCTCTTTTATGATCCTTGGCGTGATAGCAACACTCTTGCTGACATTCTGGGAGCCAATGGGCCTAATGCTATGGGCCTTCCATCTGATGCTAAGTTAAGTTCTATCATTTTAGATGGGAGGTGGAGTCTTCCTAGGGGTTCTTTTCCTAACTTCTCTTTACATTATGAAAAAAATCCTAAGCATTCCTTTACATGGTGGTGAGGACTAGATCTCTGGAGATAAAAGTAAGCATCCCTCTAATATGGAGTTCAAAAATGCTATCTTTGAGTCTTATCCTAGTGTGAGTTGGTATAAAGAGATTTGGTTTAAAGGTCATGCTATAAATTATGCTTCTATAGCTGGATGGCTTACTTAGGTGGGCTAAAAATCACATATATGCTATCTAGAAGAGGTTTGAGGCCTACTGTTGAATGCTTTTTTTGTCATATCTCCTCAGAATCTCACTTGCATCTCTTCTTTAAGTGCCTCTTCTCCATGAATATGGCAAGAACTTTTCTCCCAAATGGCCAATTCTTCTTACTACAATATTCTCTACAACAAATTCTAAGCAATGTAGATATTCATGCTCATAAAATGATCAAAAGGCTGTTATGGTATACACAATATGACGGGAGAGAAACAACCGGCTCTTCTCTTTAACATCCTCTTCCTTCCCCATTATAGTCAAACAAATCAAAAGTCTTATAACATTCAAAATTGCAAGAAGGAAGATGAAAGATTCTTTGCTTTCTCATGTTTTACATATGCTAAAGTTTTGGAGAAGTGCAGATGCAATCTAAACTCCCTTTATCTCCTCTTCCCAGCTTTTTCTCCTTTTTATTTTTAAATTCTTCGGATACGGGTTCTGGACGATGATGACTAACTGTTCAGAGCAAATTTTTGTCCATAATTTTGTTTAAGGCCCTACCAGGATGACCTTCTCAGCAACCTTGGCTGAAACATTTTTAGTAATCTCCCTCTAATGGATGACAATGAAGGTAACCGCAGGTTTACCTTACTCTCTTCATATTGCTCGTCTCGGGTGTTGGCTGTGCTGGAATTGCCAACTCACTTTTGTAGTATGAGTCCAATTCATTTGTCTTTTGTTCATTTTTTTTTTCCAGATTTTTGCTTTCTAATTTTTGACTATGTATTTATCCTTGAGTTACTTACTATATATCTTTCTTAATCTCTTTTCACTCATAGTATTTTATATGTAATCTATTTTTATTTTGGAATGTAATTTGATAAAGTTTTAAAAATTTTTATAAAAAAAAAAAAATTAAAAGACTTCGAGAGTGGTATTACATAATATATTATTCAGATTTTTTTTTTGAACTTTTTAGAGGTTAATATTTAATGTATTTATTGATAATCAATATGATGTGACAATTTATTAATGAAATTGTCACAGCTCTAACCTTTACGTGTTTTCGTGTCACCGTGTCGTCCAATCACTGGGACACGAGTGGCACCTCAGTATTCACAGAAGCCTCACGCAAACATTCACACATCCCACTGCAATTCCATTCCTCAACAGCCATGGAATTCCCCTTCGGCCACCGCGACAATCACCATCACCATCGTGGCGATGAAGACGAAGACGATAGCCGTCGCCACCAGCACGCCGGCATCTATCCCCCACCTGTTGTCCACCACGTCTCCCATGATCGAGGCTACGATCCCCCTCTGCCTTTCGCCGGCGCCTCACCTTACCATGTCTCTCATGAATCAGGGCCAGGACACGGCCCACCGCCTGGCGGACAACACCACGTTTACCCCCCACCTGGCGTCCAATACCCCGTCCACGCCATCCATGATCGAGGCTACGACCGGCCTCCGCCGTTTGCCAGCGGCTCAGCTCACCACGTATCTCATGAACCTGTGCTAGGATACCCCCCGCCGCCTCCTTTAATCAGGGCCGATGTCGTGCCTCCGCCACCTCGTCCGTTCGCTGGAGCTCCGGTTCAGCATGTTACTCATGAGACTCCATACGGCCATCGCCCTGGATACACTGAACACGTGAGTCATGAAAGCTGGGATGGTGGATCTTTGAATAAGCTGCCGACAGTGAGGATATATACGAAGGCCGAGGAGAACTACTCACTTTCGATCAGGGATGGGAAAGTTGTCCTCGAGTTGAAGAATCCAAGTGATAAACGCCAGGTAGGGTTTTTTTTTTTCCTTTGCCCTAATTTTACTGGGGTTTCTGTGCTATTTTGGGCCCAAAGGTGGAATTTTTCCCCTTTCTGCAGCACATCTTATTTTAACTAGGAGGTTTGGAGTTTTTGACACTTGGATCGCGTGTTTTCCTCCTTGAGTGTTATTGGCATTCATTAGTTTTGTTTTGATCTTGTCGATCTATCTCATAATTTGCTTTTTCTTGGGGACTTTAGTGATCTTCATTATTTTTTTTTCTTCTGATAACCTTACTTTTCTAAATTATTTTAAATTGTTTGTTGGTTATTTGATAAGTTTGCTATACTTTTATTTTGTGGATGATGAGTTTCGTTATCCTGTCTGAAATTCAGCATTGGATTAAGGACCTCAAATACAGCACAAAGATAAAGGATAAAGAGGGTTTCCCTGCATTTGCTCTTGTGAATAAAGCTACTGGTGAAGCCGTGAAGCACTCCTTTGGAGCAACTAAACCAGTAAGCTAATCTGTTGAATGATGGATATTTTTGTCCTAATTTTATACACTCTGTTTAGATTTTGGAATTACCATTTTAAACGATATTCAATCTTTCTTTTTTAATTTCTTTTAATTTTGGTGCTGCTTTGGTCCAATTAATACAAAATCATGAGATCCAGGGAAATATTAACTTTATGTTGTTTTAGGGTTATATATGTATATAACACTTAAACTTTGATATTTACTCGGGAAATTTTCATACATGGGACACAATTCTTATGCATTTACATATCTAACATCTAATGTTTGATATTTACAAATATGTAACTTACCTTATGCATGAAAAGGCATATTTCACTTTAAAAATTTATGATGGTGCTCTTTTTTATGTAATATTAGAGATTTAGGGCTATTTATATAAATATGAAAGTTTAGGTTGACGTGGAAATATATATGAATTGTGCTATGTATATAAATGCCTCAATTTACTTATATGTTACTTAAGTGTTATAATCACATCAAGACATATACATACAAAGATATATTTCAACACAACAACAACAAGCCTTAATCCTACTAGGTGGGGTCGCCTACATGAATCCTTCGTCTCCATTGTGTCATATTATGTGTCAAATTCTCATTTAAATCAAGTATACTAAGATCATTTTTTATACATCTTAACCAAGTCTTTTTAGGTCTACTCTACCTTTCTTAATATAAAGGCAAATCTAATGCATCTACTCTCCTAATGTCATCTGGACGACCGACGCTTTATGTGGCCAAACCATCTAAGGCGACTCTCCCTAATCTTATTTACCAATGGAGCTACTCCAACTTTTTCCCGAATATACTCATTTTGCATTCTCTTTTATTGACCAACATTCTACACCATAAGTCATTGCAGGTCTTACCACCATCTTATAAAATTTTCCCTTAAGTTTAAGTGGAACTTTTCTATCATAAAGATATATTTCACTTTAGAAAATTAAATTTTAGTGCTATTTTTAATACGATATCAAAGATTAGGGTGTTATATAAGTAATTATTAAAGTTTAGATGTCACATTTGTAAATACATAATAATTGTGTGGTATGTATCTAAATCCAACTAAATATTTTCTAGTTTGTTGGAATATATATTGTCATTCCATATACACCTTTATAGATTATCTAACTCAGGCATTAAAGAAAAAAATGTTTTTAGATTCCACATTGTGCATATTCTTGCTTGAAGTTTAAACGAAAAGCTTGAATACATTTAATACAGGTGGGTAGTTTATGATTAGTTTGTGATTGAAGAAATGCAAAGTGCTTTCATAGATAGGATGCTAGTTTGCATCTACGCTCTCGTACTTATTTAGCATCTATTTTTTATAAATTATGGGTGAACATTTTATATCTATTATATAGTATAAAGACAAACGCATATGTTTCACACGTGTATGGGAAGCTAGGCTAATTGACTGTATTTTTAATCTATGAAGGTGGGAGCTTTGCATATTCTAGGTTAACAAAGTGTGTTTGCTTGTAAAACAATCAGGATGCTCTAGTACTAGTTCTCACCTCAATATCATGTTAAGAGATTAATTCAATACAAATATCAAAATGTTTCAAATTGATAATGCTTGTAATAACTTTAATTACACAATATCATCATTCTTTTTAAAAATGGGTATCATTGATGATTTTGGGGATAAGTTGTTCTAACTGTCATCTACATGTTCAATTAAATACCCTCAAGAGTGATTAATCCAAAAGTCCCATCAATTTTTCTGATAAATTTTTTTCTTGTGAATCATTTCTCAAAGATTTCCCCTAAATTCTTTCCGTGCATTGTCTATGTTTTTATTCACAAACAACATAGGGAGAGAGTAGGAGCTCTCAAGTATGTGTTCCTTGTGTATTCTCCTATTTAAAAATGATACAAATACTATCAACCTACCACAAAAAGATTCATTACTTTGATGGTTGTGACTTTTGTTAAAAATAAAGTTTCTTTATTCAAATTTTTCTTCAAGGGTAGGATGTTTAATTAGATGTTTGATGAAAGCTCTGTCATCTTGACATTCTTATAATACAAAACCCTATAAAACCTTGCATTTTACCTTTAAGGTAATATATAAAAAGGAATAAACCCAATCAGAATTTCCAGCAAGCTTAAGACTCGGAACCATTATTAGGTTTCACTGATCATCTCATCACCACTCCTTTATACTCAATCTAATAACATGCATTTTTTTATTTATTTTTTCGCTTGCACGTAAGGTTTTTATTATAAATATTAACTCTAACTTCATTACAATACTATAAACCCTATTTGAGTTGCTGAAAAAAATGAGAATTAGAAAGAGATCATGAGCGAACAAATAAATTCTTTTGATAAAAACCACACTCGGGAGGTTGTGAACCTACCAAAAAGAAAAAGTATGTGGGAAGAAAGTGGATCATTTATAAAATATAAAGTAGATGGGAGTTTGGAATGATACAAGGTATGATTAATAGCTAAAGGATATATTCAATTTTATGGCATTGGTTATCAAGAAATTTTTGCTCTCATTGCAAAAAAAATGTATACAATCCATATTATAATTTCTCTAATTGTTAATTTTATATGATCCACGCAACGATATTATGTGAAGAATGCTTTCTTATATATAAATATTGAAGAAGAAATTTATACGGATCTACCAACTTGATTCAATAGTGATTTTATAAACAAGGTGTGCAAATCAAAACAAGTTTGTATGTATTAAAACAATCCTCAAGAGCTTGATTTGACAAACTCACAAAGTTATGATAGGAGTTGGTTACAAGCAATGCTAAGGAGACCATACACTCTTCATAAAGCACTCGGTAAAAAAAATTTCAATTCTCATTGTGTACGCTGATATAATTGTCTGAGGTGATGACAATCAAGAGAGGGAATTTCTTGAGAAGAAACTTACTGAAGAATTTAAATTCACAGATCTAGATTAACTCAAATACTTATTGGGCATAAAAGTGGTTAATTTAAATAAAAAAATATTTCTCTCTAAGTAAAAATATATTATGGATTTACTAAAGAAAATAAAAATGACAGAGTGCAAACCATTTGAAACCCTAGCTAAACTACGTCAAAAGTTGGATATAGATGAAGAAGGAATCAAAGTAAACATGAGATAATATCAATGTTTAGTTGAAAAATTAATCTATTTATTTCACATCTGACCTGACATCATATTTGTAATAAGTCTTTTCAATCATTTCATGCATAAACCTGAGTCTCTTCTTCAAGCTGCCTACACAATTTTCAGATACCTTAACTCAAGTATAAGGAAAGGAATTCTAAACAAAAAGCAGAATATTTTATAGACTAAATGATATACTAATATGAACTATGCTAAATCATCTGTGGATGTATGATCCACTTCAAAATATTGTTTGTTATTGAGAGAAAATCTCATAATTTGGAAGAACAAGAAATACCCTGTTGTATTAAGATCTAATGTTGAAAATGAATTCAGGGCAATTGCCTAAAGAATTTGAGAGCTTTTATGAATAAGATCATAATGGATGACTTAAAGGTTAAGTGAGAAAAAACCAATGAACATATATTATGATAATAAATCTATCACCAATATTGCACACAATACAATACAAAATGATTTTATCAAGCATATTGAAGTTGATAGACACTCATAGAAGATAAAATGTAAAGTTAGACTGATTTATACTTTAGATGTACCAATAAGATATTCATCAAAGGACTCTTGCAACTCTACGTTAAAAAAAATATTATAAGCAAACTTGAAATGATAGACCTATATTGTTCTATTTTAGGGGGAGTGCTAAAAGTGATGGTACTTGCAGCTATTGTCCTCCCCTTCCTCCATATAGTTTGGCCTTTGTTGTGGGCCCCACACATCAGATCCTAATCCAATCAAAGGCCGAGCTCCTAGTGCTAATGGATTAGGATCATTAGCCTTTGGATTGCTTTCCCATGGATTTCTAAGGCTACCAGGCCTATTGAGTGATTAATCCCTTCCTACTTTATGTATTAAGTAATTTGCTTTGATTTATTTCTTTTTTGAAAGAGCTATGTCTATATAAATCCCACATTTTATACAAATTGGAAGCATTAAAAGAACTTTAAGTGTTTTTTTTCATATTTTATTTACTAACTCTACTTTTGTATATTTTTTGCTCTCTACTTTTCTACAAGTGGTATGAGAGCTGATGGTTTGATTATGATCAAAATCATTAAGTTTGTAACTCTTATGAGTATTGGAGTTTACAACTGTGGTCGAGTAAGGTTCCAAAGTAGATGACTCTCACCCATTTTACATTATGGTGTGGGATTTGTCTTCATGGCATTTGATCTTGTTGAAAAAATTTTACGCAAGGGAGATTTATAATTGATTTGGAGGACTCATGTGAGAGATTATTGAAATGCATATACGAGCAGAGTTTCACATTGAAACTTACTGACAGTGGCTCTTGTTCTCTTAAATGGGTCTTCTTCAATGTGTCATGTTTCACTTTGCCATTTGATATCCCATACTCCTAAAATTGCCTGAATATCAGAGTTTTTGTGTTTCATAATTACTGCTCATTGTTTTATAAGAGTCATTTCAGTTCTAATCATAGTTATATAGTTAGAAATGGACAATTTTATCTTTTGGTATGTATTCCTACCTATTGTCTTATTTCGTTGAGCATTTTATTGTGCCTTTTTTCCCGGACATAAAAAAAATTATTTGCTATAAATTACTAGAACAATGCCTACTTGTGACTCCCAGAAATGAATCAAGTATTAAGTGAAGGTTAAGATTTGTATTACTTTTTCACCTCTTACTGTATATCATAAGCAATAGCTTTTTTCATTGATTTATGCAGCTTCATTTTTACCGCTTTTAACACTCTTTAATAGTAAATATATTCTTGTGCATTTAAATGGTTCCTCAACATTTGTATATATATATATATTGAAGATTTGTTGTAATCTGCATCCTAATAAGCAAGTCTTATTGAATCTCATATCACTGTACAATGCCTATCATTATATGAGTTAGTTATCAATTGTAATCTACCATCAAATTTTTAATGCCTTATATGAAAAGATCATTCTCAATTAATTTCATGTTCATTAATGTTTTATTGAGCCTAGTAGTCCTCCACCTTTTTTGTTCACTTCAATTACACCTCAATGATTCATATACCTATTTCTACTACCTCATCAATGTCTAGATTATTATAATTATTCTGTAATTATTATACTACTTATTAATTCATAGATTATTGTAATTATTCTTTGTTGATGTTGCATATTTCTTATTAGAAGTTCTCGTATGATTATATAAATATTATACAAATGTTGGAATGAAATATTCAACTAATTTTTTTAATTCTTGTTATGGCATCTGAGCATTTGTCTTTTTAAAGTATTTTTATAAGCCATAGTCTTCATCACTGCATTGCCTAGAGTTTGAAAACATTCATTGTTGCAAGCCTTTTTTCTTTCTACCTAATTTTCTCATTTGTATCTTTCATCATTGCAGTCTCGTCTCTTCTTTCTCTTTGCAATGAATTTCTACTGCATTTTCCTTTCCATGGATCACAAAAAATATCAGTGCTCCCTTGGTCTTGGATTCTTTTGGAACCAAGACTGGGTGACAAAAATCCAATTGGAGAGTTACAAAACATGATCTAGTCAAGCTATTGTTTAGGTGAACAGAATGGTTATGGAATTCATGGTTTTTGAAATAAGTGAGACTTACATGTTTCTTTGTTTAGCAGAAGAAATCTGGGATATCGTAAATAATACTTATTTTAAAGTTTTGTGGTGGCTAAAATCTCTGTGAGATCAAAATCAAGATCTTGGTCACAAAGCATGGTGGATAAGCCATCCTAGAATTCTTTAATTTAATATAAAGCCTTTTGCAAGAGATTGATTACTATCAACACATCTAAATGGAATGTGGCAAAGATGTAATTCTCGTTAGAATGTTTGTTTTAAAAGATTAAATTTATGATGATCTTGCTAGATTACATGTTGAGTTTGATGATTTAACTCAGAAAAGAGGATTTAAGTGATTGCTATTGTTCAAATAAAAGAAGGGAGGAGTTATGATCGTTAATAACCTCATAGAAAGTTTGTCTGTAATGATAATGATAAAGGCTCCTAACATCACACACCCTAATTATTAACTCTCTTTCTCTGAGGAGTACAAGAAACCACGCTCATCAATTATGGTAAATAGAAATATCCTATAGTACACATATTGCAAAAAGGTTTGACACATAAAGCAAAGTTGTTGGAAGTTTCTTGTTAAACCACTAAACCACCAAATATAAACAATGATAGGATGATGGCAAGCATAAAAATATTGGCATGCATACATAGCATATGTAAAAGAAGATAACACCAATGAATTACCTTATTGAGTTTCAAAAAAAAAAAAAAGTTGAAAACACGTTGGTATCACTATGATAAATACATGTTTTGACGTCTTAGATATTACATTTTCTTCTCATGTTTTGAAGTCTTAAAGTTGCCCAATTATAGCCACTAGATTATTATAATTCAGGGGTTATAGATTATATGTTAACTCTTTATACTAATTCAAATTATTTAGTCTTTATTCAAACAACAAGAAAATAACTACTGTCATTAAATCCTTCGCGATTGTTGGTTGTCAAAGAGAAGCTCTTCTTATTATTATGTGGAGCTTGATTGTGTCGATAAATTGAGAATATATCGTCGACTCAGCTCTCAATTTCTTTAGTCGAGCAGGGGGCAGTGCACCATCTGCTTGGGGTTCAGGGGCTTAGCCGCTGAAAATATTTTTTTTGGTGTCTTGGCGCTAGGAGGACGGCATCACGATGCAAGGATCTATGTGTTTGCACAAGGAAATTAGTAAAGCAAGTGCCTTGGTGCTGACACTAAGATCCAGACACTTATTTTACAAGATAGAGAGACCAGTTTCTTAGCGCTTAAACCCATGCAAAAGAGTTAGAAGGATAGTGACGCCAACATTAGAGTCGCATCGTTGTAATACTAAGAAACAACAGAGTTTATATTTATGCAGTTTTTGTAGTTTGTTTAATTTCTTATATCTTTTTTCTTTATTTTCTTGTAAGTGTGAGTGGAGAATACATGACCTAGAGTATGAGAAGTATGGAGGATTTGAGTGAAGGAAAATTGTATTATTTTTCTCTTTTTTTTCATAGTCGATTTTTTTGTGTGATTTAGTTCCGTAGTTTTTTTCTATTCTCAAATTTTTTTCCAGGCTAAATTTGGTGTCTTCCTTGTTTTATTGTTTTATACGCTTCAGTTCAAAGTTTTGTCCCGAATCTCTCGAATTATTTTGGCATTTTTTCATCCTCTTTGTAACAACACTTATAAACAAATCACTCATGCTTAAATGTCTTCCTGGTACCAAAATTATTCATGAAGTTATTGTCTTTCCAAAAGTTAATTAAGCTTTATATTAAAATATAGTACTGTATTTTATCTTTCATACTGTTTTTCAAAAATAGGTCATGAGGAGGACAATTGAATTTAAGAAAAAGATGCTGTCTGTCATTTTCACAAATCTAGTAAACAGAAACCTCCAAACTACCTATTACATTATCTTTTTTTTTTAAAAAAATGTAAATCTAATAAAGAAAAGATATTGCTGCAATACTTACGTCTTGGCCATCATTCTTTAAATCTTTTCCGGAATTTTTTATTAAACTATTTCTATCTTTTAAAATTCTCTCAATCCAATCACGTGTCTCTAAATGAGGTGATAAGCAGAATACAATTTATAGAAATGAATTCTAAGATTAACGATGAACAAGGGAAAACTATGAGTAACTCATTATGTCACCATTGTGCAAAAGCATGCGCGATGTAGACTCAACTAGTGACAATCAGGGCCAACGGCGATCATAATTGAGGACGAACAAACCTGCAAGGCATATAAGCAGGCTTAGAAACTGATATAAACCATAAAGGAGGTCAACACCTGATTTTATATGTTTTTTAGCATAAGCTCCCCTAGGATTTATATGAATATCATATAAATATCAACCAATTCTCTTCAATTCTTATGTGCCACCATTGGGACTTACGATCTATTTAAATTTTTTTTACAACGATATAAGTATTATATGATATACCATCTAGTTTGTACTGCGGCCATACTTCATCACCCAGTTCATCACTAATGATTTTCTTTTTCAGGTTAGTTTAGTCCCATACAACCCTAATGTTCCTGATGAATCGGTTCTTTGGACTGAGAGCAAAGACTTGGGCGATGGTTTCCGGTGCATTAGAATGGTAAACAATATTCTCCTGAACTTTGATGCATTTAATGGAGACGAAGATCATGGAGGAGTGCATGATGGAACCATTATTGTTCTGTGGGAATGGGTCAAGGGAAAGAACCAGAGGTGGAAGATTGCTCCTTACTGTAAGTGCTTTATAAGCCACACAAACTAGTCTTCTTCGTACTATCTGAAGCCTATAGATTTCATAATTTACCGTTTTTTTTTCTTTTTTGAATTGCAAGAATACCTAACTTGTTTTTTTTTTTTAAATGCAGAATGAATCTGAAGCTACCGACTGGTAATACTTTTTATGTATGAATGAACTTGTTTTAGATGTTATGATGTGCTTATATGCAACATTGTTATGATGAGTTCATAATGATGAGAATGACATTCTCTTTATGTTTGTTAAATTTCAATAGTTTGGCTGCCGTATTACCTGATTTAAGAATGTTCGGTTTGCAGCAAATCTGTGGAGGTTGTTTGCCTTTACATGATATTATCCACCTATGCTTATAGAGATGTAATCTTATGAATATCAGTTGATGAATTGGTTTCATGTCTCCTTTTGACTTTCGCTTGAAATAATCTTAATGCTTGGGTGATCCATCTTCTTTTGTACTTTGCTTTTGGGTTTGGAACCCTTTCTCTAAGTGGCAAAACATGCAGATCTTACTTACTGAAATGGTGTTCAATATAAGAGGGCTAACCATGGCTGATATATGTATGTATATGACATGCAGGTGCGCTATGTGTTTGTGTGCGCTGTGTGTATTATCACTATCAAGGTTGATGCTCATTATCAACATCGATATTAATGTACATTGTCATTACTAAGTTTGATTTTGTTATTGATATCAACATCAATGCCTATTGTTGATACTAATACTGATTCCCTATTTTCAACATACATGTTGGCATCTATTATTGCTAATAAGGACCTATGCTAGTTGTCAACATCAGTGTTAATGTTTGGTATTGATTTCAATAGTGATACCCATAATTATGATTAAGGTCGATGCTTATCATTGACACTAACCTTAATACTTTTCATCGCTAATAAAGTTAAAGTCGGTCAATAATATGAACATATATAGTCATTATTGATAAAAGATTAATGCATGTTGTGCTTCCAATAAAGTTGATGTTAGTCGTTAACAATAATGTTAATGCTTATAGCCTTGTTGATAAGGCTAATCTCCACTCTTGACACTAATGTTATCACCAATAAAATTGATTCCTATTATTAGGTCACACACCCATCATTAACCTTGACATTGATGCCATCCATTGCCAATAAGTTGTGAGATGCAATAACCTTGTTTGTACTAAAGTTGATGGTCCTTCTTAGTCGTTGATCCCCCCTCCTAAAGGAGAATAATCAAACAGACTACTAAGGATTTGTTAATGTAGAACAACTTCAACGTCTCAATGCTCTTGCTTCTGTAGTCCACATCAAGTATTATTATCTTAATACTTTTTTATATATTGAGAAGGATATCTATTGTAATTTATATTAGTGAAATCATTTAATTGAATTATCCTTTCTTAATATTTCACATAAAAATCTCATCTTTTATAAGAAATTGGGATTTTTTTTATAATATTAATATGATAAATACTTTTTTATCTCTATGGATGATGATGAGGAAGATTACAATTTATATACATTATTTTTAAAAATATTCAAAATAATTTATATCTTTGCAAAACTAAACTTTATCAGAATGTAATAATTGTCATCAGGTAATAAAGTTGAAAACATTGCAATTTGATGAATTCTTTCTATAAGAAAATTTTTGTATTGAAATATGCTCATAAAAAAACAGATCAAAGATTGATTTAAAAAAAAATAGATTTATTGTAAAATATGTGTAATTTTAATTTCATTAATTTTGAAATAAATGTAAGTGCTGTAAAACTCATCCTGATCAAAATATTAATCAAAATATCTTGTTTCATATAATTTCAATATAAAGTATTTTTCTTGTTTTTTTTTCTAGAGGCTTCAATATAATAGATTTTTTACCTAAAAATTAGTTTTTTAAAAAAAGTATTGATGACACGTTCATCCCTGTCATAATCTTTTAAAAATCTATGCCAACACGTTCATCCTTGAACTATTTTTTTTTTCTCAATGAGGATAAATAATATATATATTTGTGTTTAAATGAGGATTACCGTGTTATTTCTAATCAACAAGCTCCGCCATCTCTAATTGTTTGAACTTTGAAAATGGTTATATATTAATCAGAAATTAATGCTTGCTCACATGGACATTCTAATATAAATATAATTTTTATTTTATCTTACACTTTCAACCTCTCTCTCTCTCTCTCTCTCTCTCTCTCTCTCTCTCTCTCTATATATATATATATATATATATTATATCATTTGAATAATCGGAGTATAATTTTCCCAAGCCTATGCGGCTAGACTAAAAGACAGAAAAGAATATATTAGTTTAATTAGTTAGGTGTATAACCATCTAATCATTTTCGCATAGATTTGCTTCATTTTGTCATATTCGACAAAGTCCAATACAAATTATTTTTTTATCCGAAGACAGGATCCTTTATTACATCATTGAGGATATTAAGTGAGACCATAAAATAAATAATTAGTAGATCTCTGTTTGAATAAATATTTAAGTACTCAAAGAGAGTCAATTTTAAATATATTAACAGCCAATATATATTTGTCAAACATTCAACAAATTTTAGAAGCACTTTTGCTCTCATTTAAATTAATAGAATTTTAATATCATCATAATACATTAATCGTAGGTTTTAAATAACATATCACATCATCAAATTCATAAAAATGAGTTTATTTTAATTGGATTAATTACAAAAGGATTTATTTTTAACTTTTCATGCATAAAATTAAACCCAATTATCCACTTGGACGTGCCCAAATATATATTCACTCAAGAAAAAAAAAACTTTTTCTAACTTCTCTCTCTCTCTCTATATATATATATTGATATGAAAATTCTACTAGTCGAAGTATGAATCTTGATGTCAAAAATAAGTTGATCCTAAGTTGAAACTAGTCGAGGTTAAGCACATAAAATATCATTGAAAACTTTGGGACATCAGTTAAATCTCTAAATAGCTCTTAAACATAGAGTGTTTATAGTCAAATCGAAGGCGTCTTGATGAGTGAATCTAACAAGCCCAAGATCTCATAATTGACTTTATTTGAGCATTCAAATACTTAAACTACATCCAACGATCAAATCATTTTGAGCCGTCGATGTGGTTGATTTTGCGGTATTTCTGAACGTCACTCCTCCCATCTAAAATAGCGTCTCATTTTTCACATGAGGAAGAAAAGAGAGGAGAGAGTCAAGCATAATCGTCATACCACTCGCGATTGACCACTGGTTTAACCACCGCCAGTGCCGTCGGTCGCCGATCCTCATCATATCAATCTCCGTCATGGTTGTCACCGGAGCCTTATGCCGAAATCCGTCGCCGTCAACCATTGTCGTAGATCATCATCGAACCGTTCGCGCCACCGCCATTACCAAACATCGGTCACCGACCATCACCGATCATCACCGACCTTCATTGTCGGTCGACCCTTGTTTCATCTCTTATCATTGTCTGTTATAATAACCATGGAATATATATTTTATTTGTTGCGGTCTGATTCCCATTGTCACTCTTCTCATATATCTGATTCGTAATCTGTTGTTGGGAAAATTTTGTACTCTAAAATATACATAGTGGAAGATTTTTTTTCTTGGAGCCATGATTTTTCCCTTCTTTTGAGGTTTTTTAAAAATTCTAAAATTTTTCTTATTAATTCTTCAAACATCTTGTGTTAGATTCCAACAAAAGTAAAAGTAAACTTTATATTTTACCTTAACTAGTGATCTAGCATGCAACATATATATATCATATAGACAACTATGCATATTTAAAATCTGTTGATTTTATAAATGTGGGAAACATTGCATATACCGAATAAACCTAACTCCCTAACCCATTCACATGCTCAAGCATGACATCTATGCTTAAAAAATGAGAGGACAGGTCTTTTTTGTGATATATATATATATATATATATATATATATATATATATATATATATATATATATATATATATATATATATATATATATATATATATCTATATATAAAGTTCTGCTGTTCTGCCATGCATTTTCCATGACATTCAACATGAGCTCATTGCTTACGTTTTAAAGAAGACGAAGTAGAAGAAGAAGAGAAATAGCTGATACACTCAAGCCAAAGCCATATATGATCTCATCATGAGAACACGTTTAGGCACATGTAAAATGCATAATTTGGTCACCCATACAAATGATATATGTACGAAGCAGTTGAGCAGCTTAGTTCAGCTCTCAATGACATGCAAGTTTGAAGAAGCTTAGAACTAAATCTTTCTGCTCTTCAATTTGTTTCTTGAAGAACAAGTTTCTTCTACCATTTCATTCCTTCAAGTTAACAAAAATGAACAAAGCAAGCTCAAATTTTTTATAGGCAGTTTTTTTAAATTAAGTATGGTTAGAAGTTTAATTAGATAATTAAGTATTAATAAAAAAAATTTAAGAATAAATATAGTCGCAATTGGTAGGCGACCACGGTTACGTGGCATTATCTTGCGTGAAATGGTAGTCGGCACTAATTGGGCGACTTGATAATTTTAAGATGTGAAGCCTGGAGGCGGTTATTTTTTTAAAGGTGTGATTTTTTCCTAAATAAGTAACAGCGTCACGGTTTAGGGCTTGAAATGGTTCGTGACCGCATCAAGTTGATACTAGTTTAATAGATGAAAATCATATGAAGTTAACCAATTCATTTCGTGGCTCCTCCCAAGTATATGTCGATGTCCCGGCTGCAGGCGGTGCTCTGCCATCATCACTCGAGAAAAGAATTGCAAATATAATGAGAGCACGATGCATCAAATGATACTGAAGTCATGCAATTGTCCCCAAAGGAGTAAATCAGGCAAACAAAGGGGCAAAGGGTAGATGTTTGCTTTTCGCATCCTCTTATGTAGGAAAGGTAGAGCACAATCATAACCTATAAAGAAATGGAGGTGACAACTGCTAATAGTAGTATGAACAGTAAGGTGAGATTGTGAATGAGAGATGAAGAGCTCTAATATAATGTTTTCTCATTGAGTTGCTACCGGAAGATAAATAAAAAAAAAAGGAGATTTTTAAATTTCAAATATGAGAGGTAAGCATCAGTAGAAAAATAATACAATTACTAAAATTACAACATGATGATAATGAATTTTTTTTTTCAATATTCCCCCTTACACATACACACATCAAAATCAGCCATCATCCAGTACTTCACTCATAATTGCAAATTTCCTTTCTATTTGAGATCAACTGATACTAAAGCTCTCTCTCTCTCTCTCTCTCTCTCCACACGCACAAGTCCAATCCTGGCGATATCTTTCGAAAGCCATATTTATCATTATTCTATTTCAGCAGCACAAACAGCCAAACATATTCAGTATGAAGCATAGAAGAAGGAAGAGAAGAAGAAGCCGATGGAGAATATGGTACAGGTAACCAAGTTTCTGAATCCACAACTGGATTTATTTATCGACTATCAGTAAACATCATAACAGTATCAGCACAGCTTATAAACCCTCTCTGAAACATCCAAAAACCTTTCTGTAATCCGAAATGAGTGATTGAATATATATTCATATACTTCAGAATTTATTAGTTTAAAGTCATAAATCATAGCTCTTATATAAAGCATCATAAGTTGATCTCTTTTTATATAAATCATAGCTCAGTTATTTCTTATATGATATATATCTCTCAAACTAATTTTCACATTTAGTTTATAATCTCTCAACATATCATATTTATTTTATTTATCATTTCAATAAAAATGCCAAACATGAATATGCATAATTTATCAAAAAAAAACATACATTTTAATTTGAATTTATTTATTATTAGCTTTTAATTTTACTAAATAGAGCAATCTTTATTATTACGTGAAAATACCACCCTTTACTTTTTTTGAAATCACTTTGGCAAGTCTAGTTTTATAAATATTGAGTTTGAGTGTGAAATATGTAAATGTAGAAAAGGTAATTATTAAAAAAAATGTAATTTTGAATTTATTTTATTATTAGCCTCAAATACTATAGAGCAATGCAGTGAGCTTTGTGATGGAACTCCTTTGACAAACTTCACTCAATTGTTGAGATTAATGGGCAAAAAGGTTTATTAGAAAGAAAAATATATATATATATGAAAAGAAAAGTGAATGATATCACCTAATAATTTGCACTTACAAAATCTATGTTAAGTTGTCGCTGACTTAACTTTGGATTTTCTAACACTTTAAAGTTGTATTAATTTTAAAAAAAAATTAGTGAAAGTGGTAATTGATGTGATATTAAAAATCCAAGTGTATTTATGCTGATACTTAAGAATTGTATGATTTGTATGTAAGTCTCTTTAAAATTTTGATGAAATTAACAGCTAAACGCAATGCTAAAAAGTGTTGTATTGACTTAATTAATAACCTCAAAATAGTTTCAATGCATTTGTAAATAAATCTTCCGTGGAATAAAAGGATAAAACATATATAGATCTAATATATATTGATGAATATATGCAAACCTCAAAACCTTGTGCAAGAAGTTAAATGTTGATAGTAAAAAAGAATCAATAAACAATTTGAGTAAAAGCGGCTGTCGGAAAAAAAAAAATTTCTATCGAATACGGACAAGGCGCAATGCGGTGACCACCGGCGATGGCGGAAGTTCGAGAGGGGAGGTGCTCGGTGGCGGTCGAGTTTGGTGAGTCCCGGGCGAAGGAAGTGATTTGGGGCGAGGAATCGAAATAAGAAGATAGTGCCGTCGCGCTTAATATGTTGGGGCCATCCGAATTAGTGGGCGGCGCTCGTGTCGAAACACTAACTCAGTATCTGGCCTTAATTGGTGGGCGACGGCCTCATGAACGAAGCATCGCGGCGTGCGTGTACGCCACTAATTGGCGTATACCTATTCTTAAATTTTTTTTATTAATACTTAATTACATAATTAAGATTCTAATGATATTTAGTTTAAAAAAATTACCATTTTTTATATATATACGCTAAATATGCTTATAGACTCTAGAGCACATTTTTTAAATGCAAGCTGCACATTTTTTTTTTCGTTTGTGATGACTATACATGCGGTTAGGGTTTTATATAATGCCCAAAGACTTTGTTTTGAAGAAGTCTCTTTGTCTTGTATATTAGATCGAACTTGGAGACTGAGTTTAGTTTCTGAGAAGCTAGGATGTGTTGTTTTTTTTTTTCTCTCTCTCTCTCTCTATTATTATTAATCTTGATTTTAGAATAATAATCCCGACAAGGAATATTAGGAAAAAACTACATAACAATAATATTTTAATATAAACTTGATATGACACTTAAAATACTACTAGTCGAAGCACGAATCTTGATGCTAAAAGTAGATCGAAGTTGGCGGTGAGATCAAGCACTTAAAATATCCTTGGAAACTCTGGGATGTCAGTTAAATCCCTAAATAACTCTCAAACATGGAGTGTTTATAGTCAAATCGAGCGTCTCGACGAGCTGAATCTAATGAGCTCAAGATCTCATAATTTTGACTTCATTTGAGCATTCAAATATACAAAATACATCATATGATCAAGGGAATCATCATGAGCCGTCCGATGGAGAGGAGTGGTTCGGATTTTGCATGTATTCACAGATGCCACTCTTCAATCTATAAATAACCCTCATTTCTATGGCGGAGCCCAAGCAGAGGAGAGTGCCTAAAGCTTGAAGATCCTCCAAGCACGTGCCACCACTCGGCGGTCATCAACCACCGCGCCGTCGCGCCGTCTTGCCGCCCGATCCTTACCGTCGTCAACCTCTGCGGTCCTCCATCATTCGACCTTCATCATTTATTCCCGTTGTTAGCCATCCATTATACCATTGTTACCACGAGCATTACATGGTCGTTGTTCCTTTCTACAATTCGTAATCTTATCGGGAAGATTTTGTACTCTGAAACAGATACATAGTGGAAGCTTTTTACTGGGTTAGGCCCCATAGTTTTTTCCCTCTTTTCGAGGTTTTCCACGTGAAAATTTCTAGAGTTTTCTTGTTCACTCTTTAAATGTCTATGTGTATGCTGGATTTCACAACAAGGCTAAGGTGTAAACTTTTACTCTACCACAACTGGTTTTCTAGCACACAACAGTTTGACGCCGTCTGTGGGAATGGGACTATGTAAAAAGCTTCCACTATATGTCTGTTTCAGAGTACAAAATCTTCCCGATAACTGATTACAGTATATGAAAGGATGTACCGTGTAACAATGCTGTATGATAACAACGAACAATGATGTCGACGAATGGAAGGTGATGACGGCGAGGATCAGCGGCGACGGCTGGCCGGCGGTGACGTAAATGGTGGCATTGCTGAGGATCTTCAAGCTTTAGGCTCTCTCTCTCTGCTCCCTCATATGAGGAATGAGGCTATTAGATTGAGGTGATGTCTCCGAATACATGCAAAACCCACTCCACTTCATCGGACTCAAAATGATCCCTATGATCATTTGATGTATTTTAAATATTTGAATGCTCAAATGAAGTAATTTTGAGATCTTGGGCTTGTTAGACTCGTCGAGATACCTTTGACTATAAACACTCCATGTTGAGAGCTTTTGGGGTTTAATTTGATATCCCAAAGTTTCAATGATATTTTAAGTTCTTGATTTCGACGGTTTCAACTTCATATTGCTTTTAACGTCAAGGTTCGTAACTTAAAGAATTTTCGATGTCATATTAGTTGCCCTATTTTTGGATGACATTATCTTAATCATCCAAAAAATATATATACTTGAAAATAACAAATTATTCAATGAAATTTGAGAGTCTTTTAACCATATAATTTGAGAGAATAGATCTTCATGGAAGCACAAAATTATGACTATAGAAGCAAATGCAGGGATGCAGATGTGTGTAGGTATGCACAGACACGAGATTTCGAGGTTACAGAGTCATCCGAGCCCTTACGGAGCTCGTGGTGGAAAGCGGGAGCGTGCAGGCGCCTGTGAAGTGACGGCAGTTGGGTCGGCTGGTCTGACGGACATGCGGGCGGTCAGCGTCAGGTGACCGCGTGGGTTGCGCCAGGTGGCGGCAGTGGCGCTCGGGCGGGCCAAGCGTGGTCCGGCGGTTGGCACCAGACCACGTTCAGGCGGTTGGCGTCTGCGCACGTCTGGTAGGTAAGCCCAGCAAACTTTTGATGATTTCGGGCTATTTTTGGCGATTTCGGGCAGTTTTTGATGATTTTTTTACCATTTTGCCCCTAGAAGGGGTCTATAAAAACCCCCCTAGGGCTAAGGGAGAAGGCACACTTATTCAATACTCTGGTGCTTCTCTTGTTCTTGAGTGAGGGTCGTTTAGAGGTGATCAAGAACCGTAGTTCATACGGCGAGGCTCCAATTTTCCCTCGAAAGAGGCGTTAACTGCCCTTGTCGGACCGACCGGGTTTGGAGGCGATCAAGACCGTATTCATATGGCGAATCCGGTTTTCCCTGAAAGAGGCGTTGGCGCCGCCCGGGGCCGGGTTTGAGGCGTTCAAGGCCCGTAGTTCATACGAGGCTCGTTTTCCCTCGAAGAGGCGTTGGACCTTAATGGGACCCGAGTTTGAGGCGATCAAGACCCATCTTTTCATAAAGTTTTCCTCGAAAGAGGCCACTTGTGAGGCCGGTTTTGGAGGCGATCAAGACTCGTAGTTCCACTCTTCTTTCTCTTCTTGAGTCTTCAATGGATTTCTCTATGTAACCATGTGGCGAGCATTAGAGGAAAGTTTTTCTCTCTCTCTGTATTTAAACTTCTTTTATCCCAAGCTATCCATGAGTGAGAGAGTCAAAAATGATACTGTATTGGGGTAAATCGCTTCACAAAATTTCTAGATTTTTGTCATTTCTTCCTCTTTATTTATCATGTATTTTCGAGGGTGATGTCCGGAGAAAACCCATAACGCGTGGCTTTCTGACGATATATCATCCACTATCACATCGAGATAGTTTAATGATTTTCACGTGAAAATTTGAGTTTTTTGTTCACTCTTTAAATACACATTGTGTCTTTGGATTTCATAACAAGGCTAAGTAAACTTTCACTCTACAATTGGTTTTCTAGCGCATAGTTTGGCACCGTCTGTGGAAAATTGATTCTTATTATTTCATCTTGTATAACGACCAAGTTTTCCAACAAGATCAAAACCACCATCGAGGTGGAGCATTTCAAGCTCTTAAGGAGCGCATGGCGAAGAATGAAGATTCATCAAACTTCGTTCCTTGATTTTATCAGCGGGGGTAACTCTTAATCTCAGAAGATTGCCCATGTAAGCATCTAATCGATTAAAATCCCAAGAAACAAGTCAAAGTTAGAGGATATTTTAACATTGAGAAGAGATATAGCTTTGCAAATTATAATTTTCCAATCATACTCATGGAAAAATAAGACCAAGGTTAAGGAGAGCAACTTTGGCTACAACCACAAACATGTTTTGATTCGACCTCTTCCATACAGTTAATGTCATCGGGTAACACCACAAAACCTCGGATATGTCAAAATTATCGGTGAATTCAATTGACCTCATACAGGTTAACGTCATCGGGTAACACCCTGACAAACAACCTCGGATAGGTCAAAATCTCTCAAATTCAATTCGACCTCTTCCATACAGGTTAACGTCATCGGGTAACACCCTGACAAACAACCTCGGATAGGTCAAAATTTTCGCGATTCAATTCAACCTCTTCCACACGGGCGTCATCGAGCAAAGACTCTGACAAACAACCTAGGATAGGTTAAAAGGTTCTTGGTGGACTTCCCATGGCCTCTTCCATACGGGTTAATGTCACCGGGTAACACTCTGACGAACAATCTCGGATGGGTCAAAATCCTCAGTGGATTTAATTCAACCTCTTCCACGGGTTAGCGTCGCGTAACACTCGACAAACAATCTCGGATGAGTCAAAATCCTCGGATTTAATTCAACCTCTTCCACATTAGTTGCGTCATCGAGGAAAGACTTCGACAAACAACCCTATGTCAAAATCCTCGGTATTCAATTATCTTCCATATAGTTGCGTCATCAAGAGACTCGACAAACAACCTAGGATAGGTTAAAAGGTCCTTGGTGGATTTCCCCGGCCTCTTCCACACAGGTTAACGTCATCGGGTAACACTATGACAAACAATCTCGGATGGGTCAAAAATCCTCAGCAGATTCAATTCAACCTCTTTCACACAGGTTAACATCATCGAGCAAAGACTTTGACAAACAACCTCGGATAGGTCAAAAATCCTTGGCAGATTCAATTCAATTTTTTCCATACGGGTTAACGTCATCGGGTAACACTCTGACAAACAACCTCGAATGGGTCAAAATCCTCAGCGGATTCAATTCAACCTCTTCCACGCAGGTTAACATCATCGGGTAACACTCTGACAAATAATCTCGGATGGGTCAAAATCCTCAGCGGATTCAATTCAACCTCTTCCACACATGTTAACGTCATCGAGCAAAGACTCTGACAAACAACCTCGGATAGGTCAAAAATTCTCAGCGGATTTGATTCAACATCTTCCATACTGGTTAACGTCATCGAGCAAAGACTCTGACAAACAACCTCGGATAGGTTAAAAGGTCATTGGTGGACTTCCACGGCCTCTCACGTTAACGCCATCGTAACACTCGATAAAATCTCGATGTGTCAAAAATCCGCAGATTCAATTCGCCTCTTCCACACAACGCCATCGAAAGACTCAAACAACCTTGATAGGTCAAAATTCTGGATGCAATTCAATCTCTTCCATACGTTAACGCCATCGTAACACTCACAAACAACCTCGAAGGGTCAAAATCCGATGATTTTAACCTCTTCACATAGTTAACGCCATCTGAACTCGACAAACAATCTTGATAAAAAAAAATCGCCGGATTAATTCAACCTCTTCCACACATGTTAACGCCACCGAGCAAAGACTTACAAACAACCTGATAGGTCAAAAATCCTCAACGGATTCAATATCTTCCATAGTTAACGCCATCGCGTAAAACTCGACAAACAACCTCGATGGGTCAAAATCTCGCCGATTCAATTCAACCTCTTCCAGCTGTTAACGCATCGTAACACTCGACAAACAACCTCGATGGGGTCAAAAAAATCCTCAACGATTCACCTCTCTTCCATAGTTAACGCCATCGAGTAAAGACTCACAAACAACCTGATAGTCAAAGGTCCTTGTGGACTTCCCATGACCTCTTCCATACATGTTAACATCATCGAGCAAAGACTCTGAAAAACAATCTAAGATAGGTCAAAAGGTCCTTGGTGAACTTCCCACGGCCTCTTCCACACATGTTAACGCTATCAAGTCACACTCTGACAAACATCCACGGTTAGGTCCAAAATCCTCATTGTCACCGGTCATCCCCGCCTACTACCGACGTCGCCGCATTGCCGAATTCACTGCCGCTAAGCCGCCGACCACCCCACTCACTAACCATCATCGCTTCGCGCCGATCACTGCCGCCGGGTCTCCATCGGCCGACCATCACCGGCAATCTTCACCGGTTACCACCATCATTGCCGGTCATCCCCTGACGACACGCGCCGCCAATGGACTATCGTTGCTGTATTATTGCCGTTACCCTCGGCCTCAACCATCAGTCCATCGCCGCTGACTACTTGCTGTCATCGCCAATTATCGCTGGTAATTCGCCGGTTACCACCATCGCTTTATCATCCTCCGACCATGACGCTGGCCACCATGCCGACCACCGCTACCAGTATACACCATATCACTAACCACCATGGTCACCACCGCCAATATCACCGACAATTTTTGGGTCACCACAATCCGCGAAAATAAAGAACTCGAGGGTTTCAGAAGATTGCTCCACTTATCGGATGAATTAACGATTTAAAAAAACATTCCTTAAAACTTGGAACATGGAGGTCTCTAAATATATAATCATTGGTGTATAAATATCGTATTTAATTTATCCCATTTATCCTTTCCTCTCCACCTTGTCCTTGTTAACTCTCTCTAAAATGTATCTCTTCTTTGTTAAGTTATCTTATGACAATATTGTATATCAAGACATTATCAAAGTAATGAGTTTATGAATTTTCCTTATGTTTGTTTCTTCTTTATTTAATCCTCCCATTTGAGGAATATAAACTCAATTGTATCTCAACGTGACGATCAATCCCAAGGGACTTGAGACCTCTTCCATACAGTTAACGCCATCGCAACACCTCGACAAACAATCAGATATCAAAAGGTCCTGTGGACTTCCACACTCTTCAATACGTTAACGCCATCTGCAACACCCCACAACCCTGATAAGTCAAATCCCCGATTCAATCCAACCTCTTCCATACGTTAACGCCATCTGCAACACTTCGCAACCTGGATAGTCAAAGGTCCTGGACTTCCCACGACCCTCTTCCATACAAAGAACGCCATCAACAACAAAACAATCGCAAATCAAATCCGATTCAATCCAACCTCTTCCATACAAGTTGACATCGGTAACACGACAAACAACCTCGATAGTCAAATCCTCGCGGGATTCACCAACCTCTTCCATAGGTTGACGCTATCGTAACACTGACAAAACAACTCGATGAATCTTGCATCTATCAACCTTCCACACAAGTCAACATCATTCGTAACATCGACAAACAACTCGGATAGTAATCTCTATAATCAACCTCTTCCATATAAATTGTTACGATCTTAAATTCATTAAACAATGATTAAAATCTATCTATAATTCTATTTTCTCCATCGGTAAGCTTGAATAACTGATAGTCAAAATTCATCGCCATCTGACCGCACGAATTATCACGATAATCGCACTGGCCGCCACCATCTTATAACCGTCTTCATTGCATCCACATAGACGCACCGCAATTGCCGACAAAAAGTAAAATTAACTACTTTGATCATTATCGATAATTTTATCATTATCTTAACCTTCGCTCATATCAATTATTATCCCGCTATTACTAATGATGCCAATTCTGACTCTTTTATATTGCCGCTTTTGCTCACCTGTTGAGTTAACTACTATATACCGAGCTTTTATTTTTAGAATTATCGCCAAAATCGCCGATACCATGCTGCCGTTATCGCTGCCACCATTATCGCTAGCATGCTACAATTATGCTGCAATACCTTTTTCATTATCTCCGAATCTTTTTTATCATATCGCTTTAATCAAATTATCGCATCCTCGTGAGTCCGCCATCATCTTCTTCAAACCCATTCTGGTATGTTTTGATCTTCAAATGGTTATATTATATTAACATTTCAAATTGAGTTTGCAAAATTACTCTTGATGATCCGTGGAACGAGGTTTTAACACCTCTTTCTTAAAATGAGCTTATGCATGAAACTCTTGATCGATTGTATAGGTTAGTAAATTTCGAGAGAAAATTGAGATTATGATAGTGATTTTGATCTAAAGAGTTAGTTCTTTCAAAATGAGATATATACGAGTCTTGATCGCATCGGAAACGAGATTAGTTAACACCTCTTCGAGGGAAATAGCTCATATAATTCTGATCTTCTAACGACCTTCTTCAAGAACAAAAGAATGTGTCTTTCCTCGCTTCTTTTTATGTAACCCCTTTTACAAAGGTAAAACCATCCAATATTAAAGCTGAATCATAAAAAAAAAAAACTATTATTTTTATTCTATAATTATTTATGTACAATGTAATAATAAATTACTTAAAGAATTATGATTTAATATTTATTAAAAAATCTAAAAAATATTGATTTAGAATTTCATTCTGCTCACATTAATGAAATGAATTTGACAAATTTTTAAATTTATATAATACTGATTTAGAATGTTATGGTGATCCTAATTTAATTATTTTAAAGAATTCATTTATCTTTATCTTATTCATCTTAAATGATCTAGAATCAATTCACATCCATATAATATTAAATTATTTTAAAGTCATATTATGTTCTATGAAGATCTGTTCTCAAAATGCTAATTAATCTAAATTTCATTAAAGAATTTGCTATTTTCAAATTCATATATTTTTATGATGGATAATGTCATCCAAAAATAAAATATACGACAATTAAATATAAATAAGAATTTAATTGATGTTAAAAGCAAGTCGATCCAAAAAATTGTCAAGATCAAGCTCTTAAAATATTGAAACTTTGGGATATCGAATAATTAAATAAAATTTTTAAATATAAAGTATTTATAATAAATCAACTTACATTAACAAGCCAAAGATACAATTCCAACTTGATTTGAGCATTCAAATGCACAAATATATCATATGATCAGGGATCATTTGAGTCATGAATGGAGTATTTTTATGTATTTAGTGAGACGCTATCCACCTATAAATACCTCATTTCTCATAATGAGGAGGCCAAGTGAAACAAGAATACAAATTTTAAAGATCCTCCAAGACAATCTTAATGATAACCACCGCCAAAATCAAATGATCCTATCGATTATTATTGTCATTATCAAACCACTATCGATCTAACATTTCAACTTGTTAACATCTAAATTTATCAACATCATTAACATCGTATTATATTTATTACAAGAATCTGCTCATTTCATATAATTATGTATCAGATCTAAGATCTTGACTCAAATGATACATATGAAGCTTTTATCTAAATTTCTTTTCCCTCTTTTCGAGATTTTCCACGTAAAAATTCCTGAGTTTTGTTCATTTTAAATAAATGTGTGAACTTTCCAAAGTAATAACTTTCACTCTAATAATCGGTTTTCTAGCACATAACAATAATAATAATAATAATAATAATAATAATAATAATAATAGTAATATCATTTCATAGGTCAAATATACGAAAACATGTTGATTAGAAAATTTTATCCAACAAAATTATGATAAAATTATATGAAGTGTTGATATCTATCGATCAACAATGAAAATTTTGTTTGATATTAAATTATATTTTGAGTAAAATAAATTCTTTAAACTATTACATCGGATAATCAACACTTTATGTGATCAATCCAACTATGGTGACTCTCTAATCTTATGACAAGAGCTAAACTTTTTCGTGAATATATTCATTTCATATTTTATCTCCGAAAGCATCCTCATCCATCTAAGCAACCTCATCTAATTTGCAATACTTAAACTTAATGTTATGCTTCTCTTTTGTTGGTCAATATTTTGTGTCATAAATTATTGTAGATCTTACTATCATCTAATAAAAATTTTCTTTAAGTCTAAACGGTACTTTTCTATCACACAACAGGCCAGATGCATTCCTCCACTTCAACCATCAAACTAGAATTCTACTAATAACATCCATATCTATTGCACCATCATTTTGAAAAAATAGACCTAAGATATCTGAAATATTCACTCTTTTTAATGACTTGATCACCCAATGCCACAACCTCGCCACTATAATTTCTACTATTAAAATTACACTTCATACATTCAATTTTAGATCTACTTAAATAAAACATTTAGACTCAAGGTTGATCTCCATAATTCAAGTTTCTCTTGTCTCTAGTCTTAACAAAAAAGAAAATGACATCATCAAAAGCATACACCTAGGTACATCCTACCCGTAAGAACATATATCTAAAGTAAAAAAAAGGGGGCTTCAAGATTTTGATATAATCCAACTGAAATAGAAACGTATTTTGTCAATCATTCTTATATTTGGAGACAAATAACAACTCTAGTATACATATTCTTAAGGACTTGATTATAACTAATATTAACTTTTTTCTTTTCTAGAAGTTCCCAAAGCACTTCTCTTAAAATTTTATCACATGCTTTCTCTAAATCAACAAATATCATATATGTAAATTCTCCTTACTTTCTATATACTTCTCCATCAAATCTCTCAACAAATGTATATCATTCATAGTAGAACTACTTGGCATGAAATCAAACTGATTTTAGGAAACTTTTGTATCCTAAAAGAGAAGTTATGTCAAACAGAGTAAGATGAGATTGTTTTAACCAAGTTTATTTGACTGACAGTCCTATAAGTTGGAACATTGAGAATAATTATTATTTTCTTAGTTGAGGAGACTTCATTACTGAGGAGTATAATTTTGTTTAAAAAATCATTACAATACCCTCAAATGCCTGTATAATGTTGAGTTTATCTTTATAAATATATGCAAATGCTTAATTAATATAAATTTTTAATATATTTATCAAGGTACATTTTTAAATGATTTTGATAAATATTGGACGATTATACAAATGATTTGTTAAGAGCAATGATACAAACTCTCTTAACTTGAAGTATTACAAGATAGAATGTATATATAATATTCAAAAAGAAAATTGAATTCATTATAATTTATAAGTTTAATTTACAAATCATCTTAACAAAAATATATGCATTTTATACTCTATTTTATGAATATTGTTTTGATAGGGATTGTAGATATAAAAACATAAGATATTTTACTTGACTTGTCCTTTTATGAAATTAGCATGTTTATGCATGCAATTTTCTATAATCATCTGATCTACTTTATAAACCATTTAAAGGGTATATTTTAGACATGATACACTAAATTATGAGTATTTTTTTATAATTATTAAATTCATGGATATCAATATATAAGAGGATTTGTATAAAACTTACAATAAGAACTAATAAATTCTATAGTTAAAGTCATCTAGTTTTTATTATTATTATTATTATTATTATTTTATTTTCAATAAAATCTAAATTCTTTATCCATATTTCTTCAAAGCATCATATGTCTTCGTGGCCAAGACACTGATGAGGGAGAGAATAATGTGTGAGCTCCGAAAATTCATCACCGACCTCTCGACAATTTTTTGATATTGAATTTGAATTGAAGAGAGTATGATTTGAATGTGTTGTAATTTTATGATGGAATAAGATAAGATACTACCCATATTTCATCATTTGGCTATTTAGATCGGGTTTCCTATAAAGCAAGCCTCTATAGCATTATCCCTCTAAGTGAGAGAGAACTTTCGATTAATTATTTATAGCATAGTAACAAAGATGTGGAGTTTTAAAATTTAAGATATGAAATTCTTCATTTTAGCTTATATATGGAAGAATGAGACGTTCTCATCTGATCTCATGGTTATATCTCTATGGTCCCTAGTCTACTTAGTCAAAGGAGGTGACCCAATCGATGTAAGATCTTCACATACATGGGTTACGCCCAAGAAATCCTTGTAGACTTTTTGTGGTGTTTGTCTAAGGAGATAGACTTAAGTCTATCTTAGCTGATAGAAGACTGTTTGTCTTATCAAACATACCCTATGATTCGAAACTCAAAGGGCAGAGCCATTGGAGAGCATACGGGCTATGGTCGTGATAGTAATATAATGGAGTTAACAATCACCACCAGAGGACTTTGGTCGAAGCTTTCATCTATGCTTTCATCGCTGCCACAGAGGACACGGGTCACATCCTTACTAGTGTGAGATTGATTGAGAGTGAACATAACATGACACTTGATTTGATATTATCTCCTTCATGAGCTAAAGTTTTCTTAATTTATCACCCACAAACAAATAAGGAAGCGGATAGTTTAAGTTTTAGTGATAGAGTTTCATTTAAGCGTATTGATATTTGAAAATTGATTTAAAAAATTGATTAATTTGAATATGTTTAAGAGCTTTAGATCCATCAACTTTGTTTAGCTGTTAATAGAGGATTAGATCTAAGTAATGATAATAATTTCTTAGATTTCACTATAAACTCTTATAAATTTTAGTTTGGTTAAGCACCATCTAAGACTAAACCGGGAAGTAACCCGCGCAGCATCCTTAGGCACTTGAATTTAAGCATTCAACCTAGTGTGGGGCCAATGCGGGTGTATTTAAGAAATTAGGGAATTATGAGATTGATTTATTTAGCCTTTATCTACTTAAAAATTGATTAATTAGAATATATTTAAGAGCTTTAGATCATGTTAACTCTGTTTAGATGCTAACAGGATTAGATCTATGCTATTCAGAATCATTTCGATATTTCATAAACTTATTATAGGTTTTAGATTTTGTTAACGCATCCTAAGACTAAATTGGAGGTAACGATAACATCCTCACACACTTGAATTTGATTCAACATAGTTGGGGCACATGGGTGTATTTAAGAATTGGTAGTTTTATTTTTTGAATTATGATATCGATTTCAGATTGCTACTTAATTTGATTTGAAAAAAAAATTGATTAATTTGAATATATTTAAGATCTTTAGATCATGTCAACTTTGCTTAGCTGCTAATAGCAGATTAGATCTATGTCACCTGACAAACTTAGTTTCTTAGATATTTCATTGATTTGAAACTCTTATTATAGGTTTTAGATTTTATTAACCCAATCACCCTAAGACTAAACCAGAAACAACCCACAAGATCCTCACACTTGAATTTAAGCATTCAAAGATAGTGTCGCACATATGTATATAGTAATTTTAGGTAATTTTATGTTTGAATTATGAGCTTGATTTTAGATTTGTCATTTACTTCAAACTTTACCTAACCTTTTAGATATTAAATTCACTTAAATCTCTATGTCAGCACATGTGTTTATAGCTTAATTTCACTTAATTATGATTTCATTGATTGAAAATCATAATTAAATGAAATTTTAATTTTGATCAAAAGTTTATATGATTTATGTAGATTTTGATTTAATATCGCCTTCTGCCTACTTATACAAAAGGTTGTAGATCCGGTGGCAAAAAAGACATTTTGATTTAGATTGTAGTTTAACACACTACTGGCACTTAATTTACTTGTTGAGTTTTTGTAATTTTTCCAACTTGATTATGCTCAATTTACATCAATTTTGATAAGTTATGTCGATTTTAGTGTTTGTTGCTTTAGCCTTACTCATGCTTATTAGCTAACATAGTAATCATCTCCACATTGGTATAAGAATTATTAAACCCACTTTGGATTCATCCTTAGATTTTGAGTTTATTGTAAGTTTGTTATGAGTTTAGCATTAGTCCCCCTTCAATTATAATTAAAGCTTGCTTAATTTGAGAAATTTATAAGAAAATGAACTCACTTTACCGCTTCAATTTAAGTCATAGAGAATTGCAATTAGAGTTCGTGAGTTTAATATTAGCCTCCCTCAAAGTTTGTGAGTTTAATATTAATTTTCCCCAAATTTTATGTGCATTTTAAATGAATATTCTATTCTTTTCAAAATTTGCTTTTTGCTCCCTTTTTGTTGACACTTTAGTTTAATGATTTCCTACTTAGCATTCTTAAATCACTCATTTCATCCTTTTATTCTAAGTGATTCGATTCTAGTTGCATCATCTTAGTATTTTGGCTTACTGACGCCTCTTGAGTTCTACACACAATTTTTCATCTTATCATGCCCTCTCGAGCACAACGAGGCCTTTAAACTTGAAAGAAGACAAATGAAACATATATTCATTCCCCCCTTTTATTTATAAGTCTAGAATTTAGATAATATTTCGGTAGCCTCTCAAAGATCATCTCCTTGGGTCGAGGTATTTTGCTTACTCGAACCCTCGAGCATAGCAGGTGTATTGACATCAGAATCAATTTTTTATCTCATCACCCTCTTGAGTACAACGAGACATTCAAACCTAAAAAAGATATACAATGCAATATATATATTCATCCCCATTTTTTTTTCTATGTCTAGAAATTAGATAAAATTTTGACAATATTTCATCTAGGGGGAGTGACATCTAACAAGTGTCTTTACTCGATGCCTCTTGAGTGAAAGGTTCTCATGCACACCATAACCTATTTTTCATCTCGTGTCGCTCTCTTGAGCACAATGAGATCTTCAAACCTGCAAATAAATAAAAGCATGTATATATATTCACATTCACGATCATAATATATTCGACATTTTTGGCACAATGTTCACAAGGGAACAAGATTGTTGCAATGGGATGTAAGATAAGGAGTGCGATAAATTGAAAGAAGAATTCACCTTCGATGATGTTCTTCCCATGCAGTGAAGGGAAGGCTAAAGTGAGGAATGCGATAAAATCGAAAGAAGAATTCCTGACGATGTTCTTCCAATGACATCAAAGGCTGGAGGCTAAAGCAGGTTGCGACACCAAAAATCGAAAGAAGAATTCTGATGATGTTCTTCCACATGAGAAGTGGAAGGGTTATGGGGAGTGCAATGCTAAAAATCAAAATAAGAATTCACCTCTTGATGATGTTCTTCCCCTAATTACGGCGAAGCAAAAACGGGATGGATAAAGCAAAGGGTGTGACGCTAGAAATCGAAAGAAGAATTCACCTTTTGACGATGTTCTTCCCCGATTTAAGCAAAGTGAAGGCTAAAGTGAGAGGGATGCCGTAAATCGAAAGAAGAATTCATCTCGATGATGTTCTTCCTCCAATGTAAGCAAAAAACACCAAATTTGAATGGGTCAGTGAGAATGGGCGATGGCAATGGATGGAATTGATTTTATGGGTCGCCTGACTGGCGCAGGTTTTGGACGGGCGAAACGCTGGATCTGCCGCAACAGTATTTCTGTCAGAAGAGGGTCGGCGGTTTGATTGCATGGGGTGCTGGGCGGTGAGGAACGCAGAGGGTTCTGCGGAAACTGGATGGAAAGCGGATGCGTGCAGCGTGAACGCTGAACGGCCGCTGGGATGCGTGGTGGTCCTGTGTCGGCGGAGGAAAGGTAGGTTTGTGAGTAATGCGGGTCAGGCACAACAGGCCGGGGTGGTGGCGTGGTCATGGTGGACGCCTGGATGAGAGTGTGTTGTCGCTGAGCCTGATACGGGTCAAGCACACGGAAGGTCAGTTGAGCGCTGACGCATGCCGACGGGGTTTGCATGGTTCATGTGGGAGAAGATGTCACCGGTGTGGTTTACGAGAATGGAGGAAAATGGAGAGGAAAAAAATTTACATGCGAGTGGGAGAATCGGAGAGAGAAAAATGTGGGAGGCAAGAATGAGGGAAGAATGGGGGGAGTAATTTCTTTTAAGTTTTTTTTCTTTCTTTTTATTATTTTATTATTGCTTTGGCAATTTTTTCAGAAAATTGAAAATAGGGGGGAACGGTTGAGCATGAGGGTAATTTAGGAATTTTTTAATTAATTTTAAATTTATTAATAATTTTAATATGGATTTTAGCGTTAAATTAATATATATATATATATATATATATATATATATATATATATATATATATATATATATATATATATATATATATATATATATATATATATATATCAATTTAATATAATTTTGATGTTCCAAACACAATGGCGCAGTCTGTTTCACGATCGAAGGACATTTGGTTCAAGTTGGCGCCAAATTGATTCATCCAAAATGCGTACCGCTCAATCACCAATTTTGTGACTGTCCAATTGAGTGCAAATAGTCATTTGATAGATTTTAATGGCGTGATCAATTTTGTGAACGTAGTCATTGATCCTCATGCCTCCCGACCAATATGTGTATGGTTGCGACGACTTGAGTGCTTGATCAATTGATCAACAAGTCATGCAATATTTATATCCTAACCAATTTTGACGTTCTGAATGCAATGCGAAGTTCGTTCGTCAATCGGAGGTCATTTGAGTTGATTTTGGTGACGTCCAATGCATTTCAGACTCGATTTGCATGTTGTCACTTCAAATCATTCAACATTTGTAGAGACTCGTCCGAATTGAGCACGGACAGTCTCATTTGATAGATTTTGATATTTTAAAGCTAATAGTGTGATCAATTTTATGAACAGAGGTCATTTGGTCATCGGTATCCCCGACTGATATGCGGTCAACATGATAACTCAAGCTTAATCGACATCATTAGATTTTGTAATATTTATATTTTAACCAATTTCAATTTTGAAAGGGATGGTGAAGTCTGTTCATCGATTGCAGGTTATTTTGACCATTTTTAGAATGTCGCATTTTTGAGCCTCAATTTTGCACGCCACTTCTCCATGTCAATTTACTGCTTGTCTTGATTTATGACACATATGTGGAGATCAACAAATGCCGCCCAACAAATGTGATTTGTGCATGGAGTGAGTCATGTTTGTTGAAAGCTATTTAACCATTTGGGCTAGCCACAGAGCTTGGATTATTTTAGTTTCGATTGCAATAGCTTACGAAGCTTTGCCAGGATTTATCATTAGTATGCTGCCTTATTCAGGACATGCTAAATGACAGGCTTGATTGATTTGTCAGAATCAACTTGTCGGATTGATAAGAGTTCTTACATCATCTACTATCTGCTTCAATGACTTTGTTGAAGCTCTCTTTCTTTTATGTCATTGCAGATTTGAGCCTCCTTCGATCCTAGCTTCATGTTTGGTTGGATTTGATGAGGAATTTTGTTGTTTGATGAAGAACTTCACTAGGGAATCATTTATCCATGCTTGATTTAAAATTCCTTCTGTCCTAGCTTTGAACTTGATGGACTTGATGAAGGACTGACCTGATTTGTCCTTATTAACTTGTCAGGAAGTATGCACGTCATGAATCTTATGCTTACTGCTTTTTATTCATCGAAGGCATGAGACCCAGCCTTCACTTATAGGTCAATGTTTGATTATTAGCAACGCTTTAACATCAATAACCATAAAATTTCTTTAGTCAACCATCGGCTTTGTTTGAACTATGAAATTGCTTCCGCCCCTGTTTTCTCGCTTTGATGAACTTGAAGAGATAGTTTTGATCTATGCTTGATCAAATCATTTGAGAATAGATTGAGATATCACCCTGTGGGAAATATATAGATTGATTTGAGGCAGCCATAAATTGAGAGTTTCCTCAGATTATCTTGCTCTAGCGATCAAGTAGAAAGATCTCTTAAATCTTGGTTGCTTGTAATCACTAATCTGGATATGGTTTGAAGTCTTATCGTCATTGAACCGACGAGATTTTCACCGCCTTTTCTTGCTTTTGTTTGAGTGAGGAGAACGTCACAACTCGACCATATTGGGCTTGTTGAGTTTGACCTTTAGAACCCACTGAAGTTTACAAGCTATATAATGGGTTGTGATTTCAATCGACCGACATGAGGCTCTTTCACTGTTAGGCTGTAATAGGAACATTATTTGTGGCACATTTTATTTGAGTTGACCTTAGAACTCATGGATTGTATAGAGGTTCATGTTCTTTTAACTCGCTTGATTGAAGCTTAAAATTTATTCGACTTGATCTCTAGAATTTGCCAAATATGAGAGATAAATTTCTTGACATTGATTGGTGTGCCCCTCCTTAGTGGGGGGATTTCTATTATACTTCGAGAATGTTGTTGTCAAGTATAATATTTTTTCAAGATCGACCATTAATTGGTTGCATTGATCTTTCACCCTTTAAGTCGATGAGTTGGTGTGCCCCTCCTTGGTATACTTTTTCAATGACAAAAGGGCCTTCCCAGTTAGGCTCAAATTTGCTACCAAATTTTGATTGGGAATAATTGGCCTTCTCTCACCATGACCACCTCCTTTTCAAATATTCGAGGCCACACCGTGGTCAAAAGCTCGACATCTTTGCTCGACACTTCCGATTTTGATGAGCTTGCAATCTAACTTCATCAAGCACGCCAAAGTTCCTCCATTCTCGATCATTTTGATCTTTAGTTAGATGTATTGGATGGCTACTCAAGTGAAGGCAACTCAACTTCGAAAGTCCGCTTCGCCCAAATACCAATGAATGGGAGTGGCTTTATCTGTAGGGGTCATACACCATAGAGCCTTTATTAGCTTGGTATGCCATTCTCTTATTTTTAGTGAAAACTTTCTTGAGCAGTTTGACCAATGTCTTGTTGAAAGCCTCTATCAAATCATTTGCTCTTGGATTATATATTGAAGAGTATCGCCAATCAATTTTGTGTCGATCAATAAATCTATAAATCTTTGCACTTTTGAAAGCTGTGCCATTATCAGAAATTATTTGACGTGGCACTCCAAATCTAAATATATATTATGCGTGAAGAAGTTGATCACTGTCAGAACTTTAAATGGAGTAGCCTCACCACTTAAAGAAATAAGCCGCTTGGATGAAGTGATGTCCAAAAATGGTGGATCAATTGGTCTAATTACATCTATACCCCAATATTTGAACGGCCAGGATGCTTTGGGTGTAATGGATTTGGAGGTTGATGGATGAGATTCTCATGTACTTGACACTCATGACACTTCTTAGCATGATTAATGCAACCTCTCACCATATAAGGCCAATAATAACCCATCCTTTTGATTTTTACAGCCATCTTGGGACCTGACTGATGTGCACCATAAAATCCTTCATGAACTTCAACCATCACTTTGCTAGCTTCATGTACATCTAGGCATCGTAGCCACATTTGTTCAAAGGATCTACGATATAAAGTATTGTTGATGAAAGCATAGCATAGCATTCTCTTCTCGATTTGAGCTGCTAGTGATTTATTGTTTAATAATTTGCTTTTCTTAAAGTAGTCAATGAAGGGTTGCCTCTAATCACATGACTCTTCTACCGTAAAGACTTCACACTGCTTTTCTGAAGTAATGTCATTTTTAGCTCTTCTTAGTATAATTTCTTGTTAATTTTAGAGAGTATGGGGAGCAACCGAGTACATCTGGGTCAAATTTGGTAACCCCATCTGGGGATTGATACTTTATTCTCTAGAACTCATCGAATGAGTGACATAATCACCATTCATACTTGTCATTTTCTTAGTTAATTTTGCTAAGCTGTTTTACTATTCTGATCGAGAGACTCGAAGTTAGTGATATTTGGTATGCTTCATAAGCTCAAGAACTTGCTTATGATAGAAAGCTAACTCAAGCTTGTTAATTTTATAGATGCCAAGTACTTGATTTATAATAAGCTGAGAATTGCCAAAAATATGCAAGTTTTGAATGCCTATGAAAATAGCTTCTTCAAGACCTGCTACTAATGCTTCATATTTAGCTTCATTATTAGTTCTTGGCTCGGTCAATCCATATGATCATCTCATTATCCCTCCTTTTGGTGTTATGAAGATGATGTCGATTCTTGCTCTTGAAAATTTAGATGTTGGACTTGTTTGATCGATGAGGCTCCATCAAAGTACATTTCAAATTTATGATTTTTCTTTCATGAATGAGCATAATTTGCTCATCAGATTAAGAGTCCAGGATGGGATGTAGCTAGAAAATCGCTAAGATTTGTCCCTTCACTTTCTGAAACATATGTGATATCAAATTGTAAAAGTAATACGCCCAAGCCAAATGACCTGTCAATTCTTGTCATCAAGTACTAATGATCGATCCTGAGATGAGGGTAATCTTGTGAGATAACATATAATGATGGAGCTTTTGACCAAAGATCAATGCTAAAAAGCTTCTCTATCGAGAGTATCTCATTTATGCTCCAATCACCGTGATATAATAAAGAGCATTCTCTTTGTTTTCTTCATTGTGTGCCAATACCCCAGAGACTCTTCTAATATATCTGTATAGAATGAGGGGCTGAATAGGCCGCCGATTGGTGGATTTAACAAGTAGCTTTTAATTTAAGCTTCTTGACACTCTTTATCCCACTTGAATGGAGCGTCCTTCTTCATTAACCTTGCAAAAGGTTGACAGCATCCTGATAAATTTGATATAAATTGACGGATGAATGTGAGCTATCCTTGTAAAGAACGGAGCTGACGCAAACTCTTCGGTGGAGGCACCTCCACGATTGCCTTGATTTTAGCATGATTAATTTCAATACCTATGCACAATGTACCCTGAATTTTCAGAGGATACCCCAAATGCACATTTTAGAGGATTCATCTTGAGATCATATTTTCTAATTCTCTCCAATACAATTCTCAAGTCTTCAAGTGGTTTTCACATTTAAGTTTTCACCACCAAATTAACATAACATTCCACCTTTGATGAATCAACTCATCAAAATACACATCATGGCTCTTTGGTATGTCCAATATTTTCGCCAAAGGGCATGACTGTAGCAATATACCAATAGAGTTCAATGATGTATTTTTCATCTTGTGCCATTTTGATTTAGTTGTATCCCGATGATCCATCCATAAATGAGAACATGTCATAAGTGTTGTCCACTAGTAGTTCTGATATTGAAGTAAAGTCATCTTTGGGCACACCTTATTTAAGTCCTAAGTCAATGAGATAAATTTGGCCATTCTTCTTCTAACGAATAATGTGCTATCCAATCAGCATACTTCTCTCTGATGAAGCATGCTCGATTTTTTTAGTTTATGCAATTACCGCTTCTTCAATCTCCAATCCCATTCACCCAAGAGCTTGCTTTAACGTTGCATCTGGTTTAATAGCTAGTTTATGAATCATTAGGGATAAGCGACATTCTAGAATATGTCCAAAAGCAATCCGAATTCACAAAGTAGCATTTTAGCTCTTCAACTTTCTCATCGCAAAAGGGCATTACGAAAAGTTGGACGGGGATCATCCTACCCTAGGTTGACTTCTTTAAGTTCATCCATATTATTTGTCCACCATCTTCAAGTTCTTCAAAGTTTGGCTTCCACTTCTTCATCATTTTAAGAAGAATTTCATGGGAATCATCTTCTTCATCACCAAGACTCTCTATATCGCCTTTATTATTATAATATGTTTCTATCTTGATGAGATTTACGGATGAACCCCAGACCTTTACTGATAAACTTATCACTTTTTGAGATGCTTGAGGACTTCTTTGGCTCCATATATTGTTGAGTCATATGTTTGGTAGTTCCAATATGAATTCCAAGCTTATGCATCATTCTTCGTAACTTTTGCGGATAGTATATTGGTATTTTTGTTGATACTATATCATCAGAATTTTCATGTTGAGTGTGTTTAAAATCTTGAGGTGACTCTTCGGATTTATAAAAGAGTTCTGCTCCACTCTCACTCAACGGAGGCACATAAATGTTATCAATTCTTCAATATTATGAACCTGGACTGATTTCTTTGAAGCACCTTGAGGGATGGGTATAATTTTGAGTGAGTCATCTACTCGCCAAGTGAGCTATCCTCCGATGCATATGAACTCTATTTTCCATAAGTATTCAAAATCATAGTGAATCGAATCACTTATTTCATACTCTTTCTTGAAAGCTTATAAGTTCCTTAGGTTCACAGATATCTTCTTCTTCTTCCTGTCACTTCCCAAATGAGAACTAATTTTCTTGACTTAGTGTAATCAAGTGCTTTAGGAGAGTCAACATTCTTTCTTCCTCTTGTTTCTACTTTCACTTTGTGAAATTGCTTTTAGTTCAAGTGGATGCTACCACTTCAAGAAGTTTTGTTAGCTTAGGCTATTTGAGGATGAAATACTTTGCATCTTCATAGATCTTTGCTTCATTGACAGAGAATGGTTGTAGATTATCGAGAATTCTGAATTCTTTCTCCATCTTTCAGATACTTCATACATTGATGCATAGTTGATGGGACCATGCCATACTCATGCAGCCACGGCAGGCCCAAGAGAGCTCTAAATGATGTATTGGTATCGATTACATGAAACTTGGCTTTTGTATATAAATCCTTGAACTTGAGCGGGAGAATAAAAGAACCCAAAGTTTTCTGCCCTTTTTCATTGAAGTCATGAACCATCAACTTATCTCTCCCAAGATGTTGGATATCTAGTGATAATCTCAATACCTTTAGACTCATAAGATTGATAGAAGAACCGGATCAATCAATATTCTACCGATCGAGATATCATCACTCTAGTAATATAAAGAGATCATGATCCGTTGTTCCCAAACATAAGATCTTCTTCAAAATGTGATTATTGGGAGATCTTGAGTTTGCAATGCTACTGCATGCATTTCAGAAAGTAAGCTTCATAACTCTCCGATCTTTGAGAGCCTGTATCAAAGTTTCTGAGGTCTTTGACATCAAGAGAGTCTGCATAATACACACTTGTTGTGGATCTTTCTCGATAGAATATTATAATTTATCTTCTCGCTCGATTTAGGCTTTATCCTAGGATTTTTGGGAATGATATCTTAGTTGACTTCAATTTGTTTTTCTTTGTCTTTATTTGTATATGCCTTCTTTGATGAAGGTGGTAAAACTTTATCACTTCTCAATTGAATTTGAATCACCTTATCTTGCTCAGATTCTTCTAAAGAGGTACTTTCTTCAAATTCTCTTCTTATTCTGGAAGATTGGCCAAAAGGGCTAGACTCATTTTTCAACATCACGTTCATATGTGATGATATCGATGAGTCGACTCTTCGAAGAAAACATAGATCTTCATCTCAACTATTATTATCTTATTGAGCCATTAAACAAAATTCGACATTAGCTCCTGCTCTTTTACTTTCGATAAGAGTTGTGATGGGTTGGTCGAAGTTCACTACCCTTGTCATTTCAGAGTAATTGATGTTGAAGAACATCTGACATCACGCAGATGATTCGACATGTCTCTACTGAACAAGATTCACCATTATCTTCTTCATCTGATTTAGCAATCCTAAGTTTAGGCATGAAATCTGCAAGCCAAATGGCTGTCTTGCTGGCTGGTGATACTCCTGTAGATTGTTAATAATCTTTTGAGTTATAGTTCTCTTCTTGACCAGTTTCTTTGACTTATGAGGCTTAAATTTGGTAGAATGCTTCTCATGTTACGATGAAGTAGCCTTATCAAAATGTCTCTGAGAAGCTCAAATACTTGGTTTAGGCATATCTCTTAAGTCCAATATAGGTTCAAGTGGTGATTTTCACTTAACACTAGACGCCTTTTTAGCCGCGATTTCTACGCTTTTTTTAGACTATCGCTTTCCATTTTTCAACTGTGATTTCTCCTTTTGTCTTCTGAGTTTCATTTCTTCGCCTAAAGGTTTGTTTCTCTTTGCTTTATCTCAAGATGTAGACTTACGTGATTCAATTTTTTGAATTTAGCCACCCTATCGAGCAAGTCCTGGAATGTTGCAATCGATGCCATGCATAGAAATGGTGTCATTTTATCATCCATATTGTTCATTAGAAATTGGATCGCATGTTCTTCTTTTAATTATTGCTCGCACTTCATACTTAGTTAAGGCCAACGACTTATGAATTTTCACTCATCTTTCCTCCTTTTCAAGGGGTCGATGATTTTTTTTTTTTGGTTGCACCGCAACCTCTTCATAAATATAGTATCTAATTCAACAAATATTTTAATCGAATCATTTGACAATTTTGCATACCATTCAAAGCGAGGAGGTTACTAACTAACACTGAAGTAGCGCATCATTTCCTCCTTGTTACCACAAGTACCTTAAATTGGGCTAGATGTTACTGGATTAGCACCGAAAGTATTAATTTTAGCATTGAGTAACCTTCTATGACACTTGGTCATATTCACCGGTAAATGACCCCATCACATCTTTTCACCGCTCGAGGCTTGACACTTTATCTTTTCATTGATTATCGTTTCTAGCTAAGCAGTTGTTACCGTTCCAGGTATGCTAGCTAGATTTTGAATTATCGGCTAGAGAGGTGTTTGGTTAACTTCATTCCTCACTTCATGCATAATATGTAATGTAGGAGCTTGAGGTAAATTAGTTGGTTGATATAGAAGTTGTATTATTGTTGATTACGACAAAATAGGTATTGCACTTGATATGGTATTCTTTTGGAACATCTCCATCATGATGTTCATTTGTACCATCATATCATTCATTTTGGTACCCAGCTGTGCAATCTCCTTGTCTTAGACCTCCATTTGGCGTTGCATTTCTCTTTACTCTCTAGCTAGCGCCATGACATCAATCATTACAAGCTCTTCTTCTTCATATTCTTCTATTTCTTATTGTTGTTCTACTCCTTGCTCATTTTCGGGAAAACTTGATTGCCCTTCTCCTTGTGTATTTGCAGAGATAGCCGTTGTTGCTATAAATAACGCTGATTATAAAAGGTAAGTCGATCATTTCCTGGTTCAACCATATAGATAGCTTTGACACCCATGATCTATTTCTCATTCTGATATTTTCTTCTTCATCTTCAACAAAGATCGAAGATCCATCATCTATTTGCTTCTGTGAAGACTCTTCTTCATAAGCATCAAAAATTCAGGTTCAAGTTTCTTGAGTTCGTGTTGATGATGATGGTGCTGAGTGGAGAGTTCATAGATGACTTCTACTTCCATAGATTCTTCTTCATTATTTTCTTCCTGCACATGAATTTCTGATCAACGTTTCCAGTGGATCTCTGGTTCAATGTGCAAAATAAGTACTTCTTCTATTAAAGGACCACGCATCAATGTCAACCTTCTTGTAGGGTGAAACTGATTATGGGATCCCCTAGAGGATTCTCCGTGATGTCGACCATCATATCTTTCATCGTTGATATCCTTTCTTGGTATCACTCGAGTTGATTTCAGGCGGATCTTTGAATATATCATATGTCACACCTCTTTCATTCTTCTCAAAGTTTCATTAGGCCTTGGCCTATATTTGTTTAACTATTGACCTTTCATAATTATTGGACACGGTGTCTAAGTGTCAATAGCAATGTAACTGAACGAAGCATACCAAGTTACGAAGAGATGATAACTTTCTTGGTGGAGCTTCGATTTTCCATCCCAGCCTCAAATCTTTTTCATTAGGCCTTTATTCTTAGCTAGTTTGAGAACTTTCTATATCCTGGCAGATAGTGTTTCAGGTTGTCTCCTTTGTGGTGGTGGAACTTAGCGTAGTTGGTTCTTCTAGAAAGACTATTTTATTTCTCCAGTAGAACTATTCCTTTTACCCACTTTAGATTGTCAAAGTTGTTGTGGGTAAGGATACTCGCTTCCGACGATAGTATTGCTTATTCGCTAGGTCATTCAAAGGGGAGCTGGTGAGCCCTCAGTTCAACATTTCTCCTTCTTCTCTATCTTATGGTTAATTTGCTCTCTAATAAGGAAGCTTCATGATCATGCTATCCAAGTACAAGAGGTTCATCGGCACAGTAGTTGTACCATGAGAAATTAAAGACACAGTTTTTCCACTGACGATTCTTTTCACCACCGAGGCTTTAAATTGACCTAGCCTTTTGAAAATTGAAGTTCTTTGTCGGGAGAACTCCTTGACAGCTATTGAACTGGTTGGTGCACATGGCCAGTGGGAGCTTCAATAACTGGAGGCCTTCTAGCATGACCTCGGACGAATGTACCATGGGTGGGTACTTCGGGAGTTGTAGCTACGATAGCTGGAAAATTCAAGCTACCAAATTGAATGGTAGCCCCGACATCATATGTGTTGATGATGACGTTGGCCAGGCAGATGTTCGCACCACGACCTAGCTGAATGGTGATATGACTGTTTTCTAGATCCATTTCTGTAAAAGTGAAAGATGATGATTAGTAATTAGCAATTATTATTTCACCTATACTTTCAAGATGCAGAGGCACTATAGAACAAAATAATGGTGTAATAAAGATATACTCACTAATAATTCTACATAGAGTCTCATATTGAATCTATTACACACTTAAATCACCATTTTTATTTTGAATTTTCAAAAAACTTTAATGCTACTATAATACATATATGACTAGCCAAAGATGGAAAGAGAATCTTATCCCCAGCAGAGTCGCCAGAAATCTGCGGCCTTCAAAAATTCGCCACCGACCACTCGACAATTTTTTGATATTGAATTTGAATTGAAGAGAGTATGATTTGAATGTGTTGGTGTAATTTTCAGAAGGCATATGAATAGTAGATAAGACACTACAAGATTTCACCTTCATTTTACGAGGACTTTAGATCTAGTTGGGTTTCTATAAGCAAGCCTCATAGTTAATTGCCCCTCTCAAAGTGAGAGAGAACTTTCAATTAAGAGTAGTCATTAGATCGCTTAATACATAGCGTATAGTAGCAACATATGGAGTTTTAGAATTTAAGATATGAAAATTTTCATTTTAGCTTATATGAGATGGTTGGAAGAATGATAACGTGCCCGATCTAGATTCCATGGTTCCGTCATCCCTATTCCCTAGTCTATTTAGTTAGAGGTGTAATGACCCAAGAAGAATTCTCATCACCAACACATGGGTTATGTCCAAGAAATCAGAACGGTGATTTTTGGAGATTTTAAGTCTACCTTATTGATGAGAGGTTGTTTGCCTTATCAAGTATACCCTATGATTCACAACAAAGGGGAGAGCCATTGGAGAGTCTCACGGCGGATCGTAATATAATGAGCAGACTTGCCAAACCGCCACGAGGACTAGTAAGCTTCCGTGAGCCTAATCTTTAAAGAAGAGGACAGCCACGCCCTACGTGAGATTAATTGTGAAACATAGCATAATACTTGATTTGACATTGGCTCCTTCGTGAGCTAGAGTTTTTTTAATTTGTCACCCCCGACAAACAGTTGTAGAAGGTGGATAAATTGAGTTTGGTTTATATTTTTAGTGATAGAGTTTCATTTAGCAGTTTCAGATTGATATTTAAAAATTGATTTAAAAAGTTGATTAATTTGAATACGTTTAAGAGCTTTAGATCGTGTCAACTCTGTTTAGCTGCTAACAGAGGGTTAGATCTACTATCACATGACATAATCAGTTTCTCAAATATTTCACTGATTTGAAACTCTTATTATAAGTTTTTATGTTAACACCCAAATCTAAAACTAAACCAGAAGTCAACATAGACATCCTCGACACTTAATTTAAGCATTCAACATGTAAGTGGTATGTGTATTTAAGAAATTAGGAAATTATGAGATTGATTTATTTAAGCAATTTTATATTGCTACTTAAAAATTAATTAATTAGACTATGTTTAAGAGCTTTAGATCATCTGTTTAGCCAATGAGGAATTAGATCTCTTACCTACGATTTATCGATATTTCACTGATTTGAAACTCTTATTATAGGATTTTAGGTTTTGTTAACTCGAACCCAGTCATAAGACTAAACCAGGAAGCAACCCGCGCAACATTCTCAAACACTTGAATTTCAGCATTCAGCATAGTGCGGGGCACATGTGGGTGTATTTAAGAATTTAGGTAATTTATTTATGAATTATGATATCGATTTTAGATTGCTACTTAATTTGATTTGAAAAAAAATTGATTAGTTTGAATATATTTAAGATCTTTAGATCCTGTCAACTTTGCTTAGCTGCTAACAGAGAATTATATCTACTATCACAGGCTCAGTTTCTTAGATATTTCACTGATTTGAAACTTTTATTATAGGTTTTTAGATTTTATTAACCCGGACCCAATCCTAAGACTAAATCGAAATAACCCGCACAATATCCTCAGACACTTGAATTTAAGCATTCAGTATAGTATCAGGGCACATATAGGTGTATAGTAATTTTAGATAATTTTATGTTTGAATTATGAGCTTTGATTTGATTTGTCATTTAATTCTAACTTTAGCCTACGCAGTCTTTTCATACATTAAAATTCGCACTTGAAATCTCTATGTCCGAGCACATGTGTTTATAGCTTAGATAATTTCACATAATTAGTGATTTCTTTGATTTTTAAAATCATAATTAGAATAAAATTTCTTAATTTTTTTATCAAAGGAAGCCCTATGATTTTTGTAGATTTTGATTTAATATTGTCTATCGCTTTGTAAAGGTTGTGGGTGAAGACACTTTGATTTAGATTGTAGTTTAACACAGTATTGGCACTTAGTTTACTTGTTGAGCTTTTGTAATTTTTCCAACTTGATTATGCTCAATTTACATCAATTTTGATAAGTTATGCTGATTTCAGTGTGTTGATTTAGCTTTAATCATGCTTATTAGCTAGCATAGTAATCACCGCCATATTCGCATAAGAATTATTAAACCCACTTTGGATTCACCCTTAGATTTTGAGTTTATTGCAAGTTTGTTATGAGTTTAGCATTAGTCTCTCCCAACTAAAGCTTGCTTAATTTTGAGAATTTACAAGAAAATGAAATTCACTTTCCTTCATTTAAGCCATAGTAATTGATTAGTTTGTGAGTTTAATATTAGCCTCCCAAAATTTGTGAGTTTAATATTAACTTCCCCCAAATTTTATGTGCATTTTAAATGAATGTTCTACTCTTTTCAAAATTTGCTTTAAAGGCTCCCCCTTTTTTATTTCATGCTTTTAGTTTAAAAGTAACCGTCGGTTTCCCTACTTAGAGTTCTTAAATCAGCTCATTTCACTCTTCCTTTTTTTTCTAAGTCAAAAGATATGATTTTGGCCTTGTAGGTCATCCCCTGCAGAGGGTGTTTTACTACTTAGTATGCCATCTTGAGCAGTGTATGTCGACATCACATCCGATTTTTCATCTGTCCTTCTTGAGCAACCAGGCTTTTAAACTGAAGAAGACAAATGCAATATATATTCATTCCCCTTTCTTTCTAAGTCTAGAATTAAAAATTTTGGCAACCTCACATCATCCGCAGGGTGTTGCATCGGGGTATTTTTCTTACCTGACGCCCTCTTGAGATGGGTGTCTATGACAATCAGCGATTTTTCATCTCGTCGCGCCCTCTTGAGCACGAGACCTTGACTGAAAGAAGACATACAATAATATATATTATCCCCTTTTTTCTAAGTCTAGAAATTAGACAAAATTTTGGTATTTCATCTAGAGAGACATCTAACAAGTGTGGCTTACTGATACACCCCTCTGAGATGTTTGCGACACCATAACCTATTTTTCATCTCAGCCTTGAGCACAACGAGGTCTTCAAAATAAACACAAAGCATGTATATATATTCACATTCATAGATCACACATGTTCGAGCGATTTTCGCGCACAATTTCGGCAAGGGAACAAGGTTGGGTATGAATTGAAAATGTAAGCAGTAAATGATCCAAAATCGAAAGAAGAATTCGATGATGTTCTTCCTAAAGGCCGGCTAAAGCGAGGAATGTCGAAGATCTCCTCTGACGATGTTCTTCCGATTTGCAAAGGTGGAAGGTTGAGGCGGCAACAAATCGAAGAAGAATTCACCTCGATGATGTTCTTCCGATTGAGAAGTAAAGGTGGAAGGGTTCTGGAGTGCGAAAAAAGAAGCCTCGATGATGTTTTCTCGATTGACAAAGATGGCTAAAGCGGGTGCGACGAGGAATCGAAAAGCCTCTTAATATTCTTGACGGCGGCGAAGGTGGTAAGGCTAAGAGATGCGAGGAATCAAGAATTCCTTTTGATGATATATTCTTCCATCTGGCGAAAATGGAGAAATTTAGATGGGTTGGCTTCGGAAGGGCTGGCTGTAAATGCAGGCTGGATGGTTTGAAGGACTGGAATTGGATTTTGCGGGCTGCTTGGACTTACGGCTGCGAGTTTTGGACCGAAGGCGGGCCGGCGAGAATCAATTCTGCGGAACGAATCGCGGGCGGCGGCAGGCTGTTTTACGGGATGTAGGCAAGAGGGCCGGTGGGTTTGGATTTGCGGCAGACGTGGCGTGCGCGGCGGTAGGAGGAACAGTGGCGAGGTTTTCCGGCGGAAACGGGAACGCAAAACGGTCGGTGGCGAGCCGGTGGGATCGCGGGATTCAGCGCGGAGGCATGAACGTAGAACGGTCGGTGGCGGGATCGCGGGTCGGCAGGATGGCACGCGGGCTGGCGGGTCGCGCGGTTCGGGTCAGCGGGTCGCAGAAGGCAGGTTTGTTGCGGTCGCAGGCCGAGACGGCAGGGTGCAGCGGCCCGGTTGAGGTCGCGAGTCGGCGGCCTTGACATGTGCAGCGGGATTCAGCGCGGAGCGTGTTGCTGGGAGACGGGCCAGAGCGGCGGGTCGAGCGCGGGTCACGGGATGGCCGGAGTTGCGCTGCGGGATGCGCGTTTTACGCCGGGACAGCGAGTTTGCTCGGCGTGGTTCGTGCTGGCCGGCGGAGATGGCAGAACAGGATGCCACTGGTGGTGTGATTTTGCGCAGAATGGAGGAAAATTCAACGGAGAGGAAAAAAAAATTTACATGTGTGCAAAGAGGGAGAATGCAGGAGAGAGAGAAACGTGGGAGGCAAGAATGAGGGAGGAATGGGGGAGTGATTGCTTTTCATTTTTTTTTTTTATTTTACAGTTTTTTCAGAAAACTGAAAATAAAGGGAAACAGTTGAGCATGGGTAATTTAGAAATTTTTTAATTAATTTTAAATTTATAAATGATTTTAATGTGGATTCGTGCCAATAAATGCATATAGTCAATATATATATCAAGTTAAGGTAATTTTGATGTTCAGAACATAATAATGGCTGCTTTTGTCATCGAGACCATTTGGTCAAATGGCCAAATCGAAATTTCAATTTCCAAATCGTGTTTCATTAACCGCCGATTTTCACGCCTCATCCAATTGCAAGCCTCACTGATAGATTTTAACGTTTCGAAGCCAATGACACAATCAATTTTGCAAACGGAGGTTGTTTGATCCTCATCTCTCCCCGACCGATATGCATGCAGCGCTGGCTTAACTCGGCTGATCTTGATCATCAAGTAGTGAAATATTCATATCTCGACCAATTTCAACGCTCAACGAATGGTTAAGTCGTTTCCGATCGAGTCATTTGAGTTGATTTGATCACGTGACATTTCTACCGATTTTCATTACTTCAAATCATTCGACATTTAGCACTCAAAATTGAGCTGACGTCATTTGATAGATTTTGATGTTTTGAACTACGTGATCAATTTCATAAACGAGGTCGTTTGTCATCGCCCCAGCCTTCCGATTATGATACGCTTGTCGACACGATTGTGGCTTAATCGATTGATCATTGATCTGATATTTATATTTTGACCAATTTTGACATTCTGAATGCGATGGTGAATCGTTTCGACCATTTTCAGGGATGTCTAGTGTATTTTGAGCCTCAATTTGCGCATTGTCACCTCCGAAGTCCGTCGAATTTGACTTGTGGGCTTGTCTTGATTTATGACACATATGTGGAGGTCAACATAATGATGATTCAATATCAGTGTGATATGAAATATTTGTTTAATAAAATTAAGTGCAATTGGTAGGTTAGTTTTGGATTGCATATACTTTTAATGAGCTATAAGAGCCAGAGGCACATTAATCTGATTTCTTTTAAAATATTAGTTATTTTTATTATCTTACTATGATATTATGGTTGTGATATAATGTGATGCTTATACATTGTTACATAATATACATAATATAATGTCAACATTGATTTTTCTACACACACACTATGCGCGATAGAATATAACATCTGATATGTTGAGACACTATACTTAGCAGCACTTGTCTATGAATTGTTGCATAGAACTTTACTCAAATACAATAAATTTTACTATATATGATATGGTGATAGATTGGGATTGGATACAGTTATATATACGTTATTATTTTATTATATTTGCCCAAAAATGAAAAATTAGAAAGTTTAAAATTGATTAGATGGAGCATTTTTTTTCTTTAAATAGCTGATTGAAAGTGGGCATAATTTATATAATGTAATTTAAGAGTAAGTGATGGAGCTAAATAAGGAGAGCTCTTTGTCCAGCAATAGAAGGCATTTGCATACGAAATGTCTATATTAATTTCTTCAATTATTATCAATATTCCAATGAATAAGATAGGTCATAATTACTTACTAAAATTGCAGTGAACCGCTAGCTGACATTTCCTTATAATTACTCCTGTTTAAATGCTCTTCATCACTTGCTGAAAATGCTGTTTCCATTATTGCGTAACTTTTCTTTCTTTTTCTGAATTAATGGAAAATATATTATGTATGCAAGAAGTTCATACGAAAGGATTATATATTTTATGTCAATGTGCTTATTCATGCTGATGCGAACTTCTCATATATATTAACCTATGTATCCATTAGTACAGAGAAGGAAGAGTATTAATAATATAACAGCGATAGCATTTACAGTGTGTAATGAAGAGTATTTCCATTGGATTAAGGAAACAACATGCAGCAATTTCAGTAAGTAATAAGGTAGAATATTCTTAGGAATACTGATAATAATTGTGGGAATTAATACAGAGATTTCGTATGCAAATGCAGTACGTACATAATTGACACAATTTCTGAATTTAATATTTTTTTCCTTATTGGGAGTTTGAGTGATGATGATTAGGGGATGGTTATAAGAGCTTAATTGGGATTAATTTTGATTAATATATTTTTATTTTAGTTTGATATCATTTTAAAAATGATATTAATTTAGTGTTAAAGTTTTTTTTATACTTTTAAAATAAATCACATTATTTTTAAAAATACTCAAAATTTTGTTTAGATATTTTGAGTATTTTTAAAATAATCATTACAATGAAATATATTTTATTTCTAATTAAAATATAAATAAAATAAAATAAAAGTAAAAAGTTATTTCGCAAGTTGTTTTTTTCTTCCTTGCAGTTCTATTTTTTTAGATGTGTGGTAATCTTTTATCAAAATAAAATAATAATAAGCTTATATTTGCAATATATTTTTTATATTCATTAGCTATGATTTTTACATCAGAAATAATTTGACATCGATATTTATTTATTTATTGTGAAAGTTATCTTAACTTAATAGTTGAGAACTTAGACTTTCAATCAAGAACTCTCGAGTTCAAGATCCTGTATATATATTATGTGTATAAGTTATTAATCAGTATTTTTTTCTTAATTTTTTTTAGATGAGGACATGAACAACTTCCTTTTGCTAGCTGGAGGAGTCCTTCTGAAAGTTGTCAAATACTAAAAATGCTATGTAAAAACTAACAGTGAGGAAAGATTCCAAGGTCTATAATGCATCCACAGAACTACTTTTAACATAGATAGAAATACAAGCAGCACAAATGGTATATAATTACTATTATTAATATAATTCTGAACATGATTTTCACTTTACCCTAAAGAATGATAAAAAGAAAAAAAAAAAATATATATATATATATATATAAAGAGAATGAGTTAATTTTCTCTTCTTCCTCTCTCTAACTATCTGCCACTTGGAACTTCTATGGATCACAAAGTATATATATTCTCCACAAACTCTCTTTACCAAAGATATTGCATCGTTTAGTTATATTGAATAGATGATTAGCAATCATCTTAAAATATAAAAGAACTTGAAGGCAAAGTAAAAATGGTTCACAATTATAATCAATAATAGCAATTATCTAGTTGTAATTTTTTTCGAATTTACTTGTACAATTTGTGTTGCTTGTATTTCTATCTATATATGTTAAAGGTTTTGTTTTGCAGGTATTATATAACCCTCAAATCCTTTGCCAGAGTTGGTTTTTATGTATCAATTTTAGTATTTGAAAACTTTCATTAGGACTCCTTCAGGAAGGAGAAGATTGTGCACTGAGAATGACATCTTCCTGATAAGTTGGATATGAAACGTCATAGATACACCAACGGTCCTTGAAATGATCTGAGCTGAGTTAGACTTTTAGGGTGTCACTTCTAAGACAGCCTTGATCTTCTTTGGGTCGATCTCCTCATATTAAATAACTTGAGGAGAAAACAAAATTCTAATACCAAACCTTATATATGACCAACTCTATTATGTAAAATGTGATTTTTTATTGTTCTAGACTTTATCTCACATTAGTATTTAATTTTATATTTTCTCTTTTTCACGATTAAGGGAAGGAAGCTTTTTCCATGTTAATATATATATATATATATATTGTAGCATATCTCAAATTGATTTAAATAAATCATAATTATAATTTATTGAATGCTTCAGTTGGAGAATGAGCATATATTAAATGCTAACATATAACTATTTTATTCTAAAATTCTAGAAAAATTCCAGCAAGGGTGGTACCCAATAATGATCCTTGTATTCTATAACACGACTTCACTCAGAAGTTAGATTTGCTTCATTCTTTCATAATGTGTTTAGAACGTTGTGTTACTTTATTATATCATGGGATTAATTGTTTCGTACTTTATTTATGATGGTGGCAATCTATTTAATAATTACAATTTTGTTATAATGAAGAGAAATTTTCTCAATTATTTCGTTTCAAATTTAACTCTCTCTCTCTCTCTCTCTCTGATTTTTTAATGAAAGCAATTTTTTTCTTTCAAAATTATTGCAAAAAATCAAATATCATTAAAATTTATAATCATTATAATTTATCTTAAATCGTTAATATAATTAATTATTATTATAATGTTATTTTGTTTAATAATTACAATTTTAAATCAATTTCATACTTAATTTTAAAAATTTAATGGACCAAAATAATAATGTTTTGCTCCATTAACTTATATATATGATGAAAATTTAACTTTAAAATTAAGCCGTTTAATAATTATTACAATTTATAGTTAATTAAGAAATTATTCTATAATTAATTAATTTAAATAATAATATTTAAATTTTTTTGAATTAATTATAAACTTAAACTTTTTTATTTTTATATTAAAATACTGTTTTAATTTAATTTTTGATCTAATTTAAGACAAAAATATATTAATTGACTAAAAAAATATTTATGAAATATTTAATAAAGTTAATACTTTTAATTTATCATATTGACAAAATAATATAATACTTTATAAATTTAATTCTTTCAAAATTACTCCATATCAAGAATATAGAGAATATAGAAACTATAATATATCAAATAATATTCGCATTAATTCTAAAATATAGATTTCTTTGTCTTTAATACATTACATGTATGGCTTTCTTGCACCTCTTTAAAGAAAGCCAATTTTCATTATTCTGATAAATTTAATGTTAGCATTTGAATTAGGACTTGGCTAAAAAAATTATCATTTTGCAATATTGAAGATTTATAGGTTCTTCATGCAAAAATTGTGTACTTTTGAAATGCAGCCAACACATATTTCCTGTCATTTCCGGATGCCTCGCCGGTCCATCTGTCATTCCCCATATTCTACTCTATACATTGAACTTCAAATTCCACGCTTTCACAGTACTTTTCCCATCCTCACTTAATTTAATTAATCATTTCCTAATCATCCTAAAACCTAATCATTAACAACCATTAATTATCCTTCACTTAACCCTAAATTACATCATATATATATGTAAAGTATACCCACTTTAAATTAAAAATTATATAATCAATTTTCAACTGTTAGATTTCTAACCTTTACACCTTTACAATAAAATAAGTACTAACCTTTCCATAAGATATCTACGCTAAAAGCCAAAAGCTTTATAATTAAGCTTAGTTGAGCGACTAATTAACTCAATTGTTTAATAAATAATAATAATAATAATTTGGAACTTTCATGTGCAGCAGCCCTCTGCCAGCTTAGCTCCCACGTGACATGTGAGCTTGGCGGCGTGCCGGCGGTGACCTAAAATTATTTTAAATCAATTTAATTTTTTTACTGATTTTAAATTGGATTAATTTAACTAATAATTTATTATATATTATAAAGAATTAATAGATTTGTAAGTCAGCTTAAAATAAAGAAATTTTAACTAAATCTTAGTTTTCGAGTTCATCCAAGCTTATTGAAAGCATTTAAGGCCTATGGTGATATATATGGAAATTCATTCATTTTATAAGTGAATGAAGACTGTTTACATAAGATTGATTTTGATTACTATTTAGGGATTTTCTTTTTTTTTTCAAATATATCCCTCAAAACATAAGATTTTTTTTTCAGCATATCAGTCATTGATTTAAGTATTATTAAAATATAATTATAATTTTTAATTATTAATATTATTATCAAATCATAAATTTTATTTCTATCAAATTTTAATTTGTATATCTTTACAAATTTTATTTATTTTTAATTTTCTCAATTATCAACATATTTTTTATGCTGTGTAATAAATAAAAATTATGTCAAATTATTCTATAATAAATTACATTAGGAGGATTTTGAGATTAGTGCAAAACAAATTTTCATATACATAATACTAATCTCAAAGTAAATATAATACTTTTTAAATTCATCTTAATTTAATTTAAATTAATATATCCTGGCCTAATTTTTATTTTGGATGAGCAAAAAGTTATTGAATTTAATCTGAGATGAAGGTAAGACAAATACTTCATATATAATGTTAATCTTAAGATAAATCCAATAATTTTAAGACTCATATTAAAAAAAATTATCATAATATTCCAACGTAATTTTTTTTCCATTGTGGAATTAGTCATTTTTATTTTAAGAGACTTAATCTATTCTAAACTTAGATCTCAAAATGACTATGAAAGCCTATTTTTCGAACAATTTTAAGTCAAATAATATTACAGGGAAATTAAGTTTCTGAATCGTCCCTAGTCGACTCAATAAGTTATAAAGCCTAGACTGTACATTCCGTCGGTTGGGGGCTTTGCTCCCAACGCGGTTCGAGGCGTATGGATGTCTGAGTTTAGTTGCCCTTAGGGCTTAACTTCCCAAAAAAAATTATGAAATAATATTTTATTAAGATAAATAAACAATTATTAATATACACTTTTAATTAGTTATGATCAATCAGATTAACATTTTTAAGATTTTGTGTGTATTGAACTTGTGTAGGCTAAGTTGCTTAGAGTTGTCACTTGAAAAATGTAATTATTTGTAAAATTAATTATAAATTAGTATCTATAAAATAAAATCTCAAAATTATTGTGAGAATTATAATTTTTTAGAAAAATTTGACAATAATATATTCCATTTTAATGCATCTTATTATAAATGTTTTTTATCATAAATATAAATAATAAGTTGTAAACACATTTAATTTTTAATCTCACAATGGCGGTGGGATAGACCAATCAGATTATCAGATCGCACATTCACTAACGATCGGACGGCTTAGGATTAATTGAAGCTGATTTCCACAACAAAAAAAAAAAACGCCTTATAAAATAAGATCTCCAAAAGATGACGTCAGCAGTTTAAGCTTGTTGGTAGACAAGTCAACACCGCCTAATTTCTCCTTCATTCCTCTCTCTCTCTCTCTCTCTTCCTTTCCCTCTCCCAGTCTCCCTCTCTCTCTCTCTATCTCTTTCTCTCTCTATCAGCTATAGCTTCGCTTTACAATTTCGCCAGGTAGGACCCACGCGGCTTCAGGCCACTTGTTCGATTACTGTTGGGCCGTCAACCGCGGCTTCGGTGACGATTTCACTATTTGAATATTTATAGGTACAGTGTGACTTCTTTTTCTTAGAACTACCTTATTTATACTTCAATTAAATATACCTTTAACTTTAGATTATATATATTTAAGTTTATAATTAAAGTTAATCTTTGCGATTCGAATATTCCCAAAGGTTTATCAAGATAAACTAATTTAATTTAACATAACTTTTAAGTAAATAAATTTTTTTATTTCTGATCTGTTTAACAACCAGATAAAAACCATTATACTTGGTGAACTATATTAATATTTAACAATTTAAAATCTAATAAATTTTATATTTTTTTAAAATTACTTTATAAATAAATTCTATTTAAAAAGACACACACACACACACACACACACATATATATATATATATATATATATATATATATATATATATATATATATATATATATATATATATATATATTATTTTACATTTGCTAAAAAGACTTGGATGGATCATTGGTCGTCTTAAATTATGGATCAGTTCATTTTTTTTTTATAATTCTTAGTCGCAGAGTTCATTTGACTTTAGATAAAATAAAATAAAATATCCTGAATTTTCGGAATATTTTTTGTAAATCATCAGGAATTTGTGGGAAGTTTTATCAAAATTATGGGATTGCAAAAAATAAAAAATTACTGTTTTGATGCAGAACTGGAAAAATGGCATAAGTCGAGACGAACACGTTAGGCTAAGGTGGCGGAGGAGAACACGACACGTAGCGGCCTTTCAGCCGGAATGCCTCCGGTTTTCCGGCGAAACGCCACCGGCTACACTTGTCGGAAGCTCCTCTCCTCGCGGACACACAGGTGTAACGCGCCTTTACCACGTTCCAGGCTTGAAAGCAGCTGGACTTTCTACATATATATATATATATATATATATATATATATATATATATATATATATATATATATATATATATATATATCTATCTTAAATTTTATACATTTGTGTATATAATTTTTTAGTTTATTTATATAACATATTAGTATTTATTTAAATCATATCATAGATGTTAATTTTTTCTTTCATAAGCATGACGCATGCAACTTGAAATATGACAGCTTAACAGCTTCGTAAATACTAGTTATTAAATACTTTGACCAGAGTAACAGGTTTGAATCAATTCATTAAAAGAGCCTTAGATCTATTCCATTTATTATTATTTTTAATTATATCAGAATCGACCCGAACTTAAAGCTTATATATATATATATATATATATATAAACTAATTATTTGGACATTGTCTATTAAATCAAAGTCATTTATTTGAGTTATATCTAGAGTTGTAATCAAGTTGAGAAGAGCTGAGTACTCATCTGACTGAAGTTCGCTTGGACAAATTAAAAATTGTTCATATTCAATAATCCCAACTAAGCTTTTGTATAATTGTTCAAATATGGCTTGCTTAATTTTATTTATGTTCAAATTTGATTTGTACTTGACTTGTTTAAAATAATTGAATGAATATGTAATTGAGTTATTGAACAAGCTTTAAATGAGTACATAAATTTTCTCTAATTTTTTACTATAATTACCCTCTTAAATCTCATGTTAGTTTTCCAAACAATACAAAATCTAGAAATTAAATTATAAAAAATTCAATAAGAGGGTAAGCTTGGCTAAAACATATGTAAAAATGAAGAACTATATGCTTTGATAATACAAAAAAAAGAAAGGAGTCAGATGTCAAAAAGAAGAGATAGGAAGTTGAAGAGAAAGATAGAACGACTTGACTCAAGCCACAATTTACCTCTGATTTGTCTCGTGAATCGACTGAGAATGATATAGGGAGCAGTCGACGGGAGTTGACGTGAAGACAAGGGAATGACCAATAGAAGTTGATGTAAAGACGAGAGAATAACTGGTGGAAGCCTATGCAGATGAGGAGTTAGGGCTTCACTTCAAATGATGAAGTGAGCTTAGGGCTTAAGGCGAGAACTACGAATGCAAGAATAAGAAAAAAAAATCATGAAGCTTGCGACCCTCGGCTTCTAATTAAGCATTGAGTACATGAGTGTGACTTGAGTTTGTTAAGTCACCTATTTAAAAAGAAATTTTTTGTCTTAGTTAAATATTTCTATAATTAATATATGTGTTTTTTATTTTTGCTTTGAGTTATTATCCTATAATTTATAAAGCTATAATTCAAATATATTATATAAATATTTAATCAAATGTATAATATATTTTTATAAATTATTCTACTAAATTATAATATATTTTTTATAAATTACATTGCTAAATTATAATATATTTTTATTAAATATATAATTAAAAAATTATAAGTTCAATTTATTCATATTTTAAAAAGTAATATATGAATTATCATTAAGCTTAATATCACGTTTTAACAAGTTACTTGTCGAACAATAAACAAGTATATTCACGAATATAAACAAGAGAGTAAAATCATGTTAATGTTCAGTTTATTTAACCTTTGAGTTTTCAAAAATCGTTCAAACTTGTTTGCTTATTAATTTGAATAAATATAATGGGCATTAATCAAGTCGAATTCGAGTAGTGCAATAAGTGCACTGATTCATTTACAGTCGTGGTTATATCAAGATCGACAAACCCATAATGAGTTCTTTTTTATAATAATATCATTAAAAGAATAATATAATGAGTGTTTTTATATAACTAATATTATAAAAAGCACTAAGTATTTGTTTTTATATTTAAACTCATAATTATTTTTACATTATTTTTATAATATGCTTTTAAAGTTTTCGAGAATAGATTTATGATTATTTCGTGGCAAACTCATTATTTTTTACTCTCTTATCCAGTTTTTGCTGCTTGAAAACTGGGATTAAAAAAAAAAAAAAAAAACATAACGAGTGCTTCTTTCTTATCATAAATCTGAAATCAACGAAATAGCTTCGCTTAAAGCAAATCAGTATAGCAAAATAATAATAATAAGCTTTAAATTGATTAATTAATCCAGTTCTAGCTTTAACTTTATTCTATGAGTAGGAGATCTTTTATTTAGTATGAAAAAATAGAATAATTTGATTCAAATATTTGCTATGATAAAAATGATAAAAAATATATAAAATTAGAAGAAAGTTAATAATAAATTATTTGATATAAAAGAATGATATATATATTTTCTTTCTTGCTTGGACTCTTCCTTTTCTTTCTTGCTTGGACTCTTCCTCTTCTTCCTGGGACTCTTCTTCCTTGCTTCTTCTTGGACTCTTCCTCTCTTCTTACTTGTTTGACTCTTCTTCTCTTGGACTCTTCCTCTTCTTCCTCTTTCGGACTCTTCCTCTTCTTCCTTTTCTGCTCCTTCTCTTCTTTACTTGTTTCAGCTTCTCTTCTTCTTCACTTCACTTCACTCCACTTCACTCTTCTTGAGAGGAAGGCCATTTATAGATGGGAGGAGGAGCATTCTAAATTCATATAAGACCATACCACTCTCCTCGACGGACGGCGGGATGATTCCTTGATCATTTGATGTATTTTGAGAATTTGGATGCCCAAATGAAGTCGAATTATGAGATCTTAGGCTCATTAGATGCTCGTCGAGACGCCGATTTGACTATAAACATTCCATATTTGAGAGCGCTCGGGATTTAATTGATGTCCCAAAGATTCTAATGATATTTTAAGTCTTGATCTCGATCGGTTTTGACTCAAAATCATATAGCTTTCGACATCAAGATTTGTGCTTTGACTAGTGGTATTTTGAGAGCCATATCAATATTACATTAATATCATATGCAGAAAAAAGAATGCGAATTACTGCAGTTAATTCGCAAGTAGGCTGTAAATAATTAATTACATATAGCTTCACTATTGACTAATCGCAACTACTTGTAATGAACACAGGAAAAAAAAAATTTTGTTCTCAATGTTTCATAAAGAGCTGGCCTTTACTCATGTTGCCTTCTAGAAAATCAGTTGTGGTAGAATAAAAGTTTACGCCTTAGTGTTGTTGTGAAATCCAACACACACACAGATATTTGAAGAGTGAATAAGAAACTCCAGGATTTTTACGTGGAAAAATCCCGAGAGAAAAAAATCACGCACTAACAAAAAATTTTCCACTATATATCTATTTGGTACATAGTTTTCCGGATCACGAATTGTATATGAGAAAAACGACAACGAGAATCCGAGAACTGCGCTTAGTAATTAGTAATGATTGTTGTGATAGTTATGAGTGGTGAACAGTACCGGCCTGACACCGGCGATGGTGATGACCGGCGGAGATGGCCGGCAATAATGGCCGGTGGTAGTCGACGGTGGTGACTGACGGCGGTGGTCAATGACAATGATGATCGATGGTGGTGGTTGACGGCAGCGATGGCGAGTGGTCGAGCGATGACTAGTACGTGGTTGATGATGACGATGATCGATGGTGGCGAGCAATGGCCGGCAATGCGGTACGGACTGGACGGTCGACGGCGATGACCGGCAGCAGTGGTGGTGGTGATGACCGGCGATGGTGGTTAGCGTGAGAGCCGGGGTGGTGGCGACGGGCCGGCAGGGTTGGCGGCCGACGGCGCGGTGGCAATCGCCGAGTGGTAGCAAGATTATGCTTGGAGGGTCTTCAAGCCTTAGAGCTCTCTCTTCTCTTTTGCTTCGGCTCACCTTTATGTAAAGAATGAGGAGTTATTTATAGATTAGATGTGTGACATTTCTATAAATACATGCAAAATCCAAACAACTGCATCGAACAGCTTGAAATAATTTCTTCGATCATCTGATGTATTTTAAGTATTTGAATGATCAAATGAAGTCGGAATTAGGAGATCGTAGGCTTGTTAGATCCGACTCGTCAAGACGCTCGATTTGAGTATAAACACTCCATATTTAGAAGCTGACTGATATTGCAAAATTTTTAATTATATTTTAAGCGCTTGATCTAGGTTAGTCTTGACTCAGAATCAGATTGCTTTTGACATCAAGATTCGTGCTTCGATTAGTGGAATTTTCAATGTCATATGAGTTGCCCCTATTTTTGAATGACACTACTTATTTCGTCCAAAAATATATTAATTTTTTTTTAAATAAAACAACTTTACTTATTATTACAATTTGTAATTACATATGTTATATGCATTAATTTATCGACATTTAGTCTTGAAAGAGATAAAGTTTTTTTTTAATTAAATGTCATAATGAGGAGAGGGTTTTTTTAAAAAAAGAAATTAAATGTCATAATGAGAAGAGAGTTTTTTTTTTAAAATTTATTCTCTCTTTCCTCCTATAGTGGATCTATAAAACTCCCTATGGTCAAGTAAGGAGACACAACTTCTATATGCTCTAGTGTTCATCTACATTGTATGAGAAATTATCTAGCAGAAGTTCAAGGGCTAGAGTAATTTTTTTTTTGTAAGCGAAGTTCTGACCTTCTTCTTAAGAGAAGGTCACTCGCATTGCTGATTAAGGCCTGTAGCTCATACGGCAAGGCTCCGGTTTTCCCTCGAAAGAGGCGTCAACTGTACTCGTCGGACGGACCGGGTTTGAAGGTGATCAAGGCCCGTAGTTCATACGGCGAGGCTTCGGTTTTCCCTTGAAAGTGGCGTCAACTGTCCTCATCGGACCGACCGGGTTTGGAGGCGATCAAGGCCCATAGTTCATATGGCGAGGCTCCAATTTTCTCTCGAAAGAAGCATCAACTGTCCTCGTCGGACCGACCGGGTTTGGAGGCGATCAAGGCACATAGTTTATACGGCGAGGCTCCGATTTTCCCTCGAAAGAGGTGTTAACTGTCATCATCAGACCGACCGGGTTTGGAGGCGATCAAAACCCATAGTTTATATGGCGAGGCTCCGATTTTCTCTCGAAAGGGCGTCAACTGTCCTCGTCGGACAGACCGGATTTGAAGGTGATCATAGCCCGTAGTTCATACGGCGAGGCTCCGATTTTTTCTCGAAAGAGGAGTCAACTGTCCTCGTCGAACTGACCGGGTTTGGAGGCATTCAAAGCCCATAGTTCATACGGCGATGCTCCAATTTTTTTCTCGAAAGAGGCATCAACTATCCTTGTCGGATCGACCGAGTTTGGAGACGATCAAGACCCGTAGTTTATATGGTGAGGCTCCAGTTTTCCCTCGAAAGAGGCATCAACTGTCCTCGTCAGACTGACCGGGTTTAGAGGCAATCAAGACCCGTAGTTCATATGGCGAGGCTCCGGTTTTCCCTCGAAAGAGGCATCAATTATCCTCGTCGGACCGACCAGGTTTGAAGGTGATTAAGGTCCGTAGTTCATACTGCGAGGCTCTGATTTTCTCTTGAAAGAGGTGTCAACTATCCTCGTCGGACCAACCGATTTGAAGGCGATCAAGGCCTGTAGTTCATACGACAAGGCTCCGATTTTTCCTTGAAAGAGGCGTCAACTATCCTCGTCGGACCGACCGGGTTCAGAGGCATTCAAAGCGCGTAGTTCATACGGCGAAGCTCTGATTTTTCTTCGAAAGAGGCGTCAACTGTCCTCGTTGGACCGACCGAGTTTGGAGGTGATCAAGGCCCATAGTTCATATGACGAGGCTCTGATTTTCCCTCAAAAGAGGCGTCAACTATCCTCTTCGGACCGACTGGATTTGGAGGCGATCAATGCATATAGTTCATACAGAGAGGCTCCAGTTTTCCCTCGAAAGAGGCGTCAACTATTCTCGTTGGACCGATCGGGGTTGGAGGCGGTCAAGGCCCGTAGTTTCTACTTCTTCTTGTAGGAAATTGAATTTCTTGAAACTCCAATGGATGGTTTAACAGTTGACAACTGCCAAGATGGCGGAGAAACGTCAATTTGGAACCATCCTTCGAACAACTCAGAAGTCTGACAGATAATCTCAAAGTATCATTCTCCATGATGTTACTTAATGCCGATAACTTGTATGGAAGGGGTAGAATCGAATCTGTTAAGATTTTTTGACCCATCCGAGGTTGTTTGTTAAAGTATTACTTGATGACATTAACGTGCATTGAAGAGATCAAATCGAATCCACTGAGGATTTTTGACCCATCTGAGATTCTTTGTCAAAGTGTTACTTGATGAAGTTTACCTGTATAGAAGAGGTCAAATTGAATCTGTTGAGGATTTTTGACCCATCGGAGGTTATTTGTCAAAGTGTTACTTGATGACGTTAACCTATATGGAAGAGGTCGAATTGAATCCTCTGATGATTTTTGACTCATCCGAGGTTATTTATCAGAGGGTTACCCGATGATGTTAACATGTATGAAAGAGGTCAAATTGAATCCGTTGAGGATTTTTGACCCATCCGAGGTTGTTTGTCAGAGTGTTACTCGATGACGTTTTGTATGGAAGAGGTCAAATTGAATCCGCTGAGGATTTTTGACTATCCGAGGTTGTTTGTCAGAGTGTTACTCGATGACGTTAAGCTTTATGAAAGGGGTCGAATTGAATCCGCTGAGGGTTTTTTATCCATCCGAGGTTGCTTGTCAGAGTGTTACTCGATGACGTTAACCTGTATGGAAGAGGTCCGATCAAATTCCCTTAGGATTGATCATGCCCCGATTGAGATACAACGTGAGTTGCACATTTCTCAAGTGGGAGGATTAAATGAAGGAGATTGTTTGTCAAAGTCTTCGCTCGATGACGTTAACCTGTGGGGAGTAGATGTAAAGTTTTGACCAATCCGAGGTTGTTTGTCAGAGTCTTCGCTCGATGATGTTAAACTGTGTGGAGTAAGTGCGAAGTTTTGACCTATCCGAGGTTGTTTGTCAGAGTTTTTGCTCGATGACATTAACTGGAGTAAGTCTGAAGTTTTGACATATCCGAGGTTGTTTGTTAGAGTTTTTGCTCGATGACATTAACTTGTGTGGAGTAGGTCTGAAGTTTTGACCTATCCGAGGTTGTTTGTCAGAGTTTTTGCTCGATGATGTTAACCTGTGTGGAGTAGGTCTGAAGTTTTGACCTATCCAAGATTGTTTGTCAGAGTCTTTGCTCGATGACGTTAACCTGTGTGAAGTAGGTCTAAGTTTTGACCTATCCGAGGTTGTTTGTCAGAGTCTTCCCTCGATGACATTAACTGTGTGGAGTGGGTTTGAAGTTTTGACTTATCTAAGATTATTTGTCAGAGTCTTTGCTCGATGATGTTAATCTGTATGGAAGGGGTCAAATCAAAATATTTGTTTGAGCTTGTAGCCAAAGTTGCTCCTTGACCTTTGCCTTTTTCATTAGTATTACTGATTTGCTTCTTGAACTGATAATCAATTAGATATCCAGAATATTGATTTGGATAATCTTTTAAGAGTTGCCCCCCAGTCTCCAAGAAAAGCTGAAGGATCGAAGTTTGATGAATCTTCATTTTTCTTATGAGTTTCTCGACAGTAAGATTTTATTCACCATATAGGTGGTGTTATTCTAAACATAATGTCAGATTGTCAACCATTGTGAAGATGTAAAGGAATGTTCCCACAGATAGTGCCAAATTGTTACGTGCTAGAAAACCAGTTGCGGTAGAATAAAAGTTTACGCCTTAGCCTTATTGTGAAATCCAACACACACATAGATATTTGAAGAGTGAACAAAAAACTCCAGGATTTTTACGTGGAAAAATCCCAGAAAGAGAGGCAAAAAACCACGGGGCCTAGCCCAACAAAAATTTTCCACTATATATCTGTTTCGGAGTACATAGTTTTCCCGATACGGGATTACAAAATTTTATATGATAAAAACCTGACAATTGGAATCCCGGAATCAAGTAACAAATGCATGTGGTAGTTGGTTAGGTCAGAATGTTTGTGGCCGGTCAGCGATGGTGATCACAGCGATCAATGGCCGACGAGATGGTCGGCAACGATGGCACGCAGAATGGCGCGGTGACCGACATCGGTGGTCGATGACGATGATGATCGATGGTGGTGGTTGATGGCGGCGACCGGCGATGGTCAGCCGAGGCAATCGGCGACGGTGGTCGGCGGTGATGACCGACAATGGTGGTCGGCGACAATGACGATTGATGGTGGTGGCACGCACGGACGGTATTGCGGTGATGACTAGCGATGGTGGTTGACGGCGGTGAGGACCGGCGGTGGTGGCCGACGACGACGACCGACGATGGTTGGCGGCCGACGGCGGTGGTCGACGACCGTCGAGTGGTGGCACGATTATGCTTGGAGGATCTTCAAGCCTTAGAGCTCTATCTTCTCTTTTACTTTGGCTCCCCCATGTGAAGAATGATGAGTTATTTATAGATTAGATGAGTGACATTTCTGTAAATACATGCAAAATCCAAACCACTCCATCGAACGGCTTGAAATGATTCCTTCGATCATCTAATATATTTTAAGTATTTGAATGATCAAATAAAGTCGGAATGAGGAGATCTTAGGCTTGTTAGATCGGGCTCGTCAAGACGCTCGATTTGACTATAAACACTCCATATTTAGGAGCTCACTGATATCACAAAATTTTCAATTATATTTTAAGATTTGATGCAGTCTTTCTAATCGACTGGCTTTGACATCAAGATTCGTGCTTGATAAATTTTCGCCATATTAACTCATAAAATTGGAATAAATTTAATTTAAAATTATATATATATATATATATATATATATATATATATATATATATATATATATATATATATATATATATATATATAGTTGTTATATAAAATCTAAAAGTTTTGCCTCTATCTCCTACGTCTAAGGCTAAACTTTTCTACTTACATGACTTTAAATAAATCCACATGATTTGGCCTACTTTTTACATAATTAATTATATAACATCTAAATTTTTAAAAATACCTCTAAAATGAAATATATCTTTTTATGCATCTATTTTTATGTGAATATGACACAAAAATGTTTTATAAGTAAATATTAAATTTTGGGTATTAAATATGTAAACGCATAAGAATTATATGAAATATATATAAATTCCCTCTTTTTGTGATGCGCTTTTGGGGGTATAATTAATTGGTCTATTCTTTTACCACGAAATTTTTTGAGAATTTGCACGTGTACCTTTAAATGTGTTCTTATATTTACATATCTAACAATTGAATTTTTATTTATTAATATAATATCATAATTTCTAGATGACATCAAAAATATTATTAATATTATCTTATTTAAAATAAAATGCATATTTTTATGCATATATTTTGATATGATTTAAATAGTTGGAAGGTAAGTAAATATTAAAATTTTTATATTAGATATGTAAATATATAAAATTTTAAGAGTGTATGTGTGTATCTATTTATATACAAGAGAACTATGTGATTTAACGTACATCCATGATACAAATAAGGGAATGATTCTTCTATGAAAAGAAAGATATAAAAAATATAAGAAAAATACAACACATCCTATTGGCTAACAAGTTGCGGGGAGGGGTGAAGGGGAAGAAAAGAGATAATTGGAGGTTAGTTTTATTTTTTATACAAATGTTCAAGTCTTAATTTTTATTTGTAAGTTGGATTTTCTAAGAAAAAAATACTTATAAAGTCAAGAGTGTCCTTGATCAGTCAATGTTGGCAGCTATTACACTGGTTTTTAAAAGGATGTGGGGTTATATAAAGTCGATAATGACATCATCAATGTAAAAGATGCATGACCTCTTTAGGTTGGGTCCTCATGAAATATGTCCTAAAAGGCTCAAAAGGAATTGAGAATACCATTAAAGAACTACAAAATATTGGATATATAACCTTGGATGAATGTGAAATTCGATAAGAACTAACTAATCAACAAAGAACGTGTGATGTTGATTGTTAGAGGAAATAATCAAATGAGTAGACTCTAAATCACTTAGAAGTATAATGAAAAACTTATAAGGAAATTTTAGTGATCAAATGTTCATTATTTTTATGTACTTATATTGAAACTAACATTTTGATGCAATGAGTCTAATAAGTCCAAAATTATTAAATATTGAGACCATTAAGGTACTTTACTATTTTACAAAATAATCAAATGATCAAAAGAGATTTCTGTGGACCATTCAATGGGCTGTCAAAGAATATGATAGAAATATTTATATGTTAAATCTAAAAATATAAATAAATGATGATTTTGCACTTTCATGCAGAAATTTATAAGAGAGAATTTTGAAATTTACAGAGTTCCAAGGCTTTGTCTATCAACACTAGTTGTTTGTCATAAAACAATGTCAATGTCGATCATCAATAATGCCAAAGCCTAATATCACCTGCTCTCAATACTCATGATCAAAAAATATCAAAATTTGTCATATGCCATTACAATCATCCATAGATTCATCATTTTCTATTAACAATCAATTACAAGTTTCCAATGCCATCACTTTGCATTGTAATCAAGCATTCAATCGCTGATCAAAGATAAGCAAAAAGAATATAGCTTTATACATAGAGGAATTGTTTCAATAAAATAAGACCTTGTAAATTTGTTTTTTTAGAAATTTTCAAATTAAAAATCATACGCCATTAGTGAAACATAGTCTATTTATCTATATATGTTAAATTTTTTGTACAATGCAACTATATAAGGCTTTAAATGAACCAAGAAGCTCCACAATTACTTGTGGATCAACTAAATTATAGACCATTTATGATTATTAATATAATTAATTGAACATGCTTGGGCATTTTTAAAAAGAATAAATTGATAAATAAAAAAGCTTGAATAGTTTTTGTGATTGATTCATTTGTGATAATGAATAATATCATAAAGCTCTTAAATAAGCTCGTTAAAAAGTCCAATTAAGAATATATCTATTAAGAAATGATAATAAATTTATTTAATATGTAATTATATGAGAGTCCTACTTTTTTTCTATATGAAATTACTTTTATCAGGAACAAAAAGTATTTATTTATGCTTGTTAAATATATATATATATATATATATATATATATATATATATATATATATATATATATATATATATATATATATATAATTCCGCATTATTGTAGAACTGTTCTCCCAACAAATCTCTTCCTAAAGAGTTAGAAATCATATTAATTCATATCATTTTCATAGCCAACTTTTAGATAAAGGGTTATATTCGAGCTTGGCTGCAAAATCCAAATCACTTGATTCGTTTGGTGTTTATTTATAATCCGTTAATTAACAAATATTATTCATATAAATTAGTAATAAGAGTTGGCTGTTTGCAACTAAATTATGCTGACATCATTTAACTAATTTAAACCAAGCCGCCAGACTTAGACGCGCTAAGCCACATATAACCGTCATGTGATCCTAAATCCTAATTCCTAAATTCCAAGAATTAGGTACATCCTTTTTTCCATAATTTTTTTTTTGTGCCATTGCTTCCCTTTTGACCTATTATTATTATTATTATTATTATTATTATTATAAATCTGGTCTAGGTAAAAAATACAACCGCCATCGAAATAAAAAATTGAACCGACCACAAACGACCGTTTCCTCTTAAAAAACGCAGTAGATACCCGGAAGCTAAACCATAGATGCATAGAACAGGACCACATAAAAGATTAATAAATAGATAAATTTATGGACTACTGACCGAGATAAATATTGAAAATATTTGATATAGCAGGAATGATTAATAACAACAATAAAAATTAATAATAGTGACCATAAAGCAATGTAAAAGAGAAGAAAAACAACACTGGCTTCTCCGACAAGTGACTTCATTGGCACGGATTATGAAAGGACCCACTTTAGACTCCCTATCTATTTAAACTCCTTTTCTCTATCTTCCTCAAGCTTCTTTATCAAATCTCACAGCTCACCTCGATTGATCGTGGCTCCAACTCTGTTTCCTGTAAGTTTTCAAGAAATTAAGTCCATGGCGGAGGAAGAAGACAGCTTGGTTTTGCCTCCTGGGTTCAGGTTTCACCCCACAGATGAGGAGATAATAACGCACTATCTCTCTCCTAAGGTTCTCAATCATGGCTTCAGCGCAAGAGCCATGGGTGAGGTTGATTTGAACAAGTGCGAGCCTTGGGATCTTCCAAGTAATATATATTTATATGTTTTTATAAGCTTCCCTTCTTTCTCGATTAAATTTTCTAAATCGGTAGAGACTGCTTTGTTACTGATATTGATTTCATGTGTAATTATGCAGGCAAAGCAAAGATGAAGGGGGAGAAAGAGTGGTATTTCTTCTATCAGAAAGATCGGAAGTATCCCACAGGGATGAGAACGAATAGGGCGACAGAGTCAGGATATTGGAAGGCTACGGGTAAAGATAAGGAGATTTACAGAGGAACGGGAGTCCTCGTTGGGATGAAGAAGACTCTTGTTTTTTACAGAGGGAGAGCTCCCAAAGGAGAGAAGATGAATTGGGTCATGCATGAGTATAGGCTCGAAGGCAAAATCTCTCTCTCCAATCTCCCAAAGTCGGCAAAGGTATTAATTAGTTGCTTGCACTCCATCTATTTTGATTGTGGCATAATTATATAACACTGGCCAAATCATCCGGATTTAAAGTCATAAAAGTGGAAAAGTTTTAATCTGAGACGTACGAGATAAAGGCAAAACTTCTAAATTTTACATAAGTGCTTGCAAATTTATGATACATATTTTTATGCATAAAATTAAAAAATTAAATTTAATCCAAAATTAAGTGTAAAGGCCACACTTTGATTCCACCTTTGGAAAGGAAAAAAAAAGTTATACGTACAGTGAAAGCAGCTTCGATTAGTCGATGAAGAAGCTGTATATAGTTTATTATGCAGATCATACCTACGAGCTACCCGCAGTTATTCGTATGTTTTTTGTATCTGCATCTGATTATTTCTCTTGAGAAAGAAGGTTTATTATCATATTTATTTCAGTTTCTTTTATTTCTAAGATTTTATTCTGAAAATCCAAATTATATATTTATGGGTGCAGGATGAATGGGTTGTGTGTAGGGTTTCCGACAAGAACGCCGGATCGAAGAAAAGCCCAATGCACAGTGGTGGCATGCTTAGGGTTAACTCATTCACTGATGAGTTACTGGATTCCCCAACTCTTCCACCCCTCATGGATACAGCCTTCATCAACTCCGGCAACGGCGATCCCAGCTTCCACTTTAAACCAGTACCAGTAACCGCGAGTTCGACCTCCTTCCCTTCCTATTCCTTCCCCTCCACAACTGGTGGCGGCGTTGAAGACGTCGATGGCTGGCTCTATTCGAGCAAGAATCAATACCTGATGAATGATCTTTCTTCAAGCTCAAGCTACTTGCAGCAGATTCATGGAGGGCATGATCAAAATCCATACTATTCCATATTCGGAGATATGGGAGACTATTTAGACCAAGTGCCACAAATTATGATTCAGTCGTCGCCGCCGGCGATCCAGAGGCATTGCAAGGTCGAGCAGTTCTCAAACCAGTCGATGCTGAGCCACGACACTGGCCTCAGCACTGACCGTAACACCGAGATCTCATCCGCCGTAACGAAGCATGATGCTTCATATGGCCAGAATTCGATGCGCCATCAGCGGCTGCCGCCGGTGACGTGCTCGACTTGCGCAGCATGTGGAGATGCTGAAGATTGATATAACAGTGCTATAGTTTACTAGGAAGAATTAAATTCGCGTCACTACTACTTCGCTTGTTATTTGTCATTGGAAAGGAGTAGGGCTTGATTAATTTTTTTTTATTTAAATTTAAATAATCTTAATTTTACTGTGAATAAATATAAAATTTCTGATTTGTGTTACTGTATACAGATGGTTACATACTACGAGAGAGTTGCTAATGTGTGAGAAGACTGATGTATAAGTTTTTCTTTCTTTTCTTTTTTCGTTTTGTCGTAAGGCTATAGAATTCATATATCTTGTCATGTAATATCAGTGGGAATCAAATAACTGAAAAGTTGTTTTTGTTGTGTAATTCATCACTTTCGATTTAAATAGTTCTGAATTTCTGCACTATATATATATATATATATATATATATATATATATATATATATATATATATATATATATATATATATATATATATTATTATATTTAGAAAATTTCATGCAATGAAATTAAACTAGCACGTGTATGAGAAGTTTATGAACTGAGCACATGCACTTTCAAGAACCTTTTCCATGCTTTCCAAATTCGAGGTCATGAGAATGGTCCATTAAAATTGAATTTTAGGTATTTCTTGGATTCTCATGCATGAAAAAAAATAGTAGATTTCTCTCAAATCCAATAATATTTAGAATTATGATCATAAATAGAGAACCAGAGGACCACATGGCCGAGCCACGTTGTTTTGAAAACCAGTCTCACCTCATCTCTATAAGAAATACAGCACGTAGATCACGTGATTGTCCAAAATAAAAAATAAATCGAGGAGATAGAGCAGAGAGAGCGATTTCTTCTTTATTTGAAACCAATCGAATCTACGCGGTGTCCGGACGTAATATTTCCCCCCTATAAGAGAGCAGTTATGGGGAACTGAATGTGTTTCTTTCTGGAAAAAGAAAGAGAATCAAGTTAGGAAGTCAGTTGCAGGACGCCAGTGGAGTGCTGTTACATATGAATGATATGATTTCTTTTTTTCTTTTTATTGCTGCAATTATTAGCTTTGAGCAAAGCTATTTCGTCGATCTCAGGCTTTCGTTTGAATCAGTTCTTTTGGCAGCTTTTCGGTTGAAAAAACGTTAAAAGTTAGGGCATATTTGATTGAGTTGCTGAAATTAGATTTGAAAACTATTTTATTATGATAGTGCTTTTGGAATAAATATAAATAAATAAATATAATTTATTTAAAAAATTTTATAATATGCAAATTTTTCTTCACAATATATATAAGGCATAAAAGAAAATTATAGTAACAAATTGATAGCTCATGAAAATAATTTGGGCATTATTATAAGACTGATAATTGAAGATTACTAGTGGGAATATTATGACCAGTGTCATTCTAAGCATATTTCTAATGGGCTGAAAGCAATATTAGTCTTTATTTTTTGGGTGGGCTAACTTATTATATAAATTAATTAATTTTAAAAATTAAAATGAATAACATGTTAACTTAAAATAGAGTCTAGTGTTCCATTATCATTGATGAATTGAACAATTATAAAATTTTCAATCTATTTGATATTGTTTGATACTATTGGATAGAAATTTCATCTAAAATCAAATCTTTGAGTCAATCATCACCTATTTAATGACAAAATTCATGTTCATCAATTTTTATTATGAAAAATGCTCTCTTAATTATAGCAGTAGCAATTATAAAATTAATACTAAGATAATGTAGGGGACACACATCAACCTTTTTATCTTTACAAGCTATTTACAATATTAGCAATCTTGCTTTAAGAAGAGAATTTATTGCTAATGTGTGTAGAAATATTAGCAATTTCATATTCTCAATGTTTTGATCTTTTCTTTTATAAAGACTATGATGCCCTTTTCCAATCCACAAAATACTAATTATTAAATATATTGAGAAAACAAAGTTAAAATACTTTATTGTATTAAGTAAAATACCAGCATCAACTAGCAATTAATCAATTATTCAATTCTCTTTTACTATCTCAAGCATTTTCAGTATGAATACATGCATTTTCATAAAGCTAATTAAAGGTATAAAAATAATAGCTATAATGGTTGTTAATGACTCATAGCAAAGTAGTTTCTTGATTTTAATTCATCCACTAATTAAATCTCTTATTTTAATATGTAAAAAATTTCTCATATTGAATAGTTTTAAGAGCACAACTTCTTTTATAAGATGCTCTAACAGTATTCAAAATTCTTGTAGAGAACTTAAAAATATGTTTTGCTTGCCAATAATTCTTTGTCGTCACCAAGAACAATTGAAGCTAATAAGTGAAGTAACAAACATAAAATGCCTAAGGATTATTATTAAGAATGAATGCCTTTTAACTACTAAACTTACCACATATATTGGATTCTCCATCATAGCCTTGATCATATATTCTATGTAACTTTAATAAATATTTGGCAAGTATAGATTCAAGAACTATCTTGAGTGTCATTATACTTATAGAGAATATATTTTAATATTAAATAATTTTAATTACTCACACTTTTTTATCAATATCTTATAATGACAATCAATTATTCATTTGTTAACACATCATGAGACTTATTTACTTTAATGAAGAAGTTGATTTCACCTATATCAGTGTGGCCGACAATGGTGATGAAGGTGTTTATGGAGTCGACATTAGCTTCGGGAGCCAGGGTTGAGGAAGAAAGTGATAGCTCTATTTTTTTACATTATCTATCACTCACATCTCCACATTTTTATTCTTAATGCTCTTTTAAAATAGCATGCTCGCTCTTATCTCCTCATTAGATCTCACTCACACATCGCTCTTATACCTCTTCTAAGTTTTTGCATGGCATCTTAGCAAGCATCTCTTATCTTGCCAATTTAACAATTATCCCATAACTACTTTCCTTTTCCTCACTTACTATTCTTTGACCAACCCATAGATTTACTCATCATTTCCTCTATAACTCTTACACAATGTATTGAAATAGTCGAGTAGCAAGGACATCACGATGGATGCTCTTTATCAAGACTTTGATAGGACCACCTACATGCAAAGGTGAAGAGTACTTGAGACCAAGACTATGCCACTGCATTGGGATGGGTTATGTTGATGGTTTGGGTGGGTAATGGTTAGAATTTTTAAATGGGTATATATTTTAATTATGAGATAAAATTACAAAAATAATGTTATAATATCACATAATCTTTAGAAGTAAAACCCACTCACTTCTAATGAATAATTTTGCTAAGAAAACATATGCAAAATCTTTACAAGATTTAAACCACCAAATCTAACTAGTTCTCATAAATCTATCACTAGAACTATCGATACCCTTACACTATAAAGATTGATTTCTTTTGCAATAAAAAAGCTGGCCTTTCAAGTCAAAAATAAGACACCATAACTTAGCACTACATTCAAAGCTTGGGGGTGCAAAGTGCTTGGGATGTTGAAAAAAGTATGGAATGCTTTAACATCTAAATATCACGTCATTGGCATAGTTCTCATGTTTCAATCCAATTGAAATCCTATGCCATCGCAAGTCCTAAATATCTGATCAATCAAAAATCTCAAATCAAATAGAAAAAAGGATTTTGAAATAACCAATAACTTGAATACCTAATTTTAAGAAGAGGGAATCTAACAATTGTTAGAGATTTACCCTAGAGGTAAGAGTAAGCTTAAAAAATAGATGAAATAGAGATCTTAATTCAAATTGAGATTGAATTAGCACAACTAGAAAGGCAAAATATGAAAAAATGGTGAAAAATAGAGAAGAGTGAGAATATACAGAGGAAATGAGAATTGATGATAATACAAAAGATTATCATCAAGTATAAACCTTGCCCATCACACTTAGTTATACAAGTTGGAAAGCATTTATGATTATAAGGTATAGTGTCCTTAGTGTGGCAGAGCCAACAATTTTTTTTTTTAGGCACAATCTAGCAATTTACTAAAATACTCTCAATCATTTTATTTATAATATATTTATAAAAAATATATAATATTTATAAATAAAAAAAGTTATCATTGATAAAATCTAATGTTCATATTTTGAAACTGTTGAATAATTATATCATTGTCAATATTATCAAGTATATCTTTCTCAATATAAGTGACTAAAAGATCATTCATCCATTAATCTCTTGTTTTATTTTGTAGTTGATTTCCTTGACTATTCATTGTGGAAAAAACAATTCAACACATGCTATAGCAACTAGTAGAGTTAGTCCTACCTTTAATAATTTGAAGCTAAGATAAATTAAAGTATTATAGTTTCTTCTCATGATTTTCTCAGCAAGCCTTCTAATATCTTGAAAACATAGATATATTTAAAATAATTTTAATATTTATTATGAATAAGAAAAAAATATTAATGACAAATAAACATAACAAATAAATTAATTAATTTAGATAATTAATTTTTATAATATGCAAATAATATTTTGAAAATTTTAATCTTTTATTTTTTTCTAACAATTTTAACAATTAAATTTTAAGATTTTATGGATACATAATATAAATTTTTTAGATGAAAATAATATATATATATATATATATATTAGTGAATTTCAAAATTTCCCCCCTCCCTCTCACACACACCCTCTTAAATCCTCCCTTGAGTGTCCTCGTTAATTTTTACCTTTGATAACAGTTATTGTTCAAGAAATTTGCTGATCCATTAAAGTTAAAAGTGATTGCGAACTTAACAAAAAAAAAAAAAAAATTCCCAAAGTGAATTTTCCCAACGAAAACACAGAGACTATCTCTCTTAAACAACTCTTCATTTGAAAATTGGAGTTTTCTGCAGTAAAAATTGTATAAGTAGATCAAGGCAAGGTTTATATCTGATACATCTAAAATTAATCGATCAAGACTAATCTCAAAGATTTTTAAATGATCTAATCACCGATTTCAGAATTCTAAGACTGCCTCGATGAGATAACATAGCAAATATCAAGATAGATCCGAATTCGAATCGACTCGGATCAAGCTATCGGCATGAAAATGGATCGATTTGCCAAATGGTCACCAAAATCGACATATTTATAGTCGATCGAAGGCTCGTCAAGACGAATCCAACGAATCCAAGATCACCCAATTCAACATCATTAAGGCACCTGATCATCAAAATACACCGTCCGATCAGGGGATCGTGATTGGACCGTCATGGGAGTTGGAGTTTTCCAGAATTTACAAGGCACGCCACTCCCAAAATCTATAAATGAGCTCATTCTCACCTTAGAGGGGACCTAATCGAAGAAGAGCTCGAGAACCACCTTTCGACGGCCATCTATCACCAAGCTACCACCAGCAATTCTAAGATCGAGCTCGCCTGGGGAGATCGCCTGGAGGACTAAAGAGCCAGCTTTTCTCAAGATCAAGAGGTTTCTAAGATCCGTTCGCCGCTTTTAAACTTCTCCAGTTGAGAGATATCAGATTTTTTTACACTAATATTATTTCTCAGAAACACCTTCTTCTACCAACGGTAGAAGGACTCAGATCTTTGAACACATAAAAGTTTCTCTGCAATGTTTTTCTTAACGGGTTTTCCACGATAACCTTGTGTTCATATCTGTGTTGGATAATTTTGTAGTAAGATCTCGTGATCTACCTAATAAAATTCAAAGCAACAATATCCCATAATACTTTTTTGCATTTTTGTATTATCATTAGCTCACATTTCCTGTTCACCTTCTAGCACCCCTCTATTTTCTACTTTCTCGATTTCCCTTTCTTGTTGCGCTATTCCAATCATAATCCAAGTCAATATCTCAGTTCAATCTCTAGCTATTCTTAGTGCCTACTCTTGCCTCTAGGGTCAAGATTCCAACAACATTTTGATTCTCCCTTCTTAGCAGAAATTAGGAATTCAGGTTGTCAGGGGTCGAACCATTTCGGAATCCTTTTTTTGTTTGATACAGGAATTTTGATCTATCATATGTTTAGGACTTATTGTGACCTGAGATATTGTATGAACTGAAATATGAGAACCATGCCAATAAGGTGATATTTAGACGTCAGAGCACTCCATACTTTCTAGATATTCATCTCCAAGCTCTGAATGGCTGAAGGATAATGGTGTCCGGTGGTGGTATCTTGGTTGGTTTTGTTCTATGAACATAACTTGCATGATTTCATGGCTTTTATGAGGTTTTACGACACTGAGGTAAGGGATGGTTGTTCGATTTTTATAACGCAAGAGCAGCCATACTTGTAGAGATAGATTAATGGTAACTAATCAGATTTGATGGTTAAGTCTGGTAAAGATATTGTAGATGTTTTCTGTTGAGTCATGTTCTCATTTGGAAGCGATTGGGATTGCTGAAGTGATTTTATTTCCGAAGACGTTTGTGTGGAATTATGGGGGAGCAAGGTTATGATGACTAGCATTTTTGTGAGGGCAACTTTCTACTATTGTTGGTATATATATTGCATAGCCCTTAGACCGGGTTGAAGATAAGGTTCTACGTCTTTAAACTCAGTTTTAATAAGGCTAAAAATATTCAACTCACGTAACTGATTATGGGTATAATTAATCCCATAATGAAAATTGTTAAGATATAATTATTTCTTTCTATAATCCCATAATCAATCTTATAACGCCTGAATAGTAGGCTAAAACCTATAAATAAATGATGAAGATTCAACTTCTTTTCAATAGTTCTCACCTAAGTTGTATGAGATTTCACTTAAGCACATTTGATTAATCAAAATATGTCCTAATTAATAAGGGCGGATTCAGACACAATTGAGTGACGAGGAATTGCCCTTTGCTGAACTTTATAAAATGAAATTAATCATTTGCCCTTCTTAAATTTTTTTTTATCATTTAATCTTATCCTAAAGCGTTTCTCTTAAAAATTGAGGTTGATTCTGCCCCCTACTATTCAGCCAACTTTATACTTTAAATATTTCCTTTCAATAATCGAAATTTAGAGCTTGAAATGGAATTTAAACACCCCGAGGAATAATATGCATTTAATTGCGAAAGAAACCTGTCATCACATAAGTTTCGGATTTTTATTTTCTATTTTTCAGAAAAGATGCTTCATTCTGCCTGTCTTATTTAACTCTATTTATTCTAATTTTTAAAATCAATGTATATATTATTTTTTTCTAAAAGATAATATATACATTGATTTAAAATTAAAACTAAATCAAGATAAACAAGAAAATTAGAGTGATGAACAAATTTTTCATTAAAAAAGCATTTAAATGTGGTCAAATCATGATAGCTATCTGGATTTTCTTAGCTTGTAGTACTATTGTGCCGAAGTAATTGGTCTGTGGTTGGAGGGGTTTCTTATAACCTCAGGTCCGGCATTCGATGTGCATTGAGTGTATGCATTTATCATTTAATTATCAAATTGGTCTAAAAAGAAAAGCTTGTGGTACATACCCTGGACGATAATATTGGGTGTGGTTTGATTTATAATTCTGATGACTTGCATTCTTGGCTCGACTGTGGACTGATCAATCGGTTCTTTTGATTTTTTTCCTTCAAGTCCTGGTGGGTAGTTTTATATCTGCATGCGTTAGAAAATCAATCAGAGCGATATAGTAAAGTTTACTGGGCTTTTTGAGGAGTCCAAAGACACACACAAGTATTTAAAGAGTAATAAGAAAACTCAATTTTTAAAAACCTCAAAAGAGGAAAATCATGGGGCTAGCCCAAATAAAATCTTCCACTTTGTATATCTTTTAGAGTACGTGATCTTCCAGACGAGATTACGAATAAGATGGAAGGGAACAACTGCTATGTATAGCGATAATGACGATGTTGACGATGATGATGTAGTGGTCGGCGATGATCGACAAATGGCCGACAGGTGACGATCGACGGCGGGCGATGGTTGACGACTGTCGAGTGATGACACTATTGTACTTGGAGGATTTTCAAGCTTTAAGGCTCTCTCCTCTCTCCTGCTTGGCTCCCCTCATATGAGGAATGAGGGACTATTTATAGAGAGGTCGCCTCTCAGAATACATGCAAAACCCGCACACTCCACTTCATCGGACGGCTCAAAATGATCCCCTTGATCATATGATGTATTTTGTGTATTTGAATGCTCAAATGATGTCAATTTTGATATCTTGGCTTGTTAGATTCGTCGGCCAAGACGCCGATTTGACTATAAACACTGTTTAAGAGTCGATTAATAATAACTGATCTTGCTAGTCTTGATTCACGATCAGATTGCTTTCTACGTTAAGATTCGTGCTTCGAATAGTGGAATTTTTAGTGTCATATGAGTTACCCCCTTATTTTTGGATGATATTATCTCAATCATCCAAAAATATATATGCTGAATATTTGAAAATAACAGATTCTTCAATAAAATTTGCTGGTTCGTTAACCATACATTTTGTGAGAACGTATATTCACGGGAGCATAAGATTATGACCATGAAGCGGGTGCTGGTCACATGTATCTACGCATGAGTGCAAGATTTCGGTTATGGACTTATGGACATTTACTGCGCTGCTGCATAAGGTTTCGGGTTGGATTAGCAGAACGGGCTGCAAGAAATTGCTAGGGTGGCGGGCTTTCATGGGTCAAGAAAGGTGTCGCGGCCTGCGGTCGTAGACCGATCTGGGTCGGGAAAGTCGGACAGTCGACAGCCATATAGTCGAACGGCCGCGAGGATCGCGGAATCCGCGGGTAAAGACTGAACGCTGCAGTCGTGGTCGGACAGTCGACGCTGGCCGAAATGGGTCGCAGGAGGCGAGGGCTGAACGGGTTACGCTGGTCGCTGGTTCCGGATCACGGTCGGGGTTGTGGGTCGAGTTCTCAGCGCTGAACGGCTGAGCGCGGCACGAAGGTTGAGCGATCGTCGATACGGCCATGGGCGTCGCTGAATGGTCTGACGTCACAGTAAACGTCCGCTTTTGGCGTTTCACCAATTTTGGCCCATTTTGAGCAGTTTTGGGTGGTTTTGGAAGCTTTTTTACCCTTTTGCCCCTAAAAAAGGGTCTATAAAAATACCCCTAGGGCTAAGGGAGAAGGCACCTTCTCTTCTTCTTGAGAGAAGGTCGTCGGAGGCATTAAGACCCGTAGTTCATATGGCAAGGCTCCGCTTTTCCTCGAAGAGGAGTTAATCGACTTCGCCGGACCGACCGTTCGAGGGTTATCAAGACCCGTAGTTCATACAGGCTCCGCTTTTCTTGAAAGAGGTGTCAACCGACCTCTGGACTCACCGAAGTTGAGGCGATCAAGACCCGTAGTTCATATGGCAAGGCCGCTTGTCCTTGAAAGAGGTGTTAACCGACGCCGAATACCGGTTCTGGGGCGATCAAGACCCGTAGTTCATACGCAAGGCTCCGCTTTTCTCTTGAAAGAGGTGTCAATCGACCTCGGACCGACGACCCGGAGGCGATCACGGACGAGGGCGGCGATGCTCGATGATGGTGGCTGATGACATTGGTCAGCGATGGTGACCTACGATGGTGGTCAGGGAGGATAACTAGCGACGATGGTGGTGACCGGCAGAGATTGCCGCTGGCGGTCGGTGGCAGACCGCGACAGGGCCGGCGGCGGACCGGCTTCTGGGTTGCGGCCAACGGGTGGTCGGCAGTTTTTTTTGACCTATCCGAGGTTGTTTGTCAGAGTGTGACTTGGCGACGCTAACCCGGCGACGCAACTGGAAAGAGGTTGCATTGAATCCGAGATTTTGACCCATCCGGGTTGTTTGTCGAGCGATGACATTAACCCGCATGGAAGAGGTCGAATTGAATCCACCGGGATTTTGACCAATCCGGTGGTGGCGAGAGTGTTACCCGACATTAATCGTATGGAAGAGGTCGAATTTAACCCCGAGGATTTTGACCTATCCGAGTTGTTTGTCGAGACTTTATGACATTAACTGTGTGGAAGAAGAATTGAATCCGCTGAGGATTTTGACCCATCCGAGTTTGTTTGTCAAAGTGTTACCCGATGACGTTAACTTGTATGGAAGAGGTTGAATTGAATCCGCTGAAGATTTTTGACCTATCCGAGGTTGTTTGTTAGGGTGTTACCCAATGACGTTAATGGAAAGAGGCGGATGTCCACCAAGGACCTTTGACCTATCCTGTATCCCAAAGTGTTATTTGCTTTTTACTTGTATGGAAGGGGTCCGATCAAGTCCCCTTTGGATTGATCATGCATGCAGATATAATGTGAGTTATATATCAAGTGGGAGGATTAAATGAAGAAGAAATAAGCTTATAAGGAAAATCCATAAACTCATTACTTTGATAATGTCAGTGATACAATATTGTCATAAGATAACTTAACAAAATGGACGAGATACATTTTTAGAGAGAGTCAACAAAGGACAAGAGGTGGAGAGGAAAGAATAAATGGGATAAATTAAATACTATAATGTTTATACACCAATGATTATATATAACAATTTTCAGAGACCCTCTATGTTCCAAGTTTTAAGAAATATTTTTTCCTCTGGATCATTGGTCATAGCTTGACGGTTGGTCATCCGATAACAAGTGGGGAGTGTCTTTACAGTGCAAAACCCTCTCGAGGTACTTTTATCTTGAAGATTAAAATTCTCGATGTTGAAGGTCACCGTGGTTGAGCTTGTTTGAGGTAACATGATTGTGCTATTTGTTGATTTCACGCACCACTCCAACCCCAATGAGTTTGAAATTTTATCTTAAGATGAGGTAGTGACCAAGATTGATTGGAGGGTCTTCCAAATATAGTTGTATGTTGAATTTGACTTGACCACTATGAATTGAACTGAGTGAGTGACTTGTTGAGGAAATTCTCCGAGAACAACGGGAAGGGTGATTGTCCCTCCACTCGTACAGGGCGATTATCAAACCCATATAACGGTCCTGCAATGGGTTGAAGTTTTTCCTTAACCATACCCATGCTAAGAAAGGTGGAGTAAAATAAAACATCAACGGAACTCCCATTATCAATCAAAATTCTTAACAACATAATGGGTCACCAATCCTCGACCGATGACAAGAGGATCTTGATGGAATTTTTCCAAAGTCGAAGTTATTAAAAGTGATGGGATGATTAATACAAGATTTTTTAACTCGCTCTTCAAAGTGAGGAAGACTTGATTAGATAGTGGCCCACTTGCAATCGCTTCAATTTCTCCAACTATTTGGAAACTATTATGTTGTTTCGTGATGATTGTCCCTGCTGCCCCCAGCTTGGAGCTATGTTTGTTGAGTTGGTTGGTTTTGCATAAATTGACGCAGATATCCTTGAATAAGCCTCTCAATCTCTTCTTTAAGTTGTTTACATCTAGTATGTCCATGACTTGATGGAAGTGACAATATTGCTTTGATTTCCTCAAGTTGGTTTCATGATGGCCATTTAATGGTCTCTTCATCTCGAATAGCCATCAAGATGTTAACACGAGATGTGTTCAGTGGTGTGTATTCCAATTATTGATGTGAGGGCCGTGGAGGGAGATCACGACTGTCTTGTTGCTTCTTCTGAGGGGATTGTTGATCTGTGTTTTCTAGAGCACTCTTACATTTTTCTGTGGATTGTTCAAATTATTTTCGATGGGCATTAATAGCATCATCGAAAACTGCCACACTGAATTAAGTCACGCATGAGCGGATCAGATTCTCGCATTAGCGATGAGTAGAAAGGTCCGTGATGAGCCTCCCAAGGAAAACTCCTCTTAGTAATTCGTGGTCTACCCTGTGTATTTGAAGCCGAGGAGAATCTTTGGAAGTAGTCTTTAAGTGATTCACCATCATTTTGATTAATGCCGGAGAGATGGGAGGAATCTTTACTAATCCTCCGTTTTGTAATGAACTATTCTACGAAAATCTTGGCGAGTTCGTAAAAGGTATGGATGGATCCTGGAAGGGAGTAGAACTGCGCGAAGCCCTTAAGGGTAATGGGAAAGACTAAAGCAAAGGTGTCGAGCTCTGATATGCATGATGGTCATGTAATGGTCGATGTGTTCATGGGTCGCCCCCATCATAGAATCAATGCTTCTAAGCTTGAAACCCACGGAATAGATGTTGAAGAATAGCTTCAAATAAAGGTGAGGACTCCTCATACTGAGAGGAGGATGATTTCTATCTTGAAGGTGAAATTATCTTGCATTAAGCCATAATTCGCACGATAACATGACGAAAGTGGTCAACGGATAAGAATGTCGCTACCATAATAATTGGTGGATTAGGCTGAGTCACGTGATGGATGAGTAGAACTAGCGGTGTCAAGGAGATCAACATCACTCTACGGGAGGAACTTCGCGAGATTAGCATTTTGACCTCCCGCCAACGATCGATCTTGGGGAGGTGTGTTTCCAGTGGTCAAGTGTTCCTCAAAAAAGTCGGATCATCTCATTTTGAGACTTTCCATTCTACACACATCTTCTAAAGAGATTCCGCCGCCTTCACCCATGTGGTCACCTATCGTGGAAGTGAGGTAGAAGGTTGGCATCCTTGGTTCAAGGATTGGTTTTGAGAGTGACGAGTTGGAGCGGAGTCGATGATACGCCTATTGGCCATACGCTGCTTCACAATTGTGATTGGGTTCTTCCCACGACGGCCAAACTATGCTAGAAAACCAGTGGTAGAGTAAAAAGTTTTTAGCTTCTTTGGGAGTCCAAAGACACATATATGTATTTAAAGAGTTTAACAAGAAAACCTATTTTATGAAAAACCTAGAAAAGAGGGAAAAACCAGCTGGCCTGAAAATCTTCACTTTGTATATCTTTTAGATATAGGATCTTCCGATAAGGGATTATAGAATAATTATGTGAGAGAACAACGCGGTTCTAGTAATACGATGACGGCGGCGATGAGCGACGATATTGATGATGATGGCCTGGTAGTGGTCGGCGATGATGGCCGGCAACGAATGGCGAGCGGCGGCGGCGGCGGCCGGCGGTGGTTGACGGCCGTCGAGTGGTGGCACGATTGTGCTTGGAGGATCTTCAAGCTTTAGAGCTCTCTCCTCTCTCCTGCTTGGCTCCCCTCATATGAGGAATGAGTGGCTATTTATAGATTGGAGGAGTGACGTCTCTGTAAATAAATATAAAACTCGTACCACTCCACTTCATCGGGCGATTCAAAATGATCCCCTTGATCATATGATGTATTTTTGTGTATTTGAATGCTCAAATGATGTCGGAATTATGATATCTTGGGCTTGTTAGATTTCGTCAGGCGCTTGATTTGACTATAAATACTCCATGTTTAAGAGTAGATTGATAATAACCGATCTGATTAGTCTTGATTAGCGTCAGTTATTTTTCAAGATTCGACTTGAGTGGAATTTTAGGATCATATAAATATCCTTTTTCATATTATTTATGATTATTAATTGTCCTTCCATAAGGCCTTTTTGTTTTTACAAGTCAATGTAATTTTCTCTTTTCTCTTTTTTTTTTTTGGAATGCAAATTAGGCTAAGCTCTTAATTTTTCAAAAAAAGAAGCTTGTGGTACTATTCTAAGGCCTAATAATAGGTCACTAAGACTTCATTTGGGAGAGATTTTTAACTGCTTCATATTTTTTAAAACGTGAACTGTTTGTTTATACAACTTTTTTATAAACATTTGTAACATAACTTTATTTTTATTCTAATATGAATCGTGATCTCTATGTTATTTTTTGACACAACTTTTTAATAAATTATTTTTAAACAAAATTTTATAAAAAAAGCAAAAGTTCAATCAAAGGGCCCTAAAAATATGGTGTGAATACAGCGACTTTAAAAATCTATTTTTAAAATAGTTTTTAATAAATTAATTTCGGAAGACGCCACAACTCTACCAAACCGGCCCTTGGTTGTGAACAAAGGCGCTTATTATTCTTGGTTTTATATCCCGGTTTTCATGCCGCAAAATCGGGTAAGAGGAGAAGCCGCTGGGTAGATTCCCTGGTTAGGCGCTGATGGTCATTGGAAATGTCACGTGACATTTACGGCCAAAATTGAAATTGTTTTTTTTTTTACTCTCCATGAGTTAGGAGGTCGCGACTGAGTTTTACATGGCAGTAAGAGAACCAAAAACTTAAGTATGGATAAAAACTCCTTTTTTTTGGATTGTATATTTATATTTATATTTTTAATATATTTTTTATGATATATTTTTATGTGGTTTATATATTTTTTAAAAAAACTTAAAACATCTAAAATTATTTTAAAATTTTTTTTAAAATAATTATCACTACTAGTCACATATTATTATCACCTATCAAGCAATCACTGTCTAACACTAACATAATCGTCGTTGTTAGTGACATCGCTACAACTCCTCTCCTCCACCACAATCAGACAGCAAACCGCAAACCATGTGCAGACCGTTGTAGATTCCTCTCTCTAACAGCCACCTCGTTATCACATGCAGACTCTCATCCTCACCGTTACGCTGGAACCGCAAACCATGTGCAGACCGTTGCAGATTCCTCTCTCTAACAGCCACCTCGTTATCACATGCAGACTCTCATCCCTATTCTGGAACAAACTTCACGATCCGCGATCTCACATCCTGTATATTAGCTCTATATAGAAATATTGTATCTTGTAAGTTTGTGAAGCAATTCAGATTATTACCAAGCTCTCTCAAGCTTACGTAAAATTTCTACATGGTATGAGCCCCAATCCGGATAAGGCATCCTCCTCTTCCCACTTTCGGACGAGCGATGGATACTCAGTGGATTTTCAGCTCACTAACCATACCACTATCACAGAAATTTCTCATAGGAATATGAAGTGAAGCACCACACTTACAACTACATCATATGGAGCTCTCAAATCCACAAGCTATTCAAGGCGGCTTCATCGGCTTTCTCGAAGGCACCACACCGTGTCCCACTCAATACTCCCTAGAACAACAATCAACTCCAACTAATCCAAACTACAACATATGACTTATTGATCAAAACCTCTGTGACTCTACGACTATCTCACCCTCCATCCTCCCTACGTTCTCAATCTAGAACACTTTGGACATTTGGTCTACCCCAAGCCAAGAAATCAAAATCTCCAAGGTCATTCAACTCAAAATGAGCTTCACCACATATCCCTTAGAGACAAACCGATGATCAAGTACCAGAAATCAAAAATCGATAGATCAAATCTTATTTCGGATCAACTTGGATCCAGAAGACATCATTCTATATACACTCAGGGCACCAACTTATCACACATTCAAAACCAATACAAGAACCACCAATCAGCGTTGACGACCTATTCTCTTCTCGGCGAAGAACTCAACATCTCTACCATGACAAAGAACTTACCCCATCATCCGCTCTCCAAGCCAGCGGCGCTGGCGACCTCACAACCCCATGGCGAACTCAAAACCTCTCTCAAGCGGATGTGGGACGGACAAAGGGGGATAAACTACTGTCAATCTTCTGTCAAATATGCAACAAGGTAGGACACTCGGCTCGAATGTGCTGGCACCGAACAGACAGTACAAACTACCCCTCCAAACCTCCCTCGACTTCAAGCCAACCTCACATCTCCTCCCAATGGATATTGGACTGATCTCCCATCTCACCAACAACGGACACACTCACAATCCAGACTATTCGGGTAATCAATCAGTCACCGTAGCCCAATCCTATTCTCCATCATGGCCCGACATCCTCCCCACACTACTCGTAAGCTTCTTCTCAAACATATATTTCCTTTTCATTTATCTCACAACCTTATCGTCTCACATCTTGCAAAAGATAATAATTGCTCTATCATCTTTACTTTAATGACATTCATATCAAGGATGGGACAACACATCGACCCTACTAATGGGTTGTAAATGACTCTACTCCCTCCCAACATCCGACAATATAGCACTCCATTCGACCAGACATCCTCCAACCTATGGCATCAGCTAGGTCATCCATACAAAAACACTCCTCGTCTGGCTACAAAACAAGCACCATCACAACCAATCCTCTGTCATTGGTATTCAAAAAGTCATAAACTTATTTTTCCTAAATCCAATAGTAAAGCTAAATATCACTTCGATCTAATTCACTCTGATGTATGGGGACCATCACCAACTTTTTCAATACAAGGCTACAAATATTACGTTATTTTCATTGATGATTACTCTCGATTTACATGGATGTTTCCTCTAACCCACAAATACAAAGTAGCCTCCAAATTACAATGGTACGTGCAATTTACACTTCTCCAAATCAATTAAAACTACAGGGCGGTAATTTCTCTCAATACACTTTATACTTATCTCACCAACCATGGCATTATTCATCAGCAGTTGCCCTATACCGAACAAAAGGTGGCGACGGAAACATCGACACATCATTGAACTGGCCAACCCTACTCCACAGTAACCTTCCACCACAGATTGGATAGCCTCACTCATACACCCATCCTCAAGTCTACTGAACACTCGCCTTTCCTCATCAAACTCTCTAAGAAAGTCCTAACTACTCTCACCTCAAAATTGTTCATCAAGCTTCCCCTCCATCACCCCAAACGCAATAAACTCTCCCTAAAGCGTCTCTCTCTGCACCTTACTCCCAAACCTATAAAGGCTACAAATCACTGCAATACCTCAATCACGTCGTCCGCATGTGTCACATTCCTACACTTCATATACTCATCCAAACCACACCACAACCAAACCACTATCCACCACCACTCCTCTAACCATCCCCTTACCTTTGTCAAGCATTCAACACCAATCCAACTAAACCATCCACCACTACTCAACAACAAGTTTCCCAAACCCAGCACGGACATCACATCTCACTCACCATCACACACCCAATGAAAACTAGACTTCAAACGGTCACTTGGAACCAAAGTCATCCTCGATCTCTTAGACATACCACCATACCCTCTGTACCCAAGTAAAACCACATGAATGGAGGAAAGCCATGTCAAGAATTTCTAGCACTCAACAACAAGCAACGGACATTAGTCCCACCACCGATAATAATACAATCATAGGTTGCAAATGGACATACAAGATCAAACACCACTCTGGATCCATCCACAAAGCCCGTCCTGGCACAAGGCTTCAAGCAAGAATCACGATTCACTATTTCAAACCTTAAGTCCGATGCCAAAATGCCCACCATTCATCTCCCTTTATCCATCATGGTGGCGGTTGTAGATGTTTCCAATGCCTTTCTCCCACTCCCTCCAGGGACACCATGGCTCAACCAGATTTTTCCAACAACCAACTCCCAAATCATGTGCCTGTGCAATCTATGGACTCAAGCAATCCCCGGCAATGGTACTCCACCTTCACCAGCACCTCAAAGCATAGGCTTCACCCATGGTACCCTCTTTCTACTTACATCCAACAACAACCGCACCTACCTCCTCCTTTACGTGGACGACATACTCATCACCGGCTCCGATCCTCACACTATTTCCTCTATCCTCCAACACCTCAAATCTGGTGAAAGATCTCTCGTCTCCACCTTTCTTTCACATACACCAAACCAACAACAAACTTCTTTCTCACCCAAACTGACATCACTGTCTCATCTCTGACTGGCATGACAAGCGCAAAACCCTATCTCCAGCAGAGCCACAGACTCACCCAGTCAGTGAGGCATCCCCGATCCTCTCCGTGCGCATCGTTGGATCTCTTCAATACCTTACCATAAACGGATATTGCTCACGTCAATCATCTATGCCAACATATGCACAACCCGCCACAACACTCTCAATCACTTAAGCGGTCTCACTACCTACAAGGCACATCCGATCATGGTCTACCCATAACACAAGGGGATCTCAACCTTCAGGCCTACTCAGACTCCGATTGGGCCGGAAACCCAACAGACCGACGCTCCACCACCGGCTTCTGCGTCTTCCTTGGATCAACTCTCATATCCTGGAAAGTTCGAAAGCGGTGTACGTTCCTCCACCGGCGAGTATAGAGCCCTGCGGCCACGAAATAATCGGCTCCGTCGTCTCAGCATTGAACTTCGAATCAACTCCTACACCATTATCTTTGCGACAACACCAAGCAATGTCGCAAATCCCATTCTTCACGCAAGAACGAAACACATAGAGATAGACTATCACTTCATACGAGATCACGTCGCAGCCAAAGAAATACAAATCCATCACATATCAACCGAAGATCAAATCCGATATCCCCTAACCAAGCCCGCCAACCCGCCGCTTCATCCATCGCACCAACCTCACGGTCAAACATTGGATCATTCGTTGAGGGCACATATCGCTCTCTCCTCCACCACAATCGACGGCAAAACCATGTGCGTTGCAGATTCCTCTCAAATGCTACCTCGTTATCACATGCAGACTCTCATCCTCACGCTGGAACCAAACCATGTGCAGGCATGGTTCCTCTCTAACACCACCTCGTTATCACATGCGATTCTCATCCTCACGTTACTGGAACAAACTTCACGATCATTTTCTCTGTAACACCTGTATACCAGCTCTATATAGGAAATATTATATACTGTAATCAGTTTGTGAAGCAATTCAGATTATTACCAAGCTCTCTCAAGCTTATAGAAAATTTCTACAGTTAGTAGCTAATTTAGTCGATAAAAAACTTCAAAATCATTGTTATGATTTAGGAATCAAAATTATTCTGACATTTAATTAGAATTTTAAAAAATTACTAAATTAAATATAATTTTTCTTGAAAAAATTTGTCAAACTTGCGTGAAATAAAAGCATAATGTAATTAATTTTTTTTTTTTTGTAATAAAAGTACTTTCTATGCAAATAAAAACATGCATGCATTCTTGTGATTGAAAAAGAATTATGATAAATTATATTTCACTGATAACATTATTAAACATTACATTAATAATTTAAATATATCGATATCAATAAATGCCTCCACCGTTCATACATTATTTCAACAAAATTTTTTTTTTTTGAACTATTTCTTGAAATATTTTACGGACGGCGGAGGCATTTATTAGTATGATATCGATCGATAAATACATTAATTATTTTGGTGACTGCGTAGTATTTGTCTTTTATATATATGTCTAAATTAATTAAATTGATAGAGGTTTAAGGCTTTTAATCAGTATTTATTCTCACTACTTTTCATGAAAGAAATAAATAAATAAAATGGTGAAAATGATTAAGTTTTTACGTTTATATATCCCTGATGCAAACTACAGCCATATAAAATTGTTTAATGTTCGTAATTTTATTTCAATTTTTATTTTTTAAAACAAATATATTTTCTCTCTTTTATAAAACAATTGAGAGATAACCAATAAGCAGTTCGGGCCAATTCTAATATAATTATAAATATTAAATTGCTTAAATAATAAATATTATTTACGAAGCTGTTAAGCTTTCATTATTCAAGAAAAATGAATGTATCTAACAAATAAGCTCCACATCAGCGTTCTGTAGCGATTAAATTTAAATATTATGTGGAGTTCATATTTTGTTTTTTACTCATTTGAACTGTTCGAAATATTGATTGATTTATTAATTAGAGTTGAAAATTGTTCAACTTTGACGATTAAAAATTATTCTGAAATCAAATTACATCTGTTCAATATTCTTTTTTTTTCTGGAACAAAAATATATGAGATAAGAGTGTTTAAATTCGATAAACATTATCATGAATTATTATTATTTTTCCAATGATTAGCCTACTAATTTCAAAATTATATTAGCTAAGTTCTGAATTTAATATTAATTTAAGTTTTTTTTAACTTTGACTAAATATAATATTTTACTTAAAGTATTTTTTATTTTATAATAATATTATTTAAGATATGTCAAGAAAATATTTTGAGAATTTTCATACACGCCACAAAATTTTAATTATTTACATATTATAATGTCAATATTTATATTTATTTATATAACATCCTATTTTCTAATTAAATCACATAAAAAATATTAATTATATTAGCTCATCTAAAGTAAAATACATCTTTTCATGCATATTTTATGATATGATTTCAATATTAAGGTATTATATAATTAATAGATATAAAGATTTTATATAAATACATCAAATTTGTGCTATATATATATATATATATATATATATATATATATATATATATATATATATATATATATATATATATATTTAGTTTCAAAATTTATTGATCATTAGCGGACCTTGGCAAAATTTATTATATATTAGGCTCAGTTTAAACTAATAATCTGTAATTAACTAAAGCTTATTATTAAAGCAAAAACTCATGCTATGTTAGGAAAAATATATGTGTACATATATTTAGAAGCATATCTGTGTGGAATACATCTTAGGTGTAACTGTTGGTTTAATAATAATTTCTAATTAATAAAAGATAATTAGTTTAAATTGAGCTAATGTATAATATATTTTACTACGATTGAATAATTGTTGACCAATAAATCATATTGATTATGATATTATTTTTTGGGGAAAGTGATTATGATATTATAAGAAGATGAGATAATATTGATGTAATGTGACATCATGGGATTGGGATGGTGGATGGTCCCATCTTTATTATCCATTAATTTCATTACAGTACTAATTGGCATATAGTGAAAAATAAATAAATTGAAACCGATGCTTACATCACAACATAGCTAAAATTACACTTTTTAAAAAAATTTTTTTTTTGAATAGTTTATAGATAAAATAGTAACTATATAAAAGTCATAGAATAGAAGAATAAATGAAAATTAATAAATGCAAATATTCTTTAAAATGAGTACATTAATGATGATTATATCTTTTTACTATAAATATTAAACACATATTTTAATTTTTATAAGGTAATAAATATTCTTAATAATTTTAACATAATATATTATATATGCTTTAAATTTGTGAATCATAAAATTTTCAAATATATATCTCTCTCTATTTAAGCCTTAAATTCTAGCAAGTCTTATCATATTTTTCTTTACTTTTAATTGTCTTTTCATATATATTTTATATTTAGCATGATATCAATTATTATTATATTATTCATAGTGTTAATTTGAGATATATTGAAATTTTTTTATTTCTATTCATTGTCTTAATTGTTAGTTGAGGTCATGTTTAATTTTTAAATATTTTAAATTTAAATTTTAAAGAATATATTGGTATATGAGTTTATCATAAATATGACTCAAATATATATTTTTTTAAAATTTACTATTTAATAAAGATTAATTAAATAATAATTTCAAAACGCTTTATCACTTTTTCTTCTTTCTAATTTTTTTTTTCTGTCTTAATTTTTACATCATTTTAGCGGTCTTTGGACCGCATCCATCTCTTCGGGAGCACTTCTTGATGGTGGGTCCCAGGAACCTGATCTGGGTCCACCTCAGCTAAAACGGTAGTGAGTGGTGACGTGGCACGGTGAGAAATAGTAAGTCATATCATTGGTTGAGGCTGCCGTTGTTAAAGAATATTCCATGAAGGATTATTAGTCGGCTCCGCAAAGCCAACTCGATTAAGTTGCGTTACACAGTCATTTCTAATGCTAATTAATCAAAGGATTAGACTTTTAAGCAATTGATTGATGCCCTTACCCTTTGTCATCATTGGAGATTAATAGTGGAATTCATAGTTATCGCTTATTTATTGCCGTTTTTTATATCATTAATAAGAAATGCTAATATTATATTATGGACATAGGCTAAAATATGTTGATCGAAGAATTCTATTACTTAAAATTACTATAAATAGTGATTCCACACATAAAGTTAGTTAAAAGGATAAAAAATTAGAATTTGGAAGCATACAACTTTGAAATATATAATTAGCAATTCTTTTAGGAGCTGTTTGATTGGTAAAAAATACATGTAAAAGATATATGTAAAGAAATATAGCGTAAAAGATTACTTTCTATTGTTTGTTGAGAGTTTTATAAATTAATGATTTACTTTTTTCTATTTGGTAAAAAATGTAATATAAAGTATTTTGAAAGTTTATCGGCGATGATTGTGGCTGTGGCTAATGTACGTAAGACGATGTGACGACTCATAATTTATTAGGCGGTGTATTTGGAATTCATCAAATCGGGTAATTTCAAATACACCAAAATATATGTAATATTTGGAATATTATTCTGAAATTTACTACTTTAAGCCAAACAAAAAATTAAAATCTCGATTCTTTTATTTGCATTCCAAATTCTTTCAACCAAAATCCCTTAAGCTAAACTATAACATTTTTTTATATCATAACTATCATATTGAGAGATCTAGAAGAATTTTTTCTATTATTAGTATACTAATTTTATAATAATCCCTTAATATGATAAAAGTCTGCAACTCTATTATGATCTTATTTAAAAATTTATTAAAATATGTTGATTAATATCAATTGATGAGAATAATTATTAATATTTGGAATAGATTGCCAGATTAGAAAATATATGTGTATATATATATTAAAATTGTTAAAATTATTGATTTTCGTATAAATATTCAAACATATGTCTAATATTTATGGTAGGAATATATAGTTAATTATTATTATAATATAGTTTCATTATCCAATATATCATCATTATTATTGGAATTTATAACAATCTATTTTAAATTTTTTCTTTTATTTATATTTTAATATAAAATAAAATATATTTTGCATCTTTAAAATATGGTAATTTTTATTAAATATAGAATAAATTAAGTTATATGTTATTTATTGACTTGATAATGATAAAAATTGATGAGATAATGACTAGTGATGGTATTGATGATTGATATGGTGCTCAAAATCTTAATCAAAGTCAGAATCTTAATATCAAAAGCACGATTTAGTCGAGCGTCGAGATTAAGCAGAAATATCCTGAATCTTTGGGATATCAATTACATCCCAAAATAGCTCTTAAATATAGAGTGTTTATAGTCAATGGCGTCTCGACGGCCGGGATCTGAGCCAAGATCTCATTGACTTCATTTGGGCATCCAAATGCCAAAATACATCAAATGATCGAAGGAACCATTCTAAGCCGTGAGTAGGTGTGCGTGCATTTTGCATCTGAGCGCCCTCCTCCCATATAAATAGAGCTATCCTCACATGAGGCAGGGGAAGAGGGCAAACAAGTGAAGAAGAGCGCTCAGCGGTCAATCACCACCATGCCGAACCGCCGGTGATCACAATCGCTCCCGGCAAGAAGAGGAAGAATCCGAACAAGGAAGAGGAAAAGCCTGAGGAGGAAGAAGAAGCCGAAGATCCTCCGCAGTCTTCTCTGTTGATGATCGACATCCCACTTTTCATGATTGTCCTGCGTCTCACCTGCTACCGGAATATTCTCGATCGTTGTTACATTTATTTTTCCTCCTCGATGCAACTCTGTAATCTTGTATGACTCGTACTCTGAAGCGGATATAGTGAAGACTTTGAGCCAGTGGTTTTCCCTCTTTTCGAGGTTTTACGTTAAAATTAGGTGTCTGGGTTATTTCTTTAATTAATATTGTGTCTTTGACTTACAACAAAATTTAAACTCTATTTCTGCTATTTAGATGATAATGATATTGCTGAGGATATAAAATTAGTTAAAAGAAAAAAAATAGAATTTGGGAAGAGTACGGCTTTTGAATTGCATGATTAGCGGTTTTTATTCTTTAAAGTTCAACTATAAAAATTTTCTTTTATCATATTTTTTATCCTAACAATCATATTTAAAAGATTTAGAAGAATTTATTTTACTATTAATACAATAATTTGATAATAACTAATATGATAAAGTTTTATAACTCTATCATTATCTTATAAAAAATTTATTCCCATATATTGATTAATATTAAATGCTTAAAATATTTTTAAATTTTTTTGCAATAGATGGCCAAATTAAAGAATATGTGTAGATATATTAAAGTTATTAAAATTATGGATTATCATTTAAATATTCAAAAATATATCTAATATTTACAGTAGGAATATATATCATTATTATTATCCTAAATCCTAAATTATTTAATAAATCATCATTATTATCAAAATTTATAATAATTTATTTATATTTATATTTTAATATTTAAAATATCTTATGTTTTTATTGAACATATAATAAATTAAATTATATGTTAGTTATCGACTTAATAAAAATTGATAAGATAATGACTAGCGATGTTATCGATGATATTGATCAAAAAATCTAAACATAATAATTATTTTATAAAATACTATAAAATTATTTTAAGTGTATATATTTAAAAATAAATTGATTAACTTTTTTAAAAGTAATTTTTTAAAAACATCCTTAATAATAATATCTTCAAAAATAAAAAAATAAAAAAGATCTTAAAATAACTTTCATCCACTAACAAATTAATCTATCATTATAATAATTTAATTATTAATGGTTTAAATATACTTTAGCCTATGTCAAAAATATCATTTAAAACTTCCTACAAACAATACAATGGATGACAAATAAATACGCAATAACTATAGATTCCAAGTAATAATAGCCGAGTAATCCAACTGCGTAAAGCAAGGTAACTGAGTTGGAATTCTGGAGCCGACTAGCCGAGCCGATGCTCGGCTTCCATGCTGCCACGTCACCACCACATCTTTGATGAGTTAAGCCGTGGGCCCAGATCGGTTTTCTGGGCCCCACCACCCAAGGAGTGCTCCCCAAGAGATGGATGCGGTCCAAATGAAAAAGAAAAATATATAAAAAATAAAAAAAAAAAATAAAAAGAGAGAAGAATAATATAAGAAGAAAGTGAACTTTTTGAAAATAATATTTAAATATTAAGGTTAATCCATGAAAGATTCTGAACTGTTTTAGGATAAGGCAGTTAATCACTCTTCATTTGATTAACTCCACGGACTAAAGTTTATTTAATTATATTTTAAATGTAATTAAATGTTATGATGATGTCATCTAAGCATAGTTCGCCTTCCTTCCCCACTAAGTTTATAAGGTTTGGTGATTAGAGATTGTAATGTAATATTATTTCTTTTAATTCATTTTTACTATTAATGAATAGGTTGGATGAGAGATGATGAGAGAGAGTGATTTTTTCTTGAACGCAAACATTATATCATTGATTTTATCTTCTTCTTTTTTTTCATAAGAGTAGCTATCAATTAGTTTTAGGATTTAGTTTTTGAGAGATCATCATCTCTAAGTAGATGTAATTATATATGTTATAAATCTATATTTAATTAATAATGATGGAGTCATATTATAATTTTGTTTCATTCTAATTTTTTTCCTATTTCTTATATTGACAATCACTTGAGGTCTTAATATTTGATCATTCGTCAAATGATATTTAGATTAATAATGATGAGTTCAAAATAATATAATTTTTATAATTTTGTCTTTAATTTTCCTATTTCTTATTTATAAGAGACAAAAGGTCTTAATATTTGTCATGAGCCATCATTTCTTATTTTTATTTATTTCTTTGACTTCTTTAAATTAAATTTAGAAATATTTACATACATACCACATAATTCTTATACATTTATATATTTAATGTCTAAAATTTAATGTTTACTAATTTAATATTTTTCTATGCGTAAAAAAATATATTTCATTTTAAAAAAAATTGTTAATAGTAGTTCTTTTGATCATAGTATTATATGTAATATAGATATAAAGATTATAAATTGAAGTTATATATATGTAAATATATAATATATGTGTGGTATGTAAATCTTTCTTAAATTTATGTTGGTGACTTTGATTTTTATCATGATTGTCTTTTCCAGAAGAATTGGATGTTCCTTATAAAGGGTATACATATTTAATATTTAATATGTTTTTTTATTATTGTCTATGTTTGTAATTTTAGCACACAACACTTAAAAATAAATTTAGTTTACTTTTTTACTTAAAAATGTTAAAGAAGGCTTACTGTTTAATAATCTTGAGTCCCTTAGAATCTATAATTAGAAAGATCTCATGTGAAAAAAATATTTTTGATCTTCAGAATTGAATAAGTTGAAGAGGTTGTAATAAATTTGGATAATATCATATAATTTATTTAGAGTTATTATTATTTTTATCTATATTATATTATGATTATAATATTTTTTTACTTCATAAATAGTAAGTGCATAATTAAGATCAGAATTTGATTAAATTTATTAAATATATAATTAAAGTAAAATAAAATTTAAAACAATCATTAGCCGATTCTAGTATCCTAAGAAAATCAATAAAGAGAGAGCCGGGCCAGGCTGCCTGTCCTAAACACCTACAACCATGGGTACAAAAATCGGACTTTTAAAGCCGACACCCATTAACTAGATGGGCTCTATGGGCTTTCTGCTGCACGTATCACACTGTAGTAGGGCCTAATTTATTCTTAAAATTTAGAAAAATTTATAAATCAATCACATATATTTATAATTTATCCACCTTCTTTATATTTTTTTTTAAATTATCAAATTCATATATTTGCATATCCCATGATCAAATCTTTGAGAATTTTATAAAAATGAAAAATATGAGTTCATCTTTTGTTATGAATTTCAATATTTTAAAATAAATTTGAAAAATAATGATTGAAGATTATTATTTTATAAATATAGAAGAATAAGATGATGTATATGTTAATCTATTTGATTCTTTTTTTTTCACACAATGAGGCTAATGCCTTCTTTTGCATTTGAACTTTTTTTTTTAAATTTTTAGGTTGGATTTAATAGATTATTTTTTTAATTATGAAAAATATGTTCTTCAAGGTACTGCTTTTTTATTGTATTGTCTTCTTTTAATCAATAGTAATGGGAGTATAATTGGAATACAATGACATTTTTTCATAATAATTTTCAAAAGTAAGATTATTTTTTGTATGCATTCAAAATTACAAATTTTAATTAGAAAATGGCCCACAGACCTATTTTAAAAAATTGCAATTTTTTTTTTCGAAATATAGAAAGTGTTTTAAATAAATCTATTTTTAATAAAATTATACCATTTTTTTACCATTTTAGCAATTTTTCAGTGGAAACGCACGGATAAGAGAAATTAGAAAGAGCTTAATTTTTAAAATTTGAATATAAATTTTTAATAAGTTTGTTAATATTTATAAATTATATTTTGTATACATTAACTCAAGATAGTTTAATAATTATTTATATTTTATAATTATTACTTTATATGCTATTTCTTCTTTTTAAATTAATATATTTTTTATTTAAAAGTAATTTTTTAAATGGAACCGACGTATTGGACAAAGAAAAACTGAGAATTTTTTAAAAAACAATACTAACATTAATAACAATTGTAATTAAAAGAAATTTTTACCTTACCACATTTTTTCACTTTATAGGATCAATAAAAAATATAAGATTATCAAATGTCTTATCTTCTTTATGAATTATGCAATTTATCATTTATATCTTATGCTCCATTATATATATAGGCCCATCACGAGTAACTCATGACCCCCAATTCTTATCACTCTCATAATCACTGGCCATTTTCTAATGTAGAATATAATTATTTTAAAAAAAAATGTTATTTTAATCTACAAGAAAATCTATTTTACATTTCTTGACTATAATTACTTAAACTATTATATATTACAATAATTAACATTAAAGGTGACAATCAGCATATATATATATATATATATATATATATATATATATATATATATAATACATACATATCACACAATTCATATGCATATATATCTAATTAAAATTAGATATTTACTTATTTAAGATATGATGTATTTAAAAAATGTGATGATGATATTTTTTTTGTCATATTATATTATATATGAAAGTAAAATTTAGGTTTTAGATATGTAAATACATAAGAATTGTGTGGTATGTATGTAAATGCCCCTTTTTCTTTTCAATCCATACAAAAAATCTTTCTGTTCTTTAACTATTCACCTAAAAATAAGGTAAAGAAGAAGGTGCTAGTAAAAAAAAAGAATTGATTTATTAAGGAGCTGTTTGGTAGCGTGCATTTGGAATGATTCCAAAACTTTTAACATTTGGTTGGAGGGTAAAAGTAAAATTTGCCATTTCAAAAAACATTGTGAAGAGATGGAATTCACTGAATTAAATCGAAAAATAGTGTTGAGTGGCCGGCTTGGCCGCTTGCATTCTGCCCGCCGCCGCCGCACAATCATCATCAGCCGCATCACATCGGCCGGCCGTACCCGCACCCCCACCACGTAGTCGATATTTAATTTACTTTACATTACATTTTATCAACCAAACAAAAAAAATGCAAAGTCAGAATTTGTAAAGCTCCAAAAACAATTATAAAGTAATCCTTTAACATCAATTTTTTACATCAGATTCCTTTTACTCTGCATTCCAAATGCAGGTAACTAAACAGCCCCTAAGTCTTTTAAATCTTTTTGCAACAAATAAAACATTTTATTCAAGAATGATTAATATTCAAAATATATATATATATATATATATATATATATATATATATATATATATGTATATATATATAGTGCTGTAAATGATGTTGTATTGATTTATTTAAGTCTTTTAAAATTACCTTTCAATTCTATAAATCTTTTATAATACAATTTGTTTACATAAGAGAATTTTTTTTAAAAAAAGTAACTTATATTAATAAGTGAATAATAACAATTGAATTATTTATAAATCATATTTAAAATAACTTACAAAACAATAATGTGTAAAGTGTTATAATTTCATAATATAATTTATGAAAACATTTAAAATAATTCAACACAAAAAATTGAAAACAGTTATGAAAGTTTCATTTTGAAAATATAAATAATTTATAAAATACTTAATTCAGTATATTAGAAGATAAAATTAAAAAAATGTACTTAAATTAAGAAATCTGTTTTTAATTTTCATCATTCACGTGTTTCTACTAAAAAGTTATATGGATAATCAAATAGAGAAAATGAAATAATAATTATTGACTTAAAATATTAAGAAACATTAATCTATTTTTTAAAAAAATAAAAGTTAAATAAACTAAGCATTTGACATGTTAGTCATCCAAGATCATTTGATTAACTAACCAAACAAATCTGAACTTTATATATAAATACACAGTTGTTATGTGAACAAACATGAGTAATATCACTTAAAATTCATGAACAAACTCAATTAAAGATCAACATAAAGCTCATAAAAAACTGGAATAATCGTTAATATATAGATAGCATATGTGAATTATAAATATTAAATAAATGTATATTAAATTTTGTTAGAAAATAAGGTACAATGTAATAAGAAGAGATGCGCTAGAAAAATACCAACACTAAAAAGTATACCACAAATTTTAAATGAAAAACACCATAGAAATTAGGGGTGCAAACGAACCGAGCGTTCAATAAGCTACTCGATTAGACATTTTATGTTATTCACGAAACGAACATAACACATTGTTAAAATACGAATAACGAGCGAACAAGTTATTGTTCAGATGAACAAGATCATTTAAAGCTGGAACAAGTTTAAAGCCGATAATAGCTCGAAAGGCTCGATTAAGGCTTGTTCATAAATGATACATAAGGCACCAACAAAGGCGACATTGAAACGATAAATCGATTAAGGCTCGATTAGCTTATTTCATTAAACGAGCTTGAAGCTGAACCTAATCGAAGCCCGTGAACAAACTCGAAGCTCAAACACCATCCCAAAAGCAATCGAATGCTTAGTTTGAACTGAAGGGCTGCGTTTCGTTTGGCTTGCAACCCTAATAAAAATAGTAAAATTCATTGGTGGAGGAGAAGAATATTCTAATCAGAAAGATTTTATAAAAGAGAGAAGTAATAGATCAAGAATAAACCCAAAAATATACTCTTAAATATTAAAAATAAGTCTTACACTCCCACTATAAAATCTCACAATGAATGGGCTAAGTCTCTTGTACCAACTGAGAGAGTATTATTAAGATTTTACAAGAACTCTTGCAAGAAAATAATCAAAAAGAGACAAATAAGTAAAATCATATAAATTATAATTTAAAGACTATAATAAAATAAATTCTACAGTAGTGGCCCTAGATCTGTGTACTTATACTTATCAATTAAACAAGAGCACACAAATTTCTATCTAAAAATAATAATCAATCCAACGCAGAGTCCTTCAATTAGGCACATGTGAAACTCATAGAAATTTGGGTCATAAATTTAACAATTTTCTCTTTGACATAAATTTTCAAACTGAAAATTATAAGTTTTTGATATAACAATCTCTCCACTTCCATAAAGATATGAAGAATCAATAATGAACACTTGTCTAATCAACGCAATGCTTAGACTTAGCAATAGAAGGTGAGCATTTTTTGAATGGTCCCATTAGATCAAATCGAGCATAAACAAAGGATTCTTTCATGCTACGAATACTCCCATAGATCTGAATCCATCTCATTTGTTTGAGAAACAATGCTTGTAGACTTTCAGTCTTATGGTGTTTCACCCGTGAAAAGAACTTTTACAAAATTGATTTCAACCTTTTTCTCCTTCACATGCTCAAGGCGCAAGTGCTACAATTGAGTAGCTCCATCTCTAGTGGAAAATGTGGCATCTTTGATAACTATGTGGCCCTAGAAGGTATACAAACTAACATCAAATGCACTCAATGAGATAAAACTTATTTTCAAATCTAGAATATACTTAACATCACTCAAAGTTTTGATGATGTCATTAAATATTTTTACCTTAACTATATCAATATCTGTGACCTTACAAGATACATTATTTCTTATAAACACATTACCTATAGTCTTAGTTTCATATGTTGAAAATTAATTCCGGTGGGGACACATATGAAATGAATAGCTAAAATCGAGATTTCATCCTCATAAGACTTACAACTATCAGTACTATCAATAAGAAGATCAACATCACAAAGATTTTTTTTGCAAAGTTAGCTTTGTCAAATATTTTTTTTCTAAATAAATATGACTTTCTCCTTATTTTGTTACTTGAAGTATGTAGATTTAATGTCTACCTTCTTCTTGCAGTATTAATAGACTTTATATTTATTATTAGTACTAAATCTTATTGACACCTCATCGTTAAAACTCAACTAATGAGTTTTCTCGTGAACAATAAGACCTTCTCTTTGCGATTCAAATCTAATAATTAGAGATTATAACTTCTCCTTAGAAAGTAAAGCCTCTAACACCACATGTAAAGTCATTAAGTCTTTGCTTTAAAGGATAGTGTCTATAAATGCTGAATATAAGGTAGAGAACAAAAAAAAATTTATACCCAAATCTTCTTGTTCATACTTGACTTCCATTGTTTCAAGATCTAAGATGATTTCTTTGAAAGTATTTAAATGATGTTTAAGAGAACCACCTTTCAACAAACAATTGGAGTAGAGTCATTGCTTTAAATATAATTTACTTATTAAAATTTTCATCATGCAAAATTACTCTAATCTCGTCCAAAGGGCGACAATAGTTTTCTCCTTCAAAATATTTTGTAAGATTTGGTTTGAGAGATCCAAATGAATAACAAAAAGAGTTTCTCAATACTTTTATTTCTCCCATAAAAATCAATTTGAAGGCATATGATCAACCCCAATAAAGCATCATATAAATCTATCTGAGTAAGAGTAGCTCGTATCTTTACTTCTCACAACGAAAATATGGTATTATGATCCCAAAATTGAATATCATACAACATAGTTGTCATCTTCAAAACTCTAAAAGCAAAGAACTTGATGCTTTGATACCATTTGTTATATGTAATGTAACAAGAAGCAATACATCAAAAAAAGTATAAACATAGAAAATCAAACACTAAATTTTATGTGAAAAATCCCTTAAAAAGAATAAAAATGATGGACATATGAGTAGAATGCATTAATCAAATAGATATTGCAACAAAGAAAAATGACGATTCAAGATTAAACTCAAAAGCACTATTTGGAAGACCAAAATAAATTATGCACTCTCACTGTAAAATCTTACAAAGAAGAGGTTAAAATTTCATTATTATGTAAAGTTATAGAGTAATGCAAGAACTCTCACTAGAAAATACTAAAAAAAATCAATAAAGGAAGAGCATAATGATTTGAATCTAAATGATCTAATAAAATCAATTCAATGATAAATGTCCTTGATTCATGTGCTTATATTTTAACTAAAGAAAGCGTACACAAATTACAATCTAAAAATAAAAATCAATTCAGTAGAAGATGTCTTCAATCATATATATATATATATATATATATATATATATATATATATATATATATATATATATATATATATATTTATATATATATATATATATATATATATATCATTTCCTACAACTGAATTTTATATCTCAATTCTCATTCTTGATATCATTCATCTAGCTTATGTAAAATATATATTTATAAGTATAAAAAATATTAAATAAATAAATATTTAATTTTAAATATTAGATATATAAATATATAAGAATTTATCTATATTTTTTTTTATTTCTGTCAGAGTTTATACTTATTCATACCGACAAAATTGTGACGTGCAACCACGTGGCATAGGCTGGTATTTTCCGGCCATAATTCCGAAATATACGTAGCAGAGACATAAGAGCCACTTTTATCAAAATCCAACGGTAACGATTTCGGATAACGTATAAAATAGACGGCTTTGATGTGTGTGATCGTTGTGGCCAACACGCCAAAGTGCAAGATTTATTATTTCTTTTAGAAGGAAAGGCTGGGTTTCGTTTCACGGCTTTACTGTTTCGTCTTCTCCATTTCTTCCTTTTCTCCGTATGCCCAAAGGCCTGCTCAAAGATAAAAAAACAAAACCCTATCTTCGCCGCGTATTTCCTTCTGCTTCCAGGTTGTAAAAGGTTCGATTTTGGGGATTCATGGCGGATGTTATTATCAAGGGGAGCGTCTTCTCCCCTTACCGGAGCCGGTCTTCAGCAATTTCTACCAAAATGGTCAAACCCTTATTTGCTAATCTCTTCCGCTCATCGATAGGGTTTGTGAGATCCCCTTCTTCAAGTAAAAACGGTCTTCTTGGGAGGAGATTGGTCATTGAGAGGCAGAAAGGGAAGGTTCTGAATAGAGATCTTAATGCCTTGCCTGTTAAGGTATGTTGAAAGAACTCGAAATCCTCTACTTCGGATGCATAATTATCGTCGGGGATCTTTTATTCTTTTGTTTTTGGTAATTGAAATTAGGAAATTCGTTTTCATATTGTGGTTCTTTGCTCGAGCTGGTCAAGATTTGATGATTCTGATTCAGGGAAATTTAAGCTGGATTTATTTTGGATAATTGTCAGATGGATCTTTCGATTGGGAAAGGTATGAGATGGTGGGAGAAGGGGGTGCAGCCTAACATGAAAGAGATTGCTTCAGCTCAGGATCTTGTGGATTCCTTATTACACGCAGGTGACAAACTTGTTATTGTGGATTTTTTCTCCCCAGGTTGTGCAGGCTGCAAATCCCTTCATCCAAAGGTAATTATTTGTCTGCAAAATTTGCCCTTATGTTTATGCTTCATTTTTTTTTTTGGGAGGATTTTCCATCAGGTTTTATGCTAGTTAAATGATCTTCTTGTTCCAGATTTGCCAGTTTGCCGAGCAGAATCCCAATGTTCTCTTTCTTCCAGTAAATTATGAGAAGCATAAATCCATGTGCTATAGCTTGAACGTTCATGTCCTCCCCTTCTTCAGATTTTACAGAGGAGCTCACGGTCGTCTTTGTAGCTTCAGCTGCACTAATGCCACTGTAAGTTCTTCACCTTGTTTTGTTCCTCGAGTTCCTTTTACTTTGTTTACAAGTAGCCGATTATAGATATAAATGAACAAGTTTTCAAGTGTGATCTTTTGTTTGAAAAGATCACTGTTGTATGTTTTGGTTTGTTCTAACGTGTAGCAGATTTCATTGATAATTTTTTGTTCAAGTTTTATATATGATTGAGAAATGTGTGATGAACTGCAGATTAAGAAATTTAAGGATGCATTGGCCAAGTACAGCACAGACGGGTTCAGCCTTGGGGCTGCCAAAGGGTTGGAGGAGAAAGAGCTATTGGCTTTAGCTGCAAATAGGGATTTAAGCTTCAACCAAACTAAGAAGAAAAAGACTTCATCCACTGCCTCTGAAATCATGGAACAGGTTCCCGCAATTCTCTAGCTTCTTCCTTCCCTAGTTCTAATATCCACCTAAGAGTCTAAAGAACAAAGGCATGGCTGATGCTGAGAGATAAGATTAACAAGATGCCATAAGACTGTCACATCCTTTATACATGTATTCTCTTCCCTTTGTATAGCTCTTCTATTTATTTTAGCCTGTTGAGTATTGGATATGTTGGAATGGCTTGTTTCATTAAAGAAACTGACTTGTATTAGTCTGTTTATCTTGTCTTTTGCTATTATTTAAGAATTATATTTTTCTTTTCCCAGAATTATATCAGACTGTATGTAAATTTAAAATGAATTGCAACTTTAGCTTTCGGTTTGTTGTTTAGCAAGAATGTGTTCATACTTCATAGTCAAGCTCTAAGGCATTATGGCTAGAGCTACGTGACACGTCTGCCTTATTACAAATTTAATAATATAATGATAGTTTGAAAATTATAATATAATAATTTAAAAACTATTTTTCAAAATATTAAGACAGTATTAATTGTAGACGACGTTTTTAGTGGATGTTGCCTTGACTTGAAACTTCTCCGAATCCATTGCAATGTGACTAAAATCACTAATATTTAATTGATTTTCTTATATTGATGAAAATTTAATAATAAAAGTAGAAAATAAAAAAATATAGTCAGAAAATTAATTATATAATAAAAAGTTTTAAGCATTTATATAATAATTTTAGCTGTTTGGTTGCTTGCATTTATGAGTGTAAAAGAAATCTTTGAAAGTCGGTTAAAAGATACTATAGTTATTTGTCAAACTAAATCTTGATTTTGTTATTAATAAATATCTCATGTTGTCAGCGTCAATGCAATTAGAGTCATTCCGATGTAGCAATGGAAAGCAATGAAAGTATGAGCTGTGGTAGCCGCATTCAGCAATACATAGCCAGCCAACAATGGCCAGCTAATGGCTAAACAATGAAACCAGCCAAGTAATGGAGCAATGAAACAAGAATGATAAGCACGGCCACAGCAAAGACCACATTAATGGCGACAGCAAATAAGCATGAACAGCCATACAATGTTGAAGCGGCGTGGCCTAAGCATAAGGCTGAGCGGCAGGTATGAGCCAGATCATCCTTTATTGTGTATTTGATTATTGATTCCAAATATCAATCTTTCCTATCTGTATTTATCCTCAATAAATCATTCATTTGGTTTACTTTTAATGAAAAAAATTTTGAAAATACATAAACATAATATTTGGTTTTATTGCAATAAAACAATAAATACTCATGCACTTCATCTAATTAAATAATCTTAGAGTGTCATGAACACTTCTATGAAGCCACACCTACTTTATCTAAGTATGTAATTAAGATAATTAATATGTGCTCTAATTGTATTCAATACTCTACTAATGCTTAAATATTAATAATAAATATAGATCAAATCAATACAATGGCTTCTTCTTACTCTTTGTTCCCATGCTTCTCTTAATCTTTACAATATTTTATTTTTTTAGTCTAATTTATTAATTTAAGAGTGACAACTTGCGAGGGAGATGGAGTAATGGTTAGAAGCAGAAGGTGGCGATAAAGGAGAAAGAGGTATCAAGCATGATTGTGATGCAGAGTGATGAATTGATGTGTCATGATAAATAAGTTTAAGTTCACTCTGCATGATCTAATATAAGATAAGAGAAAAAATTCATTATTAAATTTTAAACACCTAGATTTTTTTGGTCAGTAGTCCATCATTTTTGTCTATTGATATTTTTTTTTATCACAAATTGTTATTAATAATTTATGATTTTGTTGTAGCGCATTTAGCAAGTTTCATGTGTACACTCTTAGGTGTAATTGTAATAGTTAGAGACTATCTGTGGGCTTCGAAATTCACCACTGATTTCTCGATAATTTTTTTTAAATTGAATTGAAGAGAGTGATTGAAGAATGTCAGTGTAATTTTCAGAAGACAGATGAGATAGTAGATAAGACACTACTCAGAAATTTCGTTCTCATTTTGCGAGGACTTTAGATATGGTTAGGGTTTCTATGTATGGCCCATAGTTAATTACACTCTCGATAAGTGAAAGAAAATTTTTAATTAAGCTAGTCGTTAGGTTCTTGAATGTAGCATAGTAGCGATATGGAGTTTTAAAATTTAAGATTTATGAAATTTATCAGAATAAGCAGATGGTTGGGGAATAATGGCGATCTAGATCCATGGTTTGTCATCATCCGTCTAGTCACTTGGTCAGGAGGTAGTGATTGAAGGATCTTGATCAATACACATGTTATCGTCAAACAAATCTTTATGACACAGGTGGTATTTGTACAGGAGACAATCTTAAGTCTACCTGACGAGGAGCTCTTTCTTCTATCAAGTATACTCTATGATTCACAACTCAAGGGAAGAGCTTAGGGAGCATCTGGCTAATCATTGATCGTAATATAATGGGAGTGGTGGCCAAACGTCGAGGACTTTGGTTATCTTGTTTATCATGAGTCTCTGAATTCAAAGCGCGGTCGGAGGATCGCGCATCCTTCTTGGCGTGAGATTGATTGAGAGTGAACATGTGACTTTATTTGACATTAACTCTTTGAGTTTTCTTAATTTGTCACCCCGATAAAAGCGTTATGAAGGTGGGATTGAGTTTTGATTAAGTTTTTAATGATAGAATTAATTAGTTTTAGATTGCTACTTAATTTGATTTAAAAAATTGATTAATTTGAATATATTTAAGAGCTTTAGATCTGCTTATGTTTAGATCTTAGAAGATTATATCTACGTCCGGAATCGTTTCTATATTCAGATTTGAAACTCTTTATTATAGGTTTTAAGTTGTTAAGACTCACAGACTAGAGCGAGTTGACGTCCTCACAGACTTAAGCATTTGACATAGTATCGGGGTCCATGCGGGTGTATTTAAGACTTTATGTAGTGTTTGTTTCTTAATTATGAGATTGATTTCAAATTTTCATTAAATTCTAATTTAGCCTGCGCAGCCTTTTAGATATTAAAATTTGCATTTGAAATCTCTATGTCCGAGCACATGCAGATGTTTATAACTTAGCTAATTTCATCTAATTAGTGACTTCGTTGATTTTTGAAAGTCATAATTAGAATAAATTCTTTGATTAAAGGATCTTATGATTTTTATAGATTTTGATTTAGTATCGTTACATTCTTGTACAAAGAGTTGTAGATCATGGTAAAGAAGACATTTTGATTTAGATTGTAGTTTAAAACATTGCATAGTTTACTTGTTGAGTTTTTTTAATTCTCTGATTTGATTATGTTAAATCATATTTTTTTGATAAGTTATGTCGATTTATGTTTATTCTTTAGCCTCCTTATGCTTAGCATAGTAATCACCTCCATATTCGTATAAGAGTTATTAAACCTTATTTGGATTCATCCTTAGACTGTAAGTTTATTGCAAGTTTGTTATAAGTTTATATTAGTCCCTCCCAAATTTCAATTAAAGTTTGTTTAATTTTGAGAAATTTGAAAGAAAAGATAACTCATTTTACTTCAATTTAAGCCATAGAGAATCGCTATTAGAGTTTGTGAGTTTAATATTAGCTTCCCTAAATTTTACTTGCATTTTAAATGGGTGTTTCATTCTTTGCAAAATTTTCTTTAAAGACTCCCCCTTTTTTGTTTGGCTTTTAGTTTAAAATTAGTTGCATGTTTTCTTAGCATTCTTAAATCAACTCATTTCACTCTCCCATTTTTTCTAAGTCAAAATATTTAACGCAATTTTGGCAGCCTCGACGTCATCCCATGTATGGAGCATCGGGGGTGTTTTTTTGCTATCTTGGGAGTAGCTGGTGTCTTGCGAAACCATTTTCATCTCGTCATCTTAAACTGTGAGAACTTTACTGAAAGAATAAAATGATATATATTAATTCACTTTTTTTTCTAGTATAGAAATTAGACAAAATTTGACATTTTGTGACATCGACAAGTGTTGTCTTACCTGTCTTGAAGCGTGGCGGGGTGTCTTCTTGACACCAGTTTTCATTTTCATCTTGAGCACCAATCTTTAACCTCTGAAAAGAACATATATATATATATATATATATATATATATATATATATATATATATATATATATATATATATCCCATATTGACACATTTTCGATATGTTTGGTAAGAACAGTTGGGTATGCGATTGGGAATGTAAGCAAGAGTGTGACAAGAAAATCGAAGAAAAATTTACCTCTTGATGATGTTCGATTCTGTGGCGAATGTTGCAAGCGAGGAATGTGACGTAATCGAAGAAAATTAATCTGATGTTCATGCGAAACAAAATTGGAAGGTTCAGGGAATAAAAATCGAAGAATTTCTCTTGATGATGTTCTTTCTCGATCGGAGTAAAAGCGATAACTAAAGTAAGGAGTAGATCACAGAAATTGAAAGAAGAATTCTTGCTCTTGATGTTCTTCGATTCGTGAAGAAAAAAAAGGAAGATTCTGAGGAGTCGATCAAAATCATGAAGAATTCTGATTCTTTCGGTTTGTGCTTAAAATGACAACTAAGTGAGAGTTGTCGAGAAAGAAAGAAATATATTGATGATGGTCGATAAAGTAAAAGAGCAAAGTTGCGAGGTTAGCTGCAGGCTAGCTGGTGGGACGCGCACAACGAGCTGTAGGAAGGGCTGCGGGTTGGTGGAATTTGCGGCTACGGGCCGTGGTGGATTGTGTTTGCGGGCTATATGCAAGCCCATGCAGCGGTGGAGGCGCGGGACATCGCGGCGGTAGTGGTGCGGCGAAAGGGTTGGCTAGATTCGGGTTGGAGAAACGACGCGGTTATGTGGAACAAGAGAAACGACGAAGCGGTTTGCGGGATTTAGCAGACGACGTGCGGATCACCGGATGGAAATTTGCAGGCCGCGGAGGCGCAGATCGATCAGCGCGTCAGGTCTGCAGAGCGTGTTTCAGGTTGGGTTGCGCAGCGGAACGACGGAGTCACGCAGGCGACGAAACTCGTGAGTGGGAGGGTCGACAGGCGAGCAGGTGCAGCAGTCATGATGAGTGGAGGTGCAGCAGGCCGTGGAGTGGGATAGCGTCACAGTGAGTCGCGTGGTTGGGACAGCAGGTCCGCAGGTGCAATTCGCGAGAATGCACGGATTCAGCGTGGGACCCAGGATGCAACGGGATGGCGTCAGGTGCGTGGAGGCGCAGTGGGCAGGGTGGTTTTGCGACACAGTGGGCCGGCGGTGGAGGCGGGACGTGCGGCGGGGGCCGTGGCAGTGGGGAGGAGAATTTTGAGAGGAGAGGAGAAATTTTTTACCTTTTCGCAGCGGTCTTTTCTTGGATGTGACAGGGAATGCAGGAGAGAGAAACGTGGGAGGCAAAGAATGAAGGAAAAGTTGGGCAGTTTTCTTTTTTGGAGAGGTTATTCAGAAAATAAAACTGAAAAATAAAATGGGGGAGAACGGTTGTTGCATGACGGGTAATTTAGGAATTTTGTAATTAATTTTATATTTATTAAATAATTTTAATGTATTTATTATTGAACATAGTCAATATATATATATATATATATATATATATATATATATATATATATATATATATATATATATATATATATCATGTTAGTAATTATTGTTTTGAACATAATGCAGTCCTTTTATGATGAGGCGGTTTGGTTCATGGCGTCATTGAGTTTTTCTCAAATGCGCGTCTCATTCGATTTTGACTTCGTCCGGTTGATGCGAAACATCTTACTTGATAGATTTCGGTGTTTCAAAGCCAATAGTGTGATCAATTTTACGAACGGAGGATGTTTGATCCTCGTTGGTGTCTCTTGATCTTGATATATGCGCATTGATCTAATCGATTGATCGTTAGATTTTTGTAATATTTATATTGATTGATTGGCGATATCCGTCGAGTCGTTTTCATCGATTGGAGGTCATTTTGACCATTTTGTTGACGTCAGGTCATTTTTCTAATTTGCGCTTTTACTTGAAGTCGTCAATTGACTTGTGGGCTTGACTCATTTATGACATGTGGAGGTTAACAAATGCCCCTAACAAATGTGATTTGCTCATGGAGCGAGTCAAATTTGTTGAAAACTTATTGAGCCTTTGGGCTTGCCACATAACTTAGATCATTTTAGCTTTGATTGCAATAACTTACGGAGCTTTGATAGGATTTGTCATTAGGATGCAACCTTATTGAGGACATGCTAAATGATGGGGATTGACTGATTTGTTAGAATCGAATTGTCGGATAGATAAAAGTTCTTGCACCATATCTATCTTGATGGCTTTGGAAGATCTTTTCTTTTATGTCATTCGATTTGAGCCTCCTCGATCTAGCTTCATGCTTGGTTGGGTTTGATGGAGGAATTGACCCTTGTTTTGATGAAGATTCCAGGGGAATCGTTTATTTGTGATTGATTTGAAATTCCTTCTATCTTAGCTTTGAGCTTGACGGACTTGATGAATAGGACGATTTGTCCTATTGACTTGTCGAGCGTGTATACATATGAATCTTGTGCTTGCTACTTTGATAGATTCATTTAAGGATACATACAAATGACCCAACCTTCCTATTTATATAAGATCAATATTGAGTTATTATTACGCGTGTGCTTTAGTGAATAACCACAATTTCTTTAGTTTGGTCGCTTTGTATGGTATGAAATTGCTTCCTGATCCTGCTTTACGCTTTGGCCGGACTTGATGAGGAGATAGACTTTGATCTATGCTTTGAGCTTGATCAGATCATTTGAGAACATATTGAAATATCACCTTGCATAATATGAAGATTGATTTGAGGTGACCCTGAATTGAGTGCTTCCTCAGATTGCCTTGATTTATCGATCAAGTAGAGATCTCTTAGATCCTTGTAATCCTTGATCGATTTGAGATTGAGCATATCATCATTGAATTGGGCGGAGTCTTTCACTTCTTATCTTTTCTTGGCTTGTTGGTGAGGGCGAACTCAACCATATTTGGGCTTGTTGAGTTCGACTTTAGAACTACGAGTCTTGACTTAAAACATAGTGGGTTGGTGGTTTTCATCAGATGGCGGGGCTCTTTCATTGCGGCTTTTCTTGCGGCTTGTTGAGTGAGGAGAGGCGTCGACCTTCGACCATTTGTGGGTTTGTTGAGTTTGACCTTTAGAACTCCGTGTCCATACTTTAGATGTAGAGGTTGATGTTTCTCCAACTTAATTGATTGAAGCTTCCGAAATCGGGAGTTCTTTTGACTTGATCTCAAGAATTTGAAAATTTTGAGAGATAAATTTCTTGACATTTAGTGCTGTCTTTTCAAGCATAGAAATAGATTCTTTTTATTCCTGCAAGACTCTATAACTTAACAATAATAATTATGGATATATTCGATTTGGCATAAAGCTTCGATGTCAAGAATAAGAATATATTTGAGGATCTCTTATGGTGTGATGTCAACTCAAATAAACTTAACATAAACTAAAAAATGCTTGTCTTGCGGGAATTCTAAAATACATTTAGGAAATTTTCAAGATGAAAATACAAAATACATCAATATTTGAATTGATATACTCTAAGGAGATTTTAACATACAATTGATTTTTATCTATATAAAAAATCTAAAATGCCTATGTGTAATAGGAGAATTTTCACAAAAAGTTCTTCATATGTATGTTTATTTAGGGATCTCGGCATGAAACACGATGTTAACCTAAATAGAAAATGCCCTTGTCTTGCGGGGGATTTCTATATTACTCGAATGTATTCAAGTATAGTACTTTTTCAAGTATCGACCATTAATTAGCGGCATTGGTCACCCTTTAAGTTGATGAGTTTGTATGCCCCTCATTGATACACCTTTTCAATGACAAAAGGGCCTTCCCAGTTAGGTTCAAATTTGCCACCAAATTTTTGATTGAGAATAATTGGTCTTCTCGACACCATAATTCTCCTTTTGGAATGTTGAGGCCGACCATATGGTCAAAAGCCGACATCTTTGCTCAATAGACTTTTGATTTTGATGAGCTTGCAATCTAACTTCATCAAGTCATTGAGTTCCTCCATTCTCATGAGCATTTTGATCTTTGGTTAGATTATTGGATGGCTACAGAAGGAAACTCAACTTCAAGCGGAAGAACTGCTTAAGTTCCAAATACCAATGAATAGGGAGTGGCTTTAGTCGGCGTCTTGTAGGTAGTTTGATACGCTATAATGCCTCTTGGTATATGTCATTCTCTTTTTTATTTTTAGTGAGAATCTTCTTGAGTAATTTGAGTCTTGTTGAAGGCTCTACCAAATCATTTGCTCTTGGATTATATATTGAAGAGTATCGCCAATCAATTTTGTGTCGATCGAATAATCTATAAATCTTTGCACTTTTGAAAGGTGTCATTATCAAAATTATCGTGACACTCCAAATCTATAATATTATGCATGAAGAAGTTGATCACTCGATCGGTAACTTCTTTAAATGGGGTAGCCTACTTAGAGAAATAGTCATTTCTAGGATGAAGCGATGTGGTGACGACGGATTGGATCAATTGGTTCAATTACACTACATTCAAATGGCAGGATGTTGTGTTGGGTGTAATGGATTTGGAGGTTGATGGATGAGATTCTCATGTACTTGACACTCATGACACTTCTTAGCATGATTAATACTGTCTCTCACCATAGATGGAAATAATAACCCATCCTTTTGATCTTTCTTGCCATCTTGGGACTGGATGTGCACCACAAAGTCCTTCATGAACTTCAACCATCACTTTGCTAGCTTCATCTACTAGGCATTGTAGCCACATTTGTTCAAAGGATCTATGATATAAAGTGTTGTTGATGAAAGCATAGTAGTATTCTCTTTTTTCGATTTGAGTATATTGATTTATTACTTGGTAATTTACCTTCTTTAAAGTAGTCGATGAAGGTTGCCTCAATCATGTGACTCTTCTACAACAAAAATTTCACTTTTACGAGTAATGTCATTCTTAGCTCTTCTTGGTATAACTTCTTGTTGATTTTGGGAGTATGAGGAGCAAGTCGCATCTGTCATTTGGTAACCTCTACTGAGGATTGATACTTTCTTGCTCTAGACTCGTCAGTAAATATGCCAATGACATAATCATCATTCATACTTGCATTTTCTTAGCTAATTTTGCTAAAATCGCTTTACTATTCTCGGATCGAGACTTCGAGTTAGTGTGATATTTAGTATCTACTTCATAAGCTCGAGAACTCGCTTGTGATAGAAAGCTAACTCAAGCTTGTTAATTCTATAGATGCCGAGTACTTGATTTATAATAAGTTGAGAATCACCAAAAATATGTAAGTTTTGAATGCCTATGAACATAGCTTCTTCCAGACCTTCCATTAATGCTTCATATTCAACTTCATTATTAGTTCTTGGCTCAATCCATATGATCGTCATTATCCCTCTTGGTGTTATGAAGATGATGCTGATTCCTGCTCTTGCTCTTGAACTGCTTAGATATTGGACTTGTTTGATCGATGAGGCTCCATCAAAGTACATTTCTCAAATTTGTGATTTTTCTCTTTCATGAATGAGCATAATTTGCTCATCGGGCAAATCATCATTAAGAGAAGAGTCCGCAAGGATGGGATGTGCAGCTAGAAAATCTGCTAAGACTTGTCCCTTCACTACGTGGAATATATGTGATATCAAATTGTAAAAAAGCATCTTGCATCTTGTAAATGACACATCTTGGTCTTGTCATCAAGTACTTGTGGATCAATCCTTGAGATGAGGGTAATCTTGTGAGATAACATATAGTGATGAAGCTTTTGGAAAGATCAATGCAGCTTGCTTCTCATCAGTATCTCATTTCTACTCAATTCTCGATATAATAAAGAGCATTCTCTTTGCTTTCTTCATTGTGTTGTGCCAATAATGCTCCAAGACTCTTCTAATGCATTTGTGTATAGAATGAGGGGCTTCCAGAGCTTGCAAGGATTGGTGGATTTAATAGTAGCTTTTAATCTATTGAAGGCTTCTTGGCACTCTCTTGTCCCAGAATGGAGTATCCTTCTTCATTAACTTTGCAAATGGTTGACAACATCTTGATATATTTGATATAAATCGACGGATGAATGCAAGTTGTCCTTGTAAACAACGAAGCTGACACAAACTCTTCAGTGGAGGCATCTCCACGATTGCCTTGATTTTAATAGGATCAATTTCAATACCTCTGGCGTACAATATAGAATTTTGGAGGATACGAATGCACATTGTAGAGGATTCATCTTGAGATCATATTTTCTGATTCTCTCTAATACAATTCTCAAGTCTTCGAAGTGGTTTTCACGATTTAAGCTTTTCACCACCAAATCGTCAACATAACATTCCACCTTTTGATGAATCAACTCATCAAAAATACGCATCATGGCTCTTTGGTATGTAGCTCCAGCATTTTTCAAGCCAAAGGGCATGGCCGTGTAGCAATAGATGCCAATGATTACGATGATGTATTTTCATCTTGGTGTCATTTTGATTTGGTTGTATCCAATGATGAATGAGAACATATCATAGTTGGAAGTGTTGTCCACCTAGTTCGATATTGGCGAAAGTCATCTTTTGGGCATGCCTTATTTAGGTCCCATCAATGTAAAGAATTTTTCTTCTTCTAACTGGATAATGTTGGCTATCAATTTGCATACTTCTCTCTCGGATGAAGCTGCTTGATTAGCTTCTTAGTTTTACAATTACATTCTTCAATCTCCAATCTCATTTGTAGGAGCTTGCTTACAGGCGTTGCATCAGTTTAATAGCTAGTTTATGAACTACTACATCGAGGATAAGCGCATTTAGAATATGTCCAAAGCACAATTCACAAAGTAGCATTTTTAGCTCTTCAACTTTCTCATCGGTAGAAGGCCGAAAGTTGGATGGGATCATCCTTGACTCTAGGTTGATTTCTTTAAGTTCATCCATAGCTATTTGTCCACCATCTTCAAGTTCTTGGTGTGGGCTTGGCTACTTCTTCATCATTTTTAAGAAGAATTTCATGAGAATCATCTTCTTCATCACTATGAGTTTCTATCTCAACTTCTATTATATTATAACAGACTCTATCTTGATGAGATTTACGGATGAACCCCAGACTTTTAGTGATAAACTTATCACTTCTTTGCAATGCTTGAGGACTTCTTTGGCTCCACATCTTGTTAAAGACTTGAGTCTTATGTTTAGTAGTTCAATATGAATTCCAAGCTTATGCATCATTCTTCATAATTTTTTGTGGATAGTATATTGGTATTCTTGTTGGCACTATCTATCTCATTATTTTATGTTGAGGTTTGTTGTGAGGCGAGACTCTTCAAATTTGTAAAATAGAGTTCTTCGCCACTCTCTCAGCGGCACATAGAATGTTATCAATTCTTCAATATTATGAACCTCTAAGGTGATTTCTTTGAAACCTGAGGATGGGTATAATTTTGAGTGAGTCATCGACTCTACGCCAAGTGAGCTATCCTCTTGATGCGACCATCGAACTCTATTTCATAAGTAGATTCAAAATCAGATGCGAATCGAATCACTTATTTCATACTCTTTCTTGAGCTTATAAGTTCCTTAGGTTTGATAGAATATCTTCTTCTTCTGTGTCACTTCCCAAATGAGGCGATTTTGACTTAGTCGAGAATCAAATGCTTTAGGAGGAATTATTCTTCTTCTCTTCTTACGCTCTTTCACTTGTGAAATTACTTTTTAGTTCCTGAAGGGGATGCTTCGCCAATTTATATAACTCAACTCATGAACCATTTATTAAGTCAAATTCGAGTTAACACATTCAACTTGATTTTACTACCTTAAATTAAATTTAAAAATTTTAGAGCTCTTTTAGGATATGTTTGAAACAACTGATTTTTTATAAAGTTGATTGTAAAATTATTGTGAAAAAAAATCTTTTTAAAAAATAATTGTTCGTATTATAAATTTTTATTTTTCAAAAAATTCAAACATTAATTTTCTTATAGCCACCACATTCTAATAACTCTAATTCACATTCTAATAGCTCTAACTCTCGTTCCTTCGATCACATGTCCATCCATGGCTATATGAATGATTACAAATCATGAGCCCTGTTCCCAAGAAAAATGATTTTGGAGCTCCATATCTTTCAGCTACTATCATAGATTGTTGAGGTCCATTTGCTTGAGGCAAGAGCACTTCCCCTAAATTGAGATATAGATCACAGATACGATTCAACTCTTCTTTTTTAAAAAAGAAAAAAAATAGTATACCTTTTTCTATTATTAGGATTCTTCAAAGATTTTTTTTTGTTTTTTTTTTTGGAAAAGTTAAGAGCATAGCTCAATTCATTCCAAATGAAGAATAGATACAATAAGTACTGTGGAAAAAAGGACTAAAAAAGAGACTAAAACTAACGAGCTATAAAGCCCATGGTCAAGAAACCACAATTCATAAGTAGAGAAAAAAATCACTTAGAAAAAAACTCATTTGAGGTGAAAGCTCAGTGCATGAAGATATCACAAAAATATCATGTGATCCAACGGGTTGAGCTTGCCTTCTAGTGGAATCGTTGGAATAAAAGCCAAAAAACAGTAACAGGTAATAAAGGATTTAGAAATTAAAATCAATCCAAGATCCAGGTTGCAGGAGTCATCCAAGGAGGAAGTCGCCATGTGTTCTCTAAAATCTAGATTGCTTATCGAACAAAATTCTCATCATTGTCCGTATAATAATTAGAACAAAAATGCAAAAGTGGAATCAATACCAAGCTGTGACTACGAAGAACCAAGATCATAACATAGCAAACGCTGTATATTCATGAACCATCACCCATTCTCGACACTCCTTGCAATGCTAAAATAGAGAACATGAGTAGGCAGAACTTTTCAAATTCCACCTACTTTTATATGATACCAGCCTCTCTTATGGTCTAAGCAATCCAAATGAGAGGAAGCCCCAGTTTGATGGACTCTCCTATTCCTCTCTTTCCAAACAGCACAAGCAAAAATAAGGTAACCTTTGAGATACTTTATGATTCAGGGTTGTCCCAAAGACTGAGAACTGCTTAAGAGTGGGAGAAGGAAAACGCTCTAGGTAATAAATTCCTGATAAGCCACATGGACAAAGTACATTCAAAGAATAAATGGGAATGAGACTCCTTAGAAGCATTGCAGAGGCAGCAATCAAATGTAGAACCTAAACCTCTCGAGCTGAGAACATCCGAAGTTTTAAGTCCATCAATAAAAGGCATCTAGCAAAAAATTGCATGATTTATCGCCGAGCTTTTAAACCAAATGTCCTTCAGCCACTCTAGATCAGGATAAACACGAAAGAGGTTTTGCTTAATATAAAAATTACTAAGTACCGTGCTATCTTTCCATAGAATATCACTTATCCCATGCCCAATTTTGATTTTATTGATAAGGCTAAAGTAATGTTGATGTTGGAGCCTTAAGCTATCAGGTAAAACCCACTTCCCATGTTGGATTATAGAACTTATAGAGAAGAAAGGATGGAGTTTGAAGACGTCAAAACAAGAGGACCCCAAGATCTCAAGTAGCGCATCCTACAAGGGTCGAAAAATAGCGAGAAGGTGGAGTAAATACCAATGTTAAACACAAGATTCTCTCTGATCCGAGTGGCACTAAGTTTCAATTCCTTCCAGAGAGGGGAGCAACAACCAGAGAGCTTGCTCCAAAGAGAGCCATACTTATTGGTGAGCCAGGCAGCCCAAGGGGAGGAATTTTTCAATAGCCTCCAGACCATCCGAGTTTTGCACAAGAGATTAAGTGAAGCAGCAGATAAAAGATCAATACCACCTTTTTCCTTTGGAAGCGTTGTTATGCCCAAGAGATAATATGAACTTTGTGATTTTCCCACTGTGATAGAAAAATTTGGCACATAGAGAAGATATTCTCTTAAGGATACATTTTGGAATGACCATGGATCTAAACCAATATAGAAGGTAGTTGTTGACAGATGATGTAAGAAGTTGAAATCTGCCACCAAAAGAGAGGTATTTAGATTTTCCAACCCAGAAAACCACCCTTGCTTTAAAAGAGAGTTAAAGTGAAAGGATTTTAGCAAGCCCGCCACAAGAGGGAGGCCCAAATACTTAAAGAGCCTAGTGCCACATTGAGAATTTGATAAAGAGATCATTATCCCTAGAGACTTTAGCAAAGAAAATAAAGGATTTATCAAGATAACACACAACTGAAATGCCTTCAAGCGTGATGAGACAGTCCTTAAGAGATTTTGTTGTTTGAATATTAATTTTCCCCAAGGCAAGCAGATCATCAACAAAAAAGGAGGTGCGATATATGATAGCTCTAATAGAAAGTGGGGTATAACATTTAAGATTCATCTCCCGATCCTAAAAATAAGGGAATGTATCCATTGCAAGAGAGAAAAGAAAAGGGGATGGGGGACAACCTTGTCGAAGTCCATTTGAAGATTTAAAGAACCCTTTGATTTCCCCATTAAGGACAATAGAAAAGGGAATGTCTGAGATACAAGCTTTGATCCACCCAATAAATTTTTGAGGGAAACCCTTTCGATGAAGCCTGTGCATAATGGATTCATTGAGGGTGTAAGGCTTTTGTAAGCCAAATTTGGAAAGAAAGATTTCATTTGTTGGTGAAATCACTACTAAATTCATGAGGGCAATATTGTTCGATATGTCCATATTTTTGATAAAAGATTGGGCTTGATGTATAATAGTTGACAAAGACCTTCTTAAGTTTATTACAAGACTTTAGCGAGAACTTTGTAGAATGTGTTACACAAAGATATATGCCTAAAATCGATAAAGAGTTTGAGTGTTTGATCTTGGGAATAAGGGTGATTAAACTGTGTTTGAACAAGTTCGAGAGTTTATTGGTTCTGAAGAAGTGATGAGTTGCTAGGGTGAATTGGTTTCCAACAAAGTCCCAGTAGTGAGTAAAAAAATTGGAATTAAACCCATCTGTATCAGGAGACTTGTTCTCATTGATGTCAAGGAGAGCGGAGTGAAGTTCAAGAATGTGTGAAGCCCGAAGCACATTTGAGAGTTAACGCCATAGGAACATCATGTATGATAAACATCCAGAGGAACTAGAATTAAAGAGCTCAATAGAAGTTGCGATCTCAAGCTATATCTTCGGATTAGAAACCACCCATGGTCGGGAAGCTCACAAATAATATTGGCATTTTTTCGCCCCTTAATAGAAGAGTACATGAATTTAAGATCATCATCAAAATTTCTCAGCCAATGAGCCTTGGCTCTCTTGGCCAAATTTTTTTCTTGATTACAACCGATAATATCTACCTTTAATTTCAAGAGCATTTCTTATAAGACGGATGGGTCACTTTCAAGAGATATAAGAGCTTTCTCCTGATCAAATTTCAGGGTCTTGACTAGACAATGGATAGGGGAGGAGTCCCACCACAGATTTTTGATAACATCCCTAGTGATCTTGAGCTTCTTGGAAAACACAAAGAGAGGATCCCCAGAAAAAAAGGTATTCCATGCCCTTCCTATCTTATCGGAGAATGTAGGAATGGTGGTCCAATAATTTCTAAACATAAATCGATGGACTGAGGGGTGTGGGGCAGTAGAAAAGTAATAAGTGGAGAATGGTCTCAAGAGAGAGGAGTCGAATTTTAGGAGGAGGAAAAGCTTTATATCCAGTTCAAATTACATAGGACCCTATCAATCTTGGATTGAATGTGGTTCTCAATTAGACCAAGTGAAAAAAGTCGAGCTTGGAAGGTTAATCACCTCATAGTCTTGGACACATTCCTTTAAATCGAAAAATCATTAGGAAAGGGTTCCGCATTTTTCGCTATATACACAATTGAAGTCCCCATAATAATCCAAGGGGAGTCCATAACTGGAGATATCTCAAAGAATTCCAAAGCTCAAGTCTATCTTGAGGACCATTAAATGCATAAATGCAAGTGAAAAAGAAAGAGAATAAACTTTCAATGGTAAACTCTCCATGAATGAGTTGAGGAGAGCTGATTAAGTGTTTGAAAGAGCAAGAACTAGAGTTCCACTTTATCTAAATTCTTCCACCTTGACAGCTCTCAAAATTGTAGACATGCTTCTAAGGAAGAAGTTTGTGGAAAAGGGGTTTGAAGAATCAGGGACAATATTGATTTTAGTTTCAAGTAAGCAGAAAATATCAATATGATATTCCTTAACCAAAATAAGACAATCGTTGACTTTGCTGCCTACCATAAGGCCATGAACATTCCAAGAACTGATTACTGGGAGTCGCATGAAGAGGAATGAGAGGTGAAGGGCTTTTTACCTTTCTTTTTATTATTTGTTTTCTGGGAAGTGTTTTCATGCTGGGACGGAGATTTCTTCCCTATGCCAATCTTGGTTTTCTCGAGGGTGAGGGACTTTTTGGATATGAGAGAAGAAGTATCAAGATTCTTTGCAGATTGTTGCCGATTTGGAGAAAGTGTTGCAGACTGCGTGAGGATTTTATAAGAGGAGTTTGTAGGTGGAGGGTCGAGAACTCCGCCGCAGTTTAATTGTTTCTTCTTAGAGGTGGGATTGATGACAATTGATTCAAATCGACAATGTTGGGTGGAATAGACTCGTCGAGGAGTGGAGAGGAGGGGAGCGGGTTTTCATCCTGTGCATCAAGGGGCTATTGCATATTAGAAATAGAGGGAGGACGGGCTTTAGATATATTGGTGGTTATTCTTCGAGGCCGACTACGGCTCCATCCCCTAATGGGGAGGCACTGAGAGGGGTTATGTGGATAGAAGGATTTAACATGCTCATAGGTTTGGCATTTAGGACAAGCTAGAGGTTTCCAACCATAGATGATCTCTTACTGGAATTTGAAACCATTTAAGTTAATGGAAACTGCATTCAGGAGAGGAGAGGTAGGGTTGACTTGGACGTAGACTTTGACAAAAGTTACTCTCGATTTGGAAGCCGTGAGGGAGTCCACTGCAATAGGAACTCTGACCAAGCTTGCCACTTTAGAAAAACCAGATTTATTCTAACAACATAAATGAAAATTGAGTAGTTTGATCCAGAGGGGAATTTCGGAGATAGTCTCCTTTGAGGACCGAAAGTTCTAAGACCATTTTTGGAACAAAAATGATCTACAATTTAGGAAGCATGGGCCACTGTCCCAGACGAGGTCGTAATCATCCTGACATGTAAATTTAAAGAGGAAGAAATCACCCTCAAGAGTAAGAAGTTCCAGCCCCCCTTTAAAAGACCATTTTTTCTTCACAGCTGCTAGTAGGGATCCATAGAAGGGTCATTTCCCAATCGTGATGACCAGGTGAGCCACTCCTTTTGACCATCAATAAGTTCTTCCTATGAAAAGCAAGCCTCATCAGAATCACATGGAACAAAATTAAGAGCAAACGATTTGCTCTTTTCGTCCTAGAAAAGCAGGTCCTTCCAATTACAAGAGAGAGAGAGGGCTTACTTTTTTGGGAGATGTCCCCAAGGGTCGCCCAAGGATGGATTTAAGGGAAGAAGAGAGCGACGGGAAGTGAGAAGCTTGGAGAGGATCATTAAGGTGAGAAAGAGAAACCAAGATCTAGCCCCTAGCTTTAGAGCCGGAGGCTAGGGCAGAAAGCGGGCAAGGAGGGACAAGAGGAACAACAGTCAACAGCAGATCACAAAAAAGCAGGGGAGAAGCAGACCACCGACGAAGAGAACAGGAGAAGAAAAGCCCTAGAACTGAAACACATACCTCCGCTAAGTGCGGTCCTTCAAAGATTATTTACCTATTCATCTACTTTTAAGTACATCAACTTGATGTTAACCCTTTCCATCTTTAAAAACAATTTCTTTAAATCAATCAAAATAAAAAATATTAATAAACATCAAATTGATTTTAAAAAATTTTCTATACATAGCAAATAATTCTTAAATATTTATATATCTAATACATAAATTTTGATATTTATAAAAATAATAAATTTTCTAAACATAAAAGAGTATATTTTACTGTAAAATATCAATGATGATGCTATTTTTAATTTAATAATAATTTTTTTGATAATATTTATATAAATATTGAAGTTTTGAAATTATGTAAATATGATATGTACATATATATATATATAATTATATATATATATATATATACTATATATATATATATATATATATACATATATATATATATATATTCCCCTTAATTTTAATCAAAATTAAATATAAATCACCAAACTTCATGATCAAGATTATAAAAGTTGCTTTCGTGTGCTAAAAATAGTTATTGAGATTATCAAATATATTTTGATATGTCTGCGGAAAATCAAATCAATTATTGTAATAATTTTGAAAGTTGATGTCAAATTTTAAATAATGAATCTCTCTATATTAAATTAATATTTTAAAATTTAAATTTCTTTAAAAATTAGAATAATTAATTAAATGAAAATGATGTTCACAGGCTTGAAATGTGAATAAGCCTACTTTAGTAGTTAACTAAAGGAGGCAGTAGGATAAACACTCATTTTCAATTCTTTAAAGAAAGAATTGATGGAACTTATTTTTTAGTTAAATATGCTTCAATATCATCAAAATGGACAATCTAAAGTGATCACGTGTCCATCTGAAAATCAAAATCAAAGATTTTAAATTTTATTTTGTATATATAAATAAACACATTCTTCTAGTAAATTATTTTAAAATTTAAGCATAATTAGTTGCCCTCTAACCCATATGACATGAATTAAAAAAAATTAAAAAGGCCTAAGCTTGCAAACAACCTCTATAAAAATACTAAAATAAGGTCATAAAACAATATAATCACTCTCCATCGATCATAATGCAAGTGTAGCTCAAAATCATTTGATCTTATTGCAACTTGGACCAAGTCTAGCCTTAGGCTTGTCTACTTTGATCGCAAATTTGAGATATTGTTAGTTTTGATCGCAAAATACTAAAATGTAGAATTCAATTCAAGCTCAAATAAATCAATGCTCATTTCAAATAAATCCAAACTTATAATTTTGTCTATTGAGTTCAATCATAAGTCAATTAATTTTTCAAATAATCTTTAACCCTAAATAAATATCCAAATCTAACAAAAAATAGTTGTTTTCCATCTTATGGATTTAACGACCCTCACCAAATATTAAAGGATAGCTTATTTATTGGTAAGTGCTAGGATAGTTTGGAAATTACATTTAAATTTTATTTGAATTAGTAGAAACTAAATGAAAGGGAGCTTTTATTTTTACAGCTCAACTTCATAGAATTAAAAAAAAAGCCACCTTCATCATTTTTTTCCTTAATGTATAATAACCAATATTAAGGGTGTAAATGAACCAAGCTTGAACAACCTAAAGCTCTATTTGTGTTCGGTTCAATTATATTATCTCATGTTAGAAATTAACTCATATTAGGATTAAAAGCGTAAATGATTTGGTTGTGTCCAGCTCGATATTATTCGATTTGTTAAAATTGACTCGTATTTAGCTCGATTTCTCGAACAAAATCAACCAAAATGAATTGTAAAATGTTCAAAGTAAAATTAGAACTTATACAATTTCAAAACCTTTAACTCTAATCTATGCCACATTTATTATATATATATATATATATATATATATATATATATATATATATATATATATATATATATATATATATATATATATATATATACAGAGAGAGAATTTTCTTATTTCAAGTTGAAACAAGCCGAACACAATCGAATGAAGAGCTGCTCATATTCAACTCATTTTTTAAAGAATGATCACCAACTACTTAACAAATTTTTTTGATAGTCCAAATAACCATAGAACCATGAAATCATGAAATTATTGGAATTACATAGTAGAATAATATAATTCATAATAATATTATTAACAACAATAATAATAAATATTATAAAAATAGTATAAACTAGATTATAGAAAAAGAAAGAAACACACTACAGCCCAAATAAACATTAAACTTGTTTAGAAGAAGTGATTTTTTACCAAAACAAACATAAATAACTTAAACTTATTTTCAAAACTCCATGTCTATTAATTTCAAGCATTTTCTTTTAGAATTGATATGACACTGAAAATTCTACTAGTCGAAGTACGAATTTTGGTGTTGAAAGTAAACTAATCCGAAGTTGAAACTGGTCGAGATCAAGCACTTAAAATGTCTTTAGAAACTTTGAGATATCAGTTAAATCTCTAAATAGCCCTGAAACATAGAGTATTTATACTCAAATCGAGCGTCTCGATGAGCTGGATCTAACAAGCCCAAGATCTTAATCGACTTCATTTGAGCATTCAAATACTTAAAATACATCAAATGATCAAAGGAATCATTTTGAGCCGTGATGAAGCGAGTGGTTTGGATTTTGCATGTATTTCAGACGCCACTCCTCCAATTATAAAAACCTCATTCCTCATATGAGGGGACCTCAAGAAGAGAGAGAGGAGAGAGCTCTAAAGCAAGATCCTCCAAGACAATCGCGTTACTGACGGCCAACCACCGCCGCCGGCCGGCCGCCATCCTCACCGTCAATCTCGCTTGCCTCCATCATGACATCTTTCTTCACAATAATGTCCTCATTTCACCATCATCTCGTACTACTAGAATCGAATGAGTACTACATTGATGTTTCCTCATATACAATTCTGTAATCCCATTATCGAGAGAATTTTGCACTTTGAAAGTGAAAGATTTTTGTTGGGCTAGGCCCCATGATTTTTTTCCTCTTTTCAAATTTAGAACTTGACTCATACCTCGATTAATACCAACTAAAATTAAAATTTTATTAACCCAACTTAAAAATTAATCAACTTAAGAGTCACCTTTGCGGGCTCTAAAAATTCGCCATCGGCCTCTCAATAATTATTGAATTGAAGAGAGTGTGATTTGAGGTGTCGGTGTAATTTTCAGTAGGCAGATGGAATAGTAGATAAGACACTACCCAGAGATTTCGCCCTCATTTGGTGAGGATTTTAGATCCGTTCTGTGTTTCCTATAGCAAGCCCATATTAATTACCCTCAACATAAGAGAGAGAACTTTTGATTAATCGTTATAATGCGCGTATAAGTAGCATATATGGAGTTTCAGAATTTAGATTATGAAATTCATCATTTAAGCTTAAACTGATGGTTGGGGAATGATAATGTGCCTGATCTAGATCTCATGGTTCCCATTCCGCCAGGGTCCCTCTCTAATTAGTCGAGGAGGTAATGACAACCCGACGAAGGATCCTTATCGAACATATGTTACGTGTCCAAGAAATCTTTATAGACCTGAGGTGGTGTTTATCTAAGGAGATAGTCCTAAGTCTACCCTAGCTGACAGAGGGTTGTTTGCCCTATCAAGTATGCCATATAATTCACAACTCAAAGGGCAGAGCTATTAGGGAGCATACGGGCTATGGTCATGATCGTAATATAGTGGAGCCGGATTGGCCAAACCACTCGATGAGAGGACTACGTAATCGCTTCATCTCAAAGCATACCGCCAAGCCAAGCTTAGAGGATATACACGCCCCATCGCAAAGAGATTGATTGAGAGTGAACATAGCAGAACACTTGATTTGACATTGACTTCTTTGTGAGCTAGAGTTTTCTTAGTTTGTCACCCCCGATAAATAGTTGCAGAAGATGGACATATTGAGTTTGATTTAAGTTTTTAATGATAGAATTTCATTTAAGTTTTGATTGATATTTGATTTGGTAAAAAATTGATTAATTTGAATATGTTTAAGAGCTTTAGATCATGTCAACTCTATTTACCGCTAATAGAGATTTCTGTCACATGACAGAATCAGTTTCTTAGCTATTTCACTGATTTGAAAATCTTTTTATAGGTTTTTAGGTTTTGTTAACCCAAACCCAATCCTAAGACTAAATCGAGAAGCAACCCGCGCAACATCCTTAGACACTTGAATTTAAGCATTCAGTGTAGTGTTGGGCCCATGCGGGTGTATAGTAATTTTAGCTAATTTTATGTTTGAATTATGAGATTGATTTAAAATTTTTCATTTAATTAACTTTAGTCTACACGCCTTTCGACATTAAAATTTGCACTTGAAATCTCTATATCTGAGCACATACAGGTGTTTATAGCTTAGCTAATTTCATCTAATTAATAAAATCGTTGATTTAAAAAATCATAATTAGAATAAAATTTCTTAATTTTTGTATTGAAGGAAAGCTCCATGATTTTTGTAGATTTTGGTTTAGTATCACCTTCTGTCTGCTTGTACAAAGGATTGCAAATTTTTGTGGCGAAGAAGGCATTTTGATTTAGATTGTAGTTTAATCATTACTTGCATTTAGTTCACTTGTTGAGTTTTTGTAATTCTCTCAATTTGATTATGTTCAATCTACATCACTTTTGATAAATTATGTCGATTTCATTGTTTATTGCTTTAACCCTACTTATGCTTATTAGCTAGCATAGTAATCACCTCCATATTGATATAAGAGTTATTACACCTAATTTGGATTCATCCTTAGATTTTATGTTTATTACAAGTTTGTTATAAGTTTAATATTAGTCTCCCAAATTTCAATTAAAGCTTGTTTAATTTTGAGAATTTATAAAAAAAGAGAACTCATATTATCGCTTTAATTTAAGCCATGGAGAATTACAATTAAAGTTTATGAGTTTAATATTTGCCTCTCCAAAGTTTGTGAGTTTAATATTAGCATACTCCAAATTTCACTTAGATTTTAAATGAATGTTCTATTATTTCCAAAATTTTCTTTAAAGGTTCCCCCTTTTTTTGTTTGACACTTATAGTTTAAAATTACGTGCAGATTTCCTTACTTAGCGTTTTTTAAGTCGGGTTCATTTCATTCTCCCTTTTTTAAGTCAAAAGATTTGACATTTTGGTAGCCTCGATCATCCGTGTAGGTGGATCGAGTGTGGGCTTACTGCACGCCTTTGAGTGAGATGATGTCTTACGACACCATTTTTTCATCTCATCGCTCGCTGAGCATAAGACATTTAAACCTGAAAGAAGACAAATGCAACATATATTCATTCCCCTCCTCCCTCACCGCCCCCATTTTTCCTAAGTCTACAAAATTTCAACAACATTTCGTCTAGGGGGAGTGACATCTAACGAGTGTTGGCTTACTCGCGCTCTATGAGCATAGTGAGTATCTGCACAACCGACACGATCTTTCGTTGTCATACAACGGGTCTTCAAACCTGAAAGAAACATAAAGCATATCTATCCATATTCATAGATCACACATGTTCTCACGATTTTCGCAGCCGCAATGCTCGACAAAGGAAGTAGATATAATTGAGAATGTAATGCGAGTGCGACAAAAAAAGAAGAAATTGTGACGTTCTTCCCCATAAATAAAGGGGGCTAAAGCGAGTGTGACGCCAAAATCGAAGAACCTGTGACGATGTTCTTTCCTTTTGCTTGAAATGAAAAGCACAAATGAAAGGCGCGATGACGAAATCGAAAGAATACCTTAACGAATTTTTTCCCGATATCTGAAGCAAAATTAGAAGCAAAGCGAGAGCGATACCAAAATCGAAGAATTCTATTAACGACGTTCTTCCGATTTACTGGCCGAAAAAATGAGATGGGCCGGAACAGCTTGCTGTGGTCAACAGGACAAAGTGGGATGCGGGCTGGTGGGCTGTGAAGTAGGTTTGTGGGCTGGATGGAGGAAATGGGCTGGGACAACGGCTACGGACAGCGGGAGTGCGAGATGGCGCGCGGAACGTGGGCTAGCTTGCAGCGGAACAGGCCACGGTCGGATTGGCGATAGCGGGCCGGCTTGCGGAAGACGGGCTCAGTTGCGCGGAACAGGACGCGGGCCAGAGCGGCGGTTCTGGGGCAGAGCGTGCGGACCAGAACGAATGTTCCGGGGCAGAGCGCACGGAACGGCGGGTCGGGACGAATGGCACGGGTCTGGCCGAAAGCGGGTTGGAGCGTGTTTGTACGGGGCAGCGCAGCTGCGCAGTGGGCCAGCAGGCGGGTGCGGGTCAGAGTGGGCTTTGGAGTGAGCTTGCGCGTGATGGGCCGGCGTAGGCAGTGGGTTTGCGGGATGCGAATTAGGCGTCGGAACGACGGATTGGAATGGCGCCGGAGGAGATTGAGGGGAGAATGAAAATTACCTATGTCGAGAGGGAATCCTTGAAGAGAGGAGGAGAGGCTGAACGTGAGAATGGAGGAGTGGGGAACTGCTCCTTTTTTTCTTTTTTCTTTTTTTTTGAAGTTGATCATAAAACTGAAAATAAGAGGAAACGGTTGAGCATGGGAGATAATTTAGGAATTTTTAATAAATTTTAAATTGATTTAAATAGTTTTAATTTAAATTTTGCACCGATAAATTTACATAGTCAATATATATATCAATTTAAAGTAATTCCATTGTCAATGAATCGATAAATGAGATCGGATTGTTTGGTTAAGTCGGTCAATCCATTTTAGCTCAAAATGCGATCGTCGCTTCGACGCCGACCGCATGACTCATCCGAATTGAGAACATTCTTAGGATAGATTTTGACATTTCAAACGACATAATCAATGTGAACGGAGGTAATTTTCTCATCTGTCTCGACCTCGATAGGCGATATCGACGACTCGAGCGATCACTGATCATTAAGTTGTGCAATATTTATATCTTGACCAATTTTGATGTTCTACATGAGATGATGAAGTCTGTTCATTGATCAGAGGTTATTTGAGCTGATTTCAGTGATATCCTGTGTATTTCATCCTCGATTTACGTGTTATCATTCCTGATTATTTGACATTGGCGTGATTATTCAATTAAGCAATGCCTCATTTAATAGTTTTCAATATTTTAAAGCTAAAAGATAATTAATTTTATGAACGGCGGTCGTCGACATCGCCGCAGCTTTTCAATATGCACGCGCATTGATAGCTTGAGCGCTTAATCGATTGATCGCTAGATTTTGTAATATTTATATTTCGATCAATTTCAACATTTTGAATATAACAGCAAAGTCCGTTCACCGATCGGAGGTCGTTTCAACCAACTTTGACTTATGGCACACATATGGAGGTCAACAAATGCCCCCCAACAAATGTGATTCACGCATGAAGCAAGTCTCGTTTGTTGAAAATTATCAATTCAGTCACAAAACTTGGATCATTTCAGCTTCACTTGCAATAGCTTACGGAGCTTTGATATGATTTGTTATTAGCATGATGCCTCGTTCAGGACGCACTAAATGACGGGCTTGATCTATTTGTCAGAATCGACTTGTCAGATAGATAAGAGTTCTTACACCATCTAATTTTTGCTTCAATGGATTTACTGAAGATCTCTTTCTTCTATGTCATTACAGATTTGAGTTTCCTCCAACTCTAGCTTCGTGCTTGGTTGGGTTTGAGGGAGGAATTAGTTTGCTTGTTTTTTTGAAGGACTCCACTCGGGAATCGGTTTATACGTGATTGGTCGGATTTAAAATTCCTTCTGTCCTAGCTTTGAGATTGATGAACTTGATGAAGGACTGACCTGATTTGTCCATATTGACTTGTCAGGAATTTTATGTATGCCATGAACCCTGTGCTTGCAACTTTGAAAGATTCATTGAAGGGGACATACAATTAACCCAGCCTTCCGGCTTATATAGAGTCAATGGTGAGTTATTAGTCTAGAAATGTGTGCTTTAACAGACTAAATAATCACAAAATTCTCTTAGATCATGGGGCTTTGTATAAACTATGTAATTGCTTCCTTCTTGTGCTCGCTTTGATCGACTTGATGAGGAGATTAGTTTTGATCTCTACTTTGAGCTTGATCAGATCATTTGAGAATAGATTGAAATATCACCTTGCAAGTAATCTGAAGATTGATTTGAGACAACCCTGAATTGAGCATTTTCTCAGCTTGCCTTGATCTATCGATCAAGTAGAGAGACCTCTTGGATCTTGGTTACTTGTAATCACTAAGCTGGATCTAGTTTGAGATTGAATAGCTATCGTCATTGGACTGACGGGCTCTTTCACTCTAGCCTTTTCTTACGACTTGTTGAGTGAGGAGAGCGCCGAACTTCGACCATATTTGGGCTTGTTGAGTTCAACCTTTAGAACTACTAGTCTCTTAAGTTGTGATGTGTAATTTTGTCATCGACCGATGAATGGGGCTCTTTCACTATGGCCTTTTCTTGTGGCTTGTTGAGTGAGGAGAGCTTCAGCAACTCGACTATTTATGGGCTTGTTGAGTCTGACCTTTAGAACTCATCTATGCCCTAGAATTCAGGATGTAGAGATTGATGTTTCTCCAACTCAGTTGATTGAAGCTTTCAAAATCGGGAGTTCTTCTCACTTGATCTCTAAAATTTGACAAATATGGGAGATAATTTTCTTGACATTTAGGGATGTCTTTTCATGCATAGAAATAGATTCTTTTTATTCCTGCAAGACTTTGCAACTTAACAGTAATAATTATAGATATATCTAGGAATTTTGGCATAAAGCTCGATGTCAACCTAAATAAGAATATATTTGAGGATCTTGTCTTATAGCACGACGTCAACTCAAATAAACTTAATATAAATTAAAAAAATATCCTATATTGTAGGGGGAATTCTAAAGTACATTTAGGAGAATTTTCAAGATAAAATATATAAATATCAATATTTGAATTGATGTACTCCAAAAGAGATTTTAACATACAACATTGATTTCATCAGTATATAAAAATCTAAAATGCCCCCTATGTAACAGGGGAATTTTCATGAAAAGTTCTTCATATGGAGTATGTTTATTTAGGGATCTCAGCATAAAGCACGATATCAACCTAACTAGATATACTAAAAAAAATGCCCCTATATTGTAAGGGGATTTCTATTGTACCTCGATAATGTGGTTGCCAAGTATACTTTTTCAAATATCTCATTGGTGTGGCATTGCTCTTTCACCCTTTAGCTTGATGAGTTGATATGCCCCTCATTGATAGACTTTTTAAATGACAAAAGGGCCTAGGATGTTGGTTAGTGTTGAGCCTACAACCTATGAAGATCTTGGGGTTGATCAGCTGAACATAGTCATGACGGATATTAGTACTCCTGCAATTGAGGATCCTTTCATAGGCTTAGTTCCTTACATGGGTTTCTTTTCAAATTTTGGCTGAGACATCTAAAATAAGGATCCAACCCAGTGAGGCATTTGATGCACCTATTTATGATCCGATGACTCACATGAAATTTCAGATCGCCACCATTTGAGGGTGCATGAACTCCAGTTGAGACGTGATCCAAGTAAGGTTCATTCATATTCATCTTTACTCATTTGATCATTTTTTGTCGTATTTTGTATGATATTTCTAATATTTGTTTCATTTATGTAGATATGAAGGGTGATTTATTCATCGAGATTCTCCATAGACACCCATCATATGTCGACTTACGAGCATATTCATAATGATAATGTAAATTTCTTAAGAGAGTTGATCTTAGATTGATTGAGTTCACTAGTATCATTAGACCACCCTGACACTAATGTTGTATGTTGGATTTTTTTAGCTCATTTTGGGTTGGATGAGCGGGAGTTACGATCTTGGGAGTTACTATGTGGAGGAGTTCTTAGTTTGACGATGAAAGCCTTCATCATAGTTCTCACTAGAGCTTGTCGAGCTACAAGCACATGTCAAATTTAGAGGTAGCTGATCTTGCTCATGATAAGTTTGAAAAGAGTTCTACCGATATTGGAGCAAATATTGATAGCATCACTGCTAAAATCAGAAGCCTTTGGAGAGAACTTAAGAGCTTAATATCTTGTAAGACAGATCTCCAGGCAAAGTATGACAAACATACTTGGCTGATACAGAGAGAGCAACAACAATATCAGACTCGCCATCGCCATGGTAGATCTGTCGCTTTGAGTCGAAATGGAAGATTTGCTTCAAGTAGAGTTTGAGTCTCTTGCTATCATTGTGTCCCGCCTTAGACACTTGCAGTCTCACTTACCTTGATGTATTTTTTTTTCTTTTGTTGACCTTCATACATGTGCTATAAGTCAAGTCGACCTCAAGGTGAATTGATTTTAGCATGCAAATCGAGTGAAATGCACTCTATGACATCAAAATCCGAAATGACCTCGATGAACAAACTTCATCATCACAAAAATGCCAAAATTGATATAAATATAAATAATTCGATCGTTGATGAATTCAACGGTCGAACGATCATGAAAGAAGTTCACTGATGGTCTGACACACATATCGAGGTTGGGAAGCCATGACGTTGCCCAAACGACCACCATTCATAAAATTGATTGTGTCATTAGCGTCAAAATATTGAAACCTATCAAATGAGATTATTCGCGCTCAATTTGGATGAGTTTGCATGAATGTCGAGTGGTCGAATGTGACGACACGTAAATTTGAACTAAAAGTGACCCAATCTTAAACCAAAATGGCCTCCGATTGTGAAATGGACTACATCATTGCATTCAGAACATCAAAATTACCTAGAATAGATATCCAATTTAACTAAAGTTATTACAATTAAAATTTTGTCAAAATTAGCATGAATTTTGAGGTAAATCCGTCTAATTGTGTTCTAATTATACCCGGTCAATGCTTCAAAACTCGCAGCCACTCATTTCCGTGCTTTCCTCACCCCATTCGACCAATAAGAAGCTGCCACATCACCTCCCTATGCCTCCACCTCTCATTCGACCAATAACAAACCGCCACATCATCCCTCTTATGTGAAGCAGCCGGCCTTGCCTCTCATTACCTGGTTCTATAGAAGCTTAGTCATGCACATCCCAACAAAAAATGGAAGTGGAAACTCCCTCTCATCTAGCTCTTGGATAGCCTACCAAAGGATCCACTGAATCCACATAACAGCTCCACCATTCGCCATTCTAGCTCCTCTCCTCCCTCACAATCAAACAAACTCTCCTTCTCCCATAGCCGAAGCCTTGGTCCTGCTCATTATCTCCTCATGTTGGAATTTGCAGTAGTAGAGGAAGCGAGGAGAAGTATGACCATCTCTCTATAGACCCTGTTATTATGGGTGACCTCGATTCGACTTCCCACTTCCTTCCTTCCATCTAAAACTGGAAAGGTGAACGACAAAATGTGAATAAGGAACCAAGCCAAGCGCCATGAAGAATCTATATGCAGCTCGGGTGTTTCAAAGGAGCAAGGAGTGGTGTCTGGATCGCTTCATGGTGAAGGCTCTATCAATGCCATCTCGGAGGAGTCTGGAAGGCTACTTAGGGTGAACTCGAGAAACCCATAGGGTCCAGTAGAGGCCACCGTCCGTCAAAAAGTTATTATACTTTGGAATATAGGGACATGATGACAAAGTTGGGTAATTATAAAAGAAAGGTTGATGAGTAGCTTGTACTTAGATCAGTGAACATGTTACTCATGATGCAGAGGGAACCATGCTGATGAAAGAGAAACATTTCGAGAGAAATGTTGAGTATGATGCAAATGAGTTGGACTGGGAAAAGGAATGATTCCTTTTTTCGAATCAAGAGATGGGTATTCTCATGAACTTGGAAAGGAGTTGACTATTGTATTCTCTGAGTCACCTTCATCTGCCAAACCGAGGCCTCCTCCAAGATTTTCTGTTGAAGATAAGGAATTAGTTGAGGTTGTGCACAAGATTCATTTACGGTGTTTAATAGCACGTGGTAGGTTAGTAGATAGTGTATGTAATGATCCTCTTATTCAGGCTTCATTGCTTTTGCTTCTACCATTAAACTTGTTGAAAATAGCAGATGTTTCAAGATTGACTACTAATGAGTTGGGTCCCCTAGTAAATTGGTTCCGCGATAGCTTTCGTCTTAAAAGTGAAAGTCTTGACCGAGGATGCTTTAAATCAAATCTTGCATTTGCTTTGGAGACTCATGAGGGGACAAATGAAGAGGTGTTTGAAGACTTCATTATGCTCAATAGAGCTAACGGGTAGAAGATCATGACCGTAGTGTCGCAAGACACTAGCCATTATGCTCAGAGGCCGGAAGGTCGAATCGATGTTGCCCTATCTGGGATGACAGATGCCAAATTTTGGACTGATGGGAGACCTAAACAAGAACAAATAAAAGTGTTGCCAAGCATAAATTGAACTTAAATGAAGATGATAAATTGAAGCTAAACCTACATATACAAAAATTCTAAAAGCCTTTAAATAAGTATGAGCTTACATGGGGACTCCATAGCTTATTAATGAGCATAAATGAAATTTGCAACGAACCGTGTTACATTCTGCATCTGGTAGTTGAAAAGAATCAAATAACTTGAACGAGATTAATGATGGACTTGCAAATTCGTTAATAAACATAAGCTACATCCCATTGGAGTTTGAGAATTCAATGAATTTAGAACTAGATGCAAAATAAATAAATATTACTTTAACATATTAAACATGAATCAAAATGATATGCCACTGAATTCACAACACATTGTATGTTTAAGCGAAGGCATTAATTAAGGATTCAATTAAACTCTTGCACATATTATAAAGCATGATTAAAACTCAAATTTAATACCAAAAGTGTGCAAGCATTCTTAAATAAACCCGCATGGGCCCCAACACTATGCTGAATGCTTAAACTTAGTGTCATAGCAGTTGATTCTGGGTCTTAGGACCGAAGTTAACAAAACCTAAAAAATCAAATGATGTTATTATAATAACTTCAATCTAATAAAACATCTGAGAAACTAATTTTGTCATATGATAGCACATCTGATCCTCTATTATTAAATTAATAGAGTTGACATGATCTAAAAAATAATAAATCCAATGATGGATGTTAAATGAAAATTTTAATCGAGAGGATACTTTAATTAAAATATGATTATAATTTCAAAGCAAATTAACTTAGATTGAATTTAAATGTTAAATTTGAAATATCATTGAGCTATAAATGTCTAAGTAAAATTCAATATTAAAAACTTAAAGCCAAAAATTCAACTCACCTTCCGTAATTATTTATCGAATGTGACAAATTAGGAAAACTCTAGCTCACAAAAGAGCCAAAGTCAAATCAAGTACACAACTATGTTTACTCTCAAACAATCTCATGCTAGCAAGGACGTGGCCCATGTCCTCTAACTGTGTGGTTTGGCCAGTAGGCTCCACACATAATGCAGTTATGACCAGAGTCCTCTGACCGGGTGGTTGTCACTAAATGACACAATTATATTACGGTCCATCAGCTGTATACTCCCCAATCCGCCTTTGAGTTATGAACCATAGGGTATACTTGATTGGGAAAACCCCTCTGTTAACTAAGGCAGACTTAAGCTTGCCTCCTTAGACAAACTCCACTTTAGGTCTACAAAGACACCTTGGACGACGTAACCCATGTGTTGCTGACAAGGATCCTTCAGTCATGTTGGGTCAACTACCTCCTCTAAGTAGACTAGGGACCATAATAGCCCAGGATGATGGAACCATGGGATCTAAATCAGGCGCGTCATCATTCCCCTAACTATTCGCTTTAAGTTAAATATAATAAATTTCATAAATCTAAATTTTAAAACTCCATATGCTGCTATTATACGCTATGCACTAAGCGACCTAACGACTAGCCTTAATCGAAAGTGGTCTCATAGAGTGAGGGCAATTAACTATATGCCTATAAGAAACACGGATCGGATCTAAAGTCCATACAAAATGAGAGCGAAATCTCTAGGTAGTGTCTTATCTACTATTCCATCCGCATTTTAAAAATTTTACTGACACTTTAAATCACTCTCTTCATCGAGAGGTCGGTGGCAAATTTTCGAAGCCCACACTTTTATCTGTCTTTCTTTTATGATATGGATTGTATCTATTGTCTTTGTTGATGGAGTCTCCTTGCTTCATTATTTCACTCATATATCAGAGTTGTATTTCATACAAACTTGCATATATCTATGAATAAAAGCCAAGTGTTTGTGCCTAATATGAAATATTAGATCCACAAAATTTTAGTTTGACTATAGAGGTTTTGCTATGTTAATGAAAACCATCATTGACCCATTACTTTTTGATTGATTTGCTTGATAGATTTGATGATTTGTTTGTGAGATGAGAACGTCTTCGATTCGATGCTTTGTGCTTTGATGGACTTGTTGAAGACTTCATCTCGAGATTTCATATCTTATATTTTCTTCTATCCTGACTTTATGCCTTGTTGGATTTGACGAAGGAAAATCCTGAATTGTCTTAAAGACTTATCAAGTGATATGAAATTACCTTTTGCCTTAGCTTTCTGCTTTTGTGGGCTTATAGAAGGATGTTTGTCGATGATCTAATCCTCAGAGCTTATGTTGGGTCAATGGCAAAGAATCATCAGTCCTGTGCTTTATGTATAACAGACATGTTGATGACATAAATCCCTTAGTTCAGCCTTTGACTTTGTATGAACATTGGGGTGACTTCCCCGGTTCTTTGCTTTTTGCTTGGCTAGACTTGCTGAGGAAGAGTTTTCTTCGGTCTTTGCTTTCTGCTTAACAAACTTGTTGAAGGAATTGAGATTCTACATTTTACATTGATGCCAAACTCAGCTTAATGTCCTTTTGGGTGAGAATTTTCTTTGTTGAATTTTGAAAAATGACCTTACGACCATTAGGGATGATCTCCCAGTTTGGGCCACTTAAACTCACCAAGTTAGAAGGATTTTAAAATTTGGATGCTCATGTCTTTGAACTAATGAAGTAGGAGGATCCTTTACTACGACCTTTGTGGTGTATTGAGTAAATGGACCTGTCAGCGACTTAGGCATATTTGGGCATATTGAGTCTAACCTTATGCAACCACTTGAGTCTTGGACTTGAACAATTGATGGAGGATTTTATCATCGAGCTAACAAGATGGGGGATCCCTTACTATGACCTTTGTGGCGTGTTGAGTAAGTATACCTGTCAGCGACTCAGCCATATTTGAGCATGTTGAGCCCGATCTTATGCACCCACTTGAGCCCTAGATTTGATGTATGATGGGATGATATATCTCCAACTTGATTTGTTGTAGTTTGCAGACTTGAACATTTCTCTTTTTGGCCAATAAGACTTTGAGACTTGCAAATTTTGACTACATAGTTTAAACATGTATATGGGGATCTCGGCCTTAGGCGCGATGTTAACCCAGATACAAAAAAAGGCCCCCTGTCTCACAGGAGAAAGCTTAACATTTTTCTATAAAATTTTAAAAAAATTCCTCCTATTTAAAGTGGGGATCTTTATAATGTTTCACAAGTATGATGATATCAAAATTATTTTTCATTTTCACACTTATAATGATCATATGAGGCTTACATTGATCATCATAATCACTCATTTCATGATTTTGACCTTAGGCGCGATGTTGACCTAAAACTATATAAAATGCCCCCTATTTAACAGGGGAATTTTTTTTATCTTGGAAATGCATTCTTGCGTTACAAGAGAATTTCCAAGTAAGACTTATGAAAGCTTTAAACATGATATTCATTTGGTTACACTTTCATATATAATACTTCTTTAGATATCGACCATTGATTGATGGCATTGATCTTTCACCTTTGAAATCAATGAGTTGGTAGGTTCCCCTGTGATATACTTTTTCATTGATGAAGGGACCTTCCCAATTAGGTTCAAATTTATTGCCAATTTTACATTGAGGGATAATTGGTCTTCTTAGCACTAGGACCAACTCCCCTTCTTAAAGAGTTTGAGGATGCACCGTATGATCGAATGCTTTGGACATCCTTGCTCAATAAACCTCCAGATTTTACTGAGCTTGGAGCCTAACTTTGTCAAGCGCATCAAGCTCTTCCATCAGTAGATGGACATTCTCTTCTTGAGTAAGATTGTGTTGAATGACTACTCAGAGTGAGGGTAGTTCAACTTCAAGCGACAGAATTGCTTCAGCTCCAAACACTAGTGAGTATGGAGTGGATTTTATAGGTTCTTTATAAGTAGTACGGTAGGCTCATAATGCTTCCACAAGCTTAATATGCCACTCCCTTTCATTTTTGGCGAGGATCTTTCTAAGCAACTTGATTAGTATTTTGTTGAAAGCCTCGGCCAAGCCATTTGCTCTCAGATTATAAATCGATGAGTATCGCCAATCTTATGTCGATCAGCAAATCTATAGATTTTAGTGCTTTTGATGGTTGAACCATTATCTGAGATAATCTAGCGTGTCACAATCAATGTAGATAACATTATGGGTGAAGAAGTTGGTCATATGCTCAGATGTGACTTTCTTGAATGGAGCAGCTTTAGCCCACTTAGAGAAATAATCAGTGGTTGCTAGGATGATGCAATGACCAGCTGATGATGGCAGGTCAGTTAGTCTAATTATATCTGTTCTCTAGCATTCGAATGGCTAAGATGCTATCATTGGGTGCAACATGTTTGGAGGCTGATGAATGATGTTGTCGTGAACTTAGCACTCATGACATCTCTTGGCATGATTGATATAATCCTTTACGATGGATGGCCGGTAGTATCCCATTCTTTTAAGTTTAAAATCCACTTTAGGACCTAATTGGTGTGCACCACAGAGTCCTTCATGGATCTCAGCAATCACTTTGTTAACTTCTTCTATTCCCAAGCACCACAACCACATCTATTTAAAGGACCTATGATATAGGGTATTGCCAACATAAGCATATAGTCATAGCCTTTTCTCAAGTTGTGCAGCCATCGACTTATTGCTTGGCAGCTTATTTTCTTCGAAGTAGTCGGTAAAGGGTTGTTTCCAATCTTCCTTCTCTTTCACCGAGAGGATATCACTTTGTTGTGTCAGAGTTTCTTCAGATTGAGGTCTTGCCTCCTGAATAGTTTGAACCTCATCTTGTTGATTTTGATGAGCAATTTATAAAGGAGTGTGAGGAGCAACATGAGTTGCATCCTCCTGGCTTGCATTTGATGACCCATCTTCCAGCGGGGATTTTAGATTTAAAGGATCTAGAGCCCGACGAGTGCAAATACTAATTAGTATAAAATTATTATCGTCCATACTCACCATCTCTTTAACTAACTTAGCCAGACAATCAACTTTATTATTCTTGTATCGAGAAACCTGAGTTATGATGATGTTTGAAATTTGCTTCGTAAGCTCAAGAACTTGTTTGTGGTTGTGAGCCAATTCAAGCTTATTGATTTTGTAGATACCCAACACTTGATTAATGAAGAGCTGAGAATCTCCATAAACTTGTAGATTTTGGACTCCAATGGAGATGGCTTCCTTCAGACCTGCCACAAACACTTCATATTCCGCTTCGTTGTTAGTTCGTGGCTCAGTTAACTTGTAAGAGTGCCTCATTATACCCCCCTCTGGCATAATTAAGATGAGGCTAATGCCAGCTCGAGCCTTTGGGAGATTTGAGGGGTGAGTATATTTGATGGATGAAGTTCCATCAAAATATAGTTCTCACATTTGTTGCTTTTCCTTTTCATATATATGCATGATCTGCTCAACGGGAAGATCATCATTGAGCAATGAATCTATCGAGATAGGGTGTGCAGTAAGGAAGTCTGCTAGAATTTGCCCCTTCACCGCTTTCTGGGGAACATATGTAATGTCAAATTATAGTAGAAGAACAACCAATCATGCCAAGCGACCTGTCAACGTTGGTCTTATCATCAAGAACTTCAATAAATTGATCTTTGAGATGAGAACAATTTTATGAGATAACATATAATGACATAGCTTTTGAATGACAAAGATTAATGCCAAACAATGCTTCTCAATTAGAATAGCACATTTTTGCTACTATCAGCCTTCGACTAATGTAGTATAGAGTGTTCTCCTTTCCTTCTTCATTATATTGTGCCAACATAGCACCTACAGATTCCTCTAATGTTGCTATGCATATTATGAGAGGCTTCCCTAGGATCGGTGCTGCAAGAATAAGTGGATTCAACAAATACCTCTTTATGTTATCGAAAGCCTCCTTACATTCTTTGTCCCATTTGAAAGGAGTATCCTTCTTCATCAACTTTGCAAAGGGTTGACATCTGCATGACATATTTGATATAAACATTCTAATGAATGCAAGATGTCCCTGCATGGAATGGAGTTGGCGAAGGCTCCTCGGAGGAGGCATTTCAACTATTGCTTTGATTTTGTTGGCATCAATTTCAATCCCTCTACGGTGTACAACATATCCAAGGAATTTCCCCGAGAAGACTCCAAGGACACATCTGAGAGGATTCATCTTGAGATCGGATTTTTTGATTCTTTCAAAAATAATTCTTAAGTCATCAAGATGATCTTTGCGATCTATACTTTTGACAACGAGGTCATCAACGTAGCATTCTACTTTTTGATGAATCAACTTATCGAATATGCACGTCATAGACCTTTGGTATGTAGCCCCATCATTCTTCAACCCGAAGGGCATGACTATGTAGTAGTATATGTTGATGTCCTGAATGAGGTATGCTTTTCATCTTCAGGGGTCATTTTGATTTGATTGTATCCTAACGATCCATCCATAAATGAGAACATGTCATGATTTGAAGTGTTGTCCACCAATAGTTCTGATACAGGGAGCGTAAATTCATCATTTGGACATGCTTTATTTAAGTCCCTGAAGTCGATGTAGATACGAATCTAACCATTTTTCTTCTTCACCGGGACAATATTAGCTATCCAGTCGGTATATTTCTCTTCTCGAATGAAACCAACTTCAATGAGCTTCTTGGTTTCTGTAATCATATGTTCTTTAATTTCTAGTCTCATTTGCCTAGAGGCTTGCTTGACTGGTGTTGCATCTGGTTTCATTGCTAACCTATGAACGACCACATCAAGAGATAAGCCTGACATCTCTGCATATGCCCAAGCAAACTAATCCCTGAATTCACAGAGCAGTATTTTCAATTCTTCCACTTTGTCTTTAGGAAGTAGGACACTGATGAACATTGGGCGAGGATCTTTCTCAGTTCCTAGATTAATTTCTTTAAGTTCATCCATAATAGCTGCCTGCCCACCATCCTCAAGCTCCTTAGGTGCCGGCTTGGCTTCTACTTCCTCATCATTTGCAAGATTAATCACAAAGAAATCACCTTCATTTTCATTATCATTTACAATTTTCATTCCTGTTACAACATAACAGACGTCTTCTTGTGGACGATTGTCTTGGATGAACCCAAAGCCTCTAGTAGTGTGCTTGTTTCTTTTATCAATAGTTTGAGAACCCTTTAGGTACCACATCATTTCAAAGAATTTAGTCCTTTGTTTATTTGCTTCAACAGGGATCCTGTGCTTGCTCATTAAGTTCTATTTTAAAGGATAATATTTTGACATCCTTGTGGGTGCAACTTCTTCCTCTTTAGACAATTGCATTACCAATCTATATCTTCCCCTTGGCATCCCTCGGATTTGTAAAATAGGCTTCCTGACCCACATTTTCCAGGGAGGGGAGGCACATAGAAGGTCACCAATTCTTCAACATTATGAACTTCTCGAGGAGTGACTTCTTGAAATGTTGTGGAGGAATAGAAGTGACTACGAGCATAGTCTCCATTATCATTAGATCAATGATTATTTTCAAGAATGTGCATTGTACTTTTCCTTCATAAGAAGATTCAAACTCATAATCATAGTTGAAATGATCTTCCTCATTCGACACTTTGCTTGAAGATTTACATGAGCTTCTGGATTTGGCAGGAGCACATTCCTCTTTGTCTTTAGTATCACTACCCAAATGAGGGACAATCCTGTTTATTTTGGACTTGTTCTTCATATCCTTAGAGGTATTTGGAGCGATCTCCTTTCTTTTAGCTGGTTTATTTTCATCATTCTCTTTAACTTGTTCTTTCATGGATTTTGAAGTAGATGCAATATTTTCTAGTTGCTCTACTAGCTTTGACTCCTTCGGAAGGAAGTAGTTAGCATCTTGGTATATCTTAATTTCATGCACCGCAAAGGGTTGCATATCACCTACAATCTTGCATTCTTCTCCATCTTTTGTATATTTCATACATTGATGCAATGTAGATGGGATAATATCATATTCATGAAGTCATGGTCGACCCAAAAGAGCTCTAAATGAAGTGTCTGCATCGATCACATGAAATTTGGCTTCCGTGTAGACTTCGAATCTGAGAGGAAGGACGAATGACCCAATAGTTTTCTATCCCTTGTCATTGAAACCTTGGACCAGAACTTTATCTCATCCTAGATGTTGTAAATCTAGAGATAGCCACTTGAGGGTCTTTAAATTCATAAGATTCATGGAGGAACCAGGATCGATCAAGATTCGAGGTATCATAACTCCATCACTTTTAGCTGTAAGATACAAAGGGCGATTGTGTTCTATAGTTCCAAGCATGAGATCTTCCTCAGAAAATATGATGGTCGGAGGATCTTGAGCGTGCAAAACCTCTGTTAAACAACGTTCAGCAAAATATTCTTCAAACTTCTCCAACTCTTTAAGAGCTTCAATTAGAGTATTACGGAGATCTTCTGACATTAGGAGTGCTTCATATACACTGAGCTATGCAGGAATTTTTCTTAAGTGTGATAGAATGTTATAATCAAGTTCCTTATTTGGAGAAGGCTTATTGTTTACATATTTACGGATGACCTTCTTGTTAATTTCAATTTCTTTTTCTTTATGTTTATTCATTGGCTCTTTCTTTTGTTAAGGTGGTAGCACTCAACCACTCCTCAATTGTATTTGAGCTACTTCATTTGACCCTGAGTCTTCAGATGAGTCAGTCATTTCAACATCAGCTTCACTCCATCCAATGATGCATTGGAAGATTCAAAATCACTACCCAATTTCACATTTTTTATGTTTGTCATCATGACTGGCTCTGCTTCATCTTCATTTGAGAGATAGAGTTCCCTTTAGCTGTCACCACCTTCATGTACCATTAAGCAGGATTCAATGGAAAGTTCTTCATCTTCTTTCCCTGCTTCCGCATTAATTTGAAGCGTGGTAATAAAATCAGCAAGTTTGATAGGTCATCTTACTAGCTGTTGGTAATCATCCATATTATTAATGAACTTTAGCGTTATAGTCCTTTTCTTTTTCTTTTGATAGACCTTCTTATTTTTTCTTACAGGATTTGGCTAGGTTATCTCTCATGCTGAGATGAGCCGACCTTTCCATGATATTTTTGGGTAGATGATATTAAGGCAACCATATCCGACCTATGATTTTCTTTCAAGTTAAGCACTGGCTCAAGTGGTGACTTTAGCTTAATGCCAAGGATGCCTTCCAATTATTTTAGCATCTTTGCGATCTTTTTTGAAATAGAAACTTCCCACTCTTCATTACGGGTTAATTTCTCATTGCTTTTATCTTTAATTGACGACACTGGACATGAAGTGATTACCTTGGCGGATTCCTTCTTTGATACACTAACACACCGTCAAACAGTGTAAATTCTCCATTTCTATATTTTCTTTCTAGCCAATCCTTGAATATATAACAATTCTCAATAGGATGGCTGAGCATCTGATAATAAGGATAATAATTAGGATTATCAGTCTGCCCAGCTTCCTCAAGCCTTTTACACTTTAGTAGCTGGAGACCCGCTTTGAGTGCATGCTTGAAAAGCTTAGCCACACTCTCTTTTTTGAAAGAATATTCTTTATTCAACCTTTCCTTGAAGGTTAAAACTATTGAATCATTTGTTCCTTTCATTTGTCTCGATCGCTCGCTTTCATTGAAGTGACCTCGTGGCAGATCATTACCTCCAAGTACGAGCTTCATTGTAGAGCAAGACTATATGACTATTTTAATTTATCTGGGTAAGCGAGCTGCTAACCTTTGTCAACATTATAAACTACTCGCTTTCCTTTATCACTTTTGAAGAAGCAAAGTGTGTCTCCCTTTTCATTGAATCTAGAACTTTATTTCTTTTTGTTTTGTCTGAGTGACTATCAGAGCTTGATAGGTTTAATTTCTCGAATTTAGCCACCCTATCAAGAAGCTCCTGAAACGTGGAGATTGAAGCCATGCAAAGATAAGACACCATTTTGTCATCAATGTTGCCTATTAGCAATTGAATCACATATTCTTCTTTCAATTGCTGCTTACATCTCATACTCATATTTCGTCAATGTGTGATATATCGAGTCACTGACTCATCTTTCTTTCTCTTCTCAAGAGCAAGGTCAGTGATGATTATCTTTTTAACCACACTGACAAACCTCTTGATAAACATAGCTTCGATTTCTACGAAAGTTTTGATAGAATCATTTGATAGTTCAACATACCAGTCAAAAGCAGTCGAAGTCAGGCTGCTGACAAATTAAAGAAATAAAAGTGCATCATTACCCCCAATATTACCACAGGTCACTTTAAATTATGCCAAGAGCTGTTTAGGATTACCGTTGACATCAAAGGTATTGAACTTTGGCATTGAGTAGCCTTTTGGGTATGACACTTGATCGTATTCGAGTGGGTATGGGCAGCCTTAATTTACTAACTTCTCTACCTACTCTGCAACAATAACCACTTTAATATTCTCATTTAAAATAATCTCCAATTGAGCAGTTGTCACGTGCTCTGATGTGTTAGGCAAGTTTTGAGGAGTTGGCTGGGATGCTAACTGATTAGTTTCATTTCTCCCCTCGTGAGCACTATGAGTTCCAAAAGTCTGAGGTGTTGGCTCTATTGGTGGATTGGTAGGGATGATGTTAGTTGTTTGAGGATTAGTAGATGAAATGAATAGTGGCACTGCCACTGCAGTCCTCTGTATTATTTACATCATAAGATTCATCTGAGCCATCATCACATTCATTTTAGTGGTAAGCTGTTAAATTTCTTTATCTTTTGTCTTCATCTGGCGCTGCATGTATCTGCACTTGGACTAGTGAGGGAGTGTCAGTGAACATGGGATTCTCCTCTCTTTCGACTCCTGTCTTCACTCATCATCTGAGGAAGAACCTAATGCTCTTCTTCTTCTTGTCTCTCAAGAAGAGCAACGGGTGGAACGGTACATCGACATTGATTATACAACCGAGTACCAGGCTGATCATCACATTGACCTATCATATAGATCACTTCTATTCCCATGGTCTCATCATCATCATCATCATCTTCTTGTAGCCTCACTTCTGAGCGTCATCTGAGGAAGAACCTAAATGCTCTTCTTCTTCTTGTCTTTCAAGAAGAGCAACGGGTGGAACGGTACATCGACATTGATTATAGAACCGAGTACCAGGCTGATCATCACATTAACCTATCATATAGATAACTTCTATTCCCATGGTCTCATCATCATCATCATCATCATCATCTTCTTCTTGTACACAACGGATTCCTGAACACATGGTTTGTATCTCGATGTTCAATGCCGCAGGCTTGTTTGTTGTAACGAAGTTCTTACTACCTTTGATGGTAGCCTTTGCAGTGGAACATTGTTGGCTTCTCTGATAAGTGTCTTTGATATCTTTTTTTCATAAGACCTTTGTCTTTGATGACTTTTAGTACTCTGTGCACTCTAGATGATAGAATTTCAGGATGCCTCCTTTGTGGGATTGGAGCTTGGTACCGTTGCTCCCAGAATGATTGTTTAATATTACCAGTAGAGCTATTCTTCTTCACCCACTTGAGATTTTCAAACTTGTTGTGGGTGGGAACACTCACTTCCGGTTGTAAGGCTAGTAGTGTAACAGAGGGGCCAGGTGAGAGCTGATGGGCTCACAGCTCAGCATTCCTTCTTCTCCTCTGCCTTTTAGTTAGCTTTCCTCCATATGGGGAAGCTTCATCATCATGTCGGCCTTGCGCAAAGGGCAAGATCGATAGGGAAGTAGCATTCGCATGCATCACTGAAATCATCTGCCCAGTGATAATTCTTTTCATGGTCGGAGCTTCGATATATCCCAGCCTTTCAAATACCGAGGCCCTCTTTCGAGGAGCCTTAACAGCAACAGGAGCTTTAAGAGACTTAAACTGCTAAACTGGTTGATGTGCGAGTTGTGCATGACTGTCTCGTGCAGGTACAACAGTAGTTCTAGATTTATGGAATATTCACACTACCAAATTGTATGGTAGCTCCAGCATTTCTAGTGTTGATGATGACATTAGCTAGGTGAATGTTAGCTCCGCTGCCTAGCTGTAAAGTGAACGGGGTATTCTGAAGATCCATTCTGCATAAATAAAAGATGGGGATTGGTAATTAACAATTGATATATTACCCCACACTTTTAAAATGCAGATATACAACAAAAACAAACATAGTAGCATATAAGAACAAATTATGTATATATAAAGATTTTAAGAACTTCATAATTATGTTCATTATAGAAATAATTTTAAATTTTAATCGGTTTCATTTTATAAATAAATTTTAGATTTTAATTTATTAAACTTTGGGGAGAAAATGGAGGGTATTCCAAAATTCACCAAACCTCGATGAAGAGAATGTTTAAAGTGTCAATGTAATTTTTAGGAAGGAAGATGAAATAGTAGATAAGCCACTACCTAGAGATTTCGCCCTCATTTTGTGAGGACTTTAGATTTGGTTCGGGTTTCTATAGCACTATAATTGCCTCTCAATGCCGAGAGAACTTTCGATTAAGGCTAGTTTTAGGCAGCTTAAATAGCATAGTAGAGTTTTGAAGTTTAGATTTATGAAATTCATTATATTTAACATAAAGTGGATGGTTGGGAGAACGATGAAGCGCCCAATCTAGATCCCATGGTTCCGTCATCTCGGGTTGTCATGGTCCCTAGTTCACTTAGTTAGAGGAGGTAGTCGACCCAACCTGACAGAAGGATCCTTGTCAGCAACCATGGGTTGCGTCGTCTAAGCAATCCTTGTAGACCTGGGATAGAGTTTGTCTAAAGAGATAAGCTTAAGTCTACCTTAGCTGACAGAGGACTTTTGCCTAACCAAATGCATTATATAATTCACAACTCAAAGAGCAAAGTTATTGAGGAACATACGGGCTGCAGCCGTGACCATAATATAAGTGGTGTCATATCGCGACAAACCACCCAGTCAGAGGGCTCTGGTCATAACCGCTATTTATGTGGTGTCATTTTGTGGCAAGACCACGAGGGACGGACACTTACGATTTATTTGAGTGTAAAAATAGTTATGTATTCGATTTGACATTAGCTCTTTGTCAGCAAAAGTTTTCTTAATTTGTCACCCTCGACAAACAGTTACGGATTAATTTTAATTTAAATAATCAATTTCATTTAATTTATCTCTTTTCTTTGTTTGAATATTTGATCATTTAATAATTATTTTACATTAGAATTTAAATAGATTATTATTATTATTATTATTATTATTATGGAAACCCCATCAATTGAAATATTCAGTCAATACGGCCACCATCGAGGTGTTGATCACTTGGTTTATTGTTTCATATCATGTCGACTCTATTAATTTAATAATAGAGGATCGGATCTACTATTATATGACAGGATTATCCTCTCAAAAATTTTATTAGATTAAAAATATTATAATATAATTATTAAATTTTTAGGTTTTGTTAACTTCGGATCCTCCCAAGACCAAATCAGAATCAACCTCGCAACACTGCATTTAAGCATTCAACAATGTCTGCTATTGATTGATTTCAACTCGAATACTTACAAGCATTTTAGAGAATTCAATATCTAAACACTTATACATACATCAACACAAGCAAACTAAACATAAGATTGCCTTATGATGCATACATAAATTATCAAATGTAAGTGCTAGATTTTGAAATACTCGAACTAGAAGATGATTTGCATTATAATTTGTGCAGGATTCACTTCAATCTAATGTTTTTATTTTGAATGAAAATTGAAGTATTTGTGTTGAATAGAATGCATGCACTATTCATTTAGAATTTGAGTCGATGTCTTCTGCCTTCTAGTATTCTCTGCGTAAAAGATTTGAAATTAACGTATTACTTTTACTTATTCCTTTTAGAATCTTAGCAAAATGCTCTTTCAAAATTTCAGCTTTATTTGGGCGGCGAAGTTTGTTTGTAAATGACTTAAATATGCCTGTGGGCGGCGATTCTCATCTTTTCTTGTGATTTGAATATGCACGTGAGCGGCAATTTTCGTCTGCTTTTGTGATTTGAATATATGCTTACAATTATTATTTTCATATGCTTTGAATATTTCTTGACGACATGAGGTTTCCAAATCCAATAAATGAAAAGTTCAATGCATTTTCATTTGATTTCATTCAATTCTTCTAGGTGTTCTGAATGTTGTGGGTGCGAGGTGGTTCTACTAGTTCGAAGCTTCATTCATTTCTTTGGGTTGCTCCTATTCACATTCCAGGTATGACTTAATTTAAAATTTTTTATCACTTATAAGCTTATATTTTCTTTAATTTAAATTTGAGTTTAGGTAAATGAGTTTTAATCGTCAAATTAATTCCATTTAGTTCTCATTTGAGTCCTGTATAAGTGTGGAATTTTAGCAAAATTTCTGAGTTTAGATGCATCGCTCTCTGCGTGAGGAGGCTACTTAGATTTGGCTCTCTCTCTCTCTCTCTCTCTCTCTCACTCAAAATACAAAACAAAAAAAAAATCCGCTGACATGGCCTTGCTAGTCGTCCGTCTTGAGACTAGACTATTTTCTTAAAAATTTTTTTTTGATGTCTAAATTACTAATTATAATTACGATTAAGAACGTGCCTATTTTAAAAATTTGCCCTAAAAACTTTGCTTTCCTTTTTTTTTATGTTTTGCGAATTCCAGAGAGGGAGAGAGAGAAGAAGAAGAAGAAGAAGAAGATGGAGATTTTTTTCTGTAAACCGAAATGGAGTGGAGTCGTGGAGATGTTGGTGTGAGTTGGGAAGAACAGTGCAGAATTTTTAGTAAGAATAATAGCGGCTCACCGGAAGTGGGGAGGGAGCTTCGGCCTTCGAGAAAAGTTACGGCTTAGGAAGGAGAAGGAGAGAGGGAGGTGGGCGAAGCCCTCGGTTTTCGAAGGAGGAGCTCGCGTGATGGGAGGAAGTGCAGAAAAAAAATGGAGAGAGCGTGAGTTTTTTCTTTGAGCAGATACGAAGGAAAAGAAAACAATGCTACCCAATGGAATCCCTCGGATCCGCGCTCCCTTCGTTTCCTTCTTAAAAACAAATTTATTCTTTTATTTTTTTTTAATCCAGGTGAATAGGCATGGGATAGGGTGATGTGCCAATTAATCATTTGCTGACTGGGACAATGGGGGTATGGAGAAAAATAAAATGACTGCTAGAAAGAGAAATATTAATATATATATATAAAATTTGATTTTAGCCCCATTTTTATGTTAAAATTTTTTATTGTTAATTTGAATGTGTGCTTCATTCTAATTATATCAATAATTTTTATATCACATATTTAATATTATATTTGTCGCTCAAAAAATTGAAATTGAATTTGTATTGTCGCCCTAGGAGAGTAATTTTTTTTACTTTCATTTTGTAATGAAATTTTGCATTTCCTCATTTGTCGAGCTCAAATAATTTTTTTATATCCTTATTTATGTTGAATTTGCATTATTTTACTTGCGCAATGTTTCAAATAATTTCGATCGTAATTGAGATATTTTGAGTTTGATTCACATGATATTATCTTCTATTGTATATCGGTCTTATAATATTTGCTCGTCAATTTATAAAGGAGATGCTGAGATCAATAGAGATGACTTTATAAATAAAACGCATATGAAAATAGCTAAAGAATTGTGTTTAATGTAAAAGTAAATGATAAAAAAATTTTATAAAATAAATTGTTCATGATCAATTATTTATTTGACGCATTTTATGTTAAAGCATATGCATAAAAATTAGTATATAATAACATTATAATTATTCACTAAGTTATTATATAACTTATCCTATTGTTTAAATACTTATTATAAGTAAAGATCCACCAAATTAAATGACTGACATAAGAGAGCTTATTTATAGAAGAAGATAATCTAATAAAAATAGATATCAAAAGAAAATTTTTTATCTTATATTAGTTACTTTATAAAGAGCGCTAGTAGCAACATGGAGTTTTTAAGGGATTGTTTAGTTGAATGAAAAGTATAGTAAAGTAAATGCAGGGGTTTTAGTTTTTTTTTTTTTTTGGCGCGATGCAAAGTAAAATTTCAAAGTGATGTAATGCATTTGGAATTCATCAAAAGTTTAAATTTCGGTGTATTTGGAATTTACCTGAATTTGGGTGAATTCCAAATACCTAATAATAAAGTGTTGCGGTATTCTAGCCAGCCCGTCAGCCGTCAGCCGATTTACCGGCTTGACCTTCGCGCCACCATCACCATCATCACCCATCACCGCCACCTCAGCCAACCGCATCCATCCAAACCTTCAAAATACTTTACATTACATTTATTTTACCAAACAAAAAAAAAACTCATGTATTTGTAGAATTTTCAACCAAACAACCTAAAGTAATCTAAATACACTGCATTCCTTTTCAAGCAAATAGCCCCAAATGTCTTTAGATGATGTTTTATGAATTGGTGTTGTTTTTTTTAATGTGTTTAGATGATGTTTTATGAACTTGTGATTTAGTAGTTCTTTATTACTTTGATGATTATTATTAAATGTTATAAATAGTGGATAGTATAATTCTACTCTCTAACTATTTGTTCTAATGAAAATTCCAAGCTCCTGTGCGAGGTTGTGATATTATCGTATATATTGCTTTGTATTTCATGCATTAGACACTATCGTAAGTTTCATGCAACCTACTAAGCTATTGATGCTAGCCTTTATTTTATCCACATGTGTTAAGAGCATAGCTCAATTCATTCCAAATGAAGAATAGATACAATAAGTAACAGATGGAAAAAAAGGACTAAAAAAAGAGACTAAAAAATTAACGAGCTATAAAGCCCATGGCTGCAAGAAACCACAATTCATAAGTATGAGAGAAAAAAAATCAGACTTAGAGAAAATAAAAACTCATTTGAGCAGGAAAGCAGTCAGGTGCATGAAGATATCAGCAGCCAAAAGATCACCTGCATCCAACGGTTGACAAGCCTGCCTTATAGTGGAATCGTTGGAATAAAAGCCAAAAATAGTAATGGACAGCAAAGGATTTAGGAATTAAAACCAATCCAGGATCCAGGTTGCAGGAGTCATCCAGGGGGGAAGCTGGCCATAGTTGCTCTCTAAAAATCTATAGGATTAAGCCCACTGCAACAAAATTCTCATCATTGTCCGTATAATAATAAGAACAAAATTGCAAAAGTGGAATCAAAATCAAAATGTGACGATGAAGAACCATGATCATAACATAGCAAAACAAGTATATTCATGAACCATCACCCATTCCTGACACTCCTTGCCAACTGGCTAAAATAGAGCGAACATGAGTAGGCCAGGAACTTTTCAAATTCCACCTACTTAGCTTATATGATACCAGCTCTCTTATGGTACTGGCTAAAGCCAAATGAGAGGAAATCCTAGTTTGATGAACTCTCCTATTCCTCTCTTTCCAAATTGTGCTAACAGTAATAACAAAAATAAGGCAGTGTAACCTTTGAGATACTTTATGATTCAGGGTTGTCCCAGCACTGAGAACCTGTTTAAGAGTGGCGGGGAGAAGGAAAAATTGCCCTTTAGGTAATAGATTCCTGATAAGCCACATGGACAAAGGACATTCAAAGAATAAATGGGAGTAAGACTCCTTAGAAGCATTACAAAGATAGTAATCAAATGTAGAACCTAAACCTCTCGAATTGAGAACATCCAAAGTTTTAAGTCCATCAATAAAAGCCATCCAGCAAAAAATTGTATGATTTATCATTGAGCCTTTAAACCAAATGTCATTTGGCTACTCCAGATCAGGATAAACCTGAAAGAGATTTTTCTTAATACAAAAATTACTGAGTACCGTGCTATCTTTCCATAGAATATCACTTATCCCGTGCCCAATTTTGATTTTATTGATAAGGCTAAAGCGATGCTGATGTTGTAGCCTTAAGCTATCAGGTAAAACCCACTTCCCATGTTGGATTATAGAACTTATAGAGAAGAAAGGATGGAGTTTGAAGACGTCAAAACAAGAGGACCCCAAGATCTCAAGTAGCGAGCATCCGGAACACCAAGGGTGGGTCAAAAAATAGCGAGAAGGTGGAGCAGTCACCAATGTTAAACAAAAGATTCTCTAATTTGGGTGGCACTAAGTTTCAATTCCTTCCAGAGAGGGGAGCAATGACCAGAGAGCTTGCTCCAATGGGAGCCACACTTATTGGTGAGTCGTGACTAAGGGAGGAATTATTCAATAGCTTGCACCATCCAGTCTTGCACAAGAGATTAAGTGAAGAAGCAGATAAAAGACCAATACCTCCTTTTTCCTTTGGGAATGTTGTTTTACCCCATGAGATAATATGAACTTTGCAGTTTTCCCCACTGTGATAGAAAAATTTGGCACATAGAGAAGAAATTCTCTTAAGGACACATTTAGGAATGGCCATGGATCTAAACCAATACAAAAGGTAGTTGTTGACAGATGATCTAAGGAGTTGAAATCTGCCACCAAAAGAGAGGTATTTAGATTTCCAACCTGTAAACCACCCTTGCAGCTTGTCGAAAAGAGAGTTAAAGTGAAAGGATTTTAGCAAGCCCGCCACAAGAGGGAGGCCCAAATACTTAAACGGAAAAGAGCCTAGTGCCACATTGAGAATTTGATAAAAGAGATCATTATCCCTAGAGACTTTAGCAAAGAAAATAAAGGATTTATCAGTATTAACACACAATCCTGTAGCAGCTTCAAGCGTGATGAGACAGTCCTTAAGAGATTCTGTTGTTTGAATATTAATTTTCCCCAAGGCAAGCAGATCATCAACAAAAAGGAGGTGCGATATATGATAGCTCCTAATAGAAAGTGGGGTATAACGTTTAAGATTCATCTCCGATCCTAAAAACAAGAGAATGTATCCATTGCAAGAGAGAAAAGAAAAGGGGATAGGGGACAACCTTGTCAAAGTCATTTGAAGATTTAAAGAACCCTTTGATTTCCCCATTAAGGATAATAGAAAAGGGAATGTCTGAGATACAAGCTTTAATCCACCGAATAAATTTTTGAGGGAAACCCTTTCAATGAAGCCTGTGCATAATGGATTACCGGTTGAGGGTGTCGAAGGCTTTTTGTAAGCCAAATTTGGAAAGAAAGATTTCCTATTTGTTGGTGAAATCACTACTAAATTCATGTGCGAGGGCAATATTGTTCGATATGTCCATATTTTTGATAAAAGCTGATTGGGCTTGATGTATAATAGTTGACAACACCTTCTTAAGTTTATTCGCTAAGACTTTAGCAAGAACTTTGTAGAATGTGTTACACAAAGATATATGCCTAAAATCTGATAAAGAGTTTGAGTGTTTGATCTTGGGAATAAGGGTGATTAAACTGTGTTTGAACAAGTTCGAGAGTTTATTGGTTCTGAAGAAGTGATGAGTTGCTAGGGTGAATTGGTTTCCAACAAAGTCCCAGTAGTGAGTAAAAAAATTGGAATTAAACCCATCTCTATCAGGAGACTTGTTCTCATTGATGTCAAGGAGAGTGAAGTTCTCACAGATGTCTAGGCAAGCTTCGAAGCACGCGGTTGAGAGTTAATTGCCATAGGGAACATCATGTATGATAAACATCCGAGAGGAACTAGAATTAAAGAGCTCTGAATAGAAGTTGCAGATCTCTGAAGCTATATCTTCAGGATTAGAAACCAGTCCATGGTCAGTTTGAAGCTCACAAATAATATTGGCATTTTTTCGCCCCTTAATAGAAGAGTACAGGAATTTAAGATCATCATCAAAATTTCACCAATGAGCCTTGGCTCTCTGTTTGGCCCAAATACTTTTCTTGATTACAACACGACAATATCTACCTTTAATTTCAAGAGCATTTCTTATAAGACGGGGTTGGATGGGTCACTTTCAAGAGATATAAGAGCTTTCTCCTGATCAAATTTCAGGGTCTTGACTAGACTATGGATAGGGGAGGAGTCCCACCACAGATTTTTGATAACATCCCTAGTGATCTTGAGCTTCTTGGAAAACACAAAGAGAGGATCCCCAGAAAAAAAGGTATTCCATGCCCTTCCTATCTTATCGGAGAATGTAGGAATGGTGGTCCAATAATTTCTAAACATAAATCGATGGACTGAGGGGGTGTGGGGCAGTAGAAAAGTAATAAGTGGAGAATGGTCTGAAGAGAGAGGAGCTGTAATTTTATAGAAGGAGGAGGGAAAGCTTTATATCCAGTTCAAATTACATAGGACCCTATCAATCTTGGATTGAATGTGGTTCTCCGGTTGTTGGTTAGACCAAGTGAAAAAAAGTCCAGAGCTTGGAAGGTTAATCAGCTCATAGTCTTGGACACATTCCTTGAAATCGAAAAATCTATTTAGGGGTCAAAGGGTTCCCTCCAGATTTTTCGTTGCTATATAACACAATTGAAGTCCCCCATAATAATCCAAGGGGAGTCCATAACGAAGGAGATATCTCTCAAAGAATTCCAAAGCTCAAGTCTATCTTGAGGACCATTAAATGCATAAATGCAAGTGAAAAAGAAAGAGAATAAACTTTCAATGGTAAAATCTCCATGAATGAGTTAAGGAGAGCTGATTAAGTGTTTGAAAGAGCAAGAACTAGAGTTCCACTTTATCCAAATTCTTCCACCTTGATAGCTCTCAAAATTGTAGACACTGTTCTCGGAAGGAAGAAGCTTGAGTTTGTGGAAAAGGGGTTTGAAGAATCAGACAATATTGATTTTAGTTTCGAGTAAGCAGAAAATATCAATATGATATTCCTTAACCAAAATAAGACAATCGTTGACTTTGCTGCCTACCATAAGGCCACAAACATTCCAAGAACTGATTACTGGGAGTCGCATGAAGAGGAATGAGAGGTGAAGGGCTTTTTACCTTTCTTTTTATTATTTGTTTTCTGGGAAGTGTTTTCATGCTGGGACGGAGATTTCTTCCCTATGCCAATCTTGGTTTTCTCGAGGGTGAGGGACTTTTCGGATATGAGAGAAGAAGTATCAAGATTCTTTTCAGATTGTTGCCGATTTGGAGAAAGTGTTGACGTGTGAGGATTTTATAAGAGGAAGGAGTTTGGAGGGTGGATTGTCGAGGCTGCTGATAGCTTAATTGTTTCTTCTTATAGAGGTGGGGATTGAGCTGACAATTGATTCAAATCGACAATGTTGGGTGGAATAGACTCGAGGAGTGGAGAGGAGGGGAGCGGGTTTTCATCCTGTGCATCAAGGGGCTATTGCATATTAGAAATAGAGGAGGGGCGGGCTTTATATATGGTGGTTATTCTTGAGGACACGGCTCCATCCCCTAATGGGGAGGCATTGAGAGGGGTTATGTGGATAGAAGGATTCAACATGCTCATAGGTTTGGCATTTAGGACAAGCTAGAGGTTTCCAACCATAGATGATCTCCTGCTGGAATTTGAAACCATTAATGGAAACTGCATTCAGGAGAGGAGAGGTAGGGTTGACCTGGACGTAGACTTTGACAAAAGTTACTCTCGATTTGGAAGCCGTGAGGGAGTCCACTGTAATAGGAACTCTGACCAAGCTTGCCACTTTAGAAAAACCATATTTATTCTAACATCATAAAAGAAAATTTAGTAGTTTGATCTAGAGGGGAATTTCGGAGAAAGTCTCCTTTGAGGGCCGAAAGTTCTAAGACCATTTTGGAACAAAAATGGTCTACAATTTAGGAAGCATGGCCCACTGTCAGAGGTTGTAATCATCCTGACATGTAAATTTAAAGAGGAAGAAATCACCCTCAAGAGTAAGAAGTTCCAGCCCCCCTTTAAAAGACCATTTTTCTTCACAGCTGCCAGTAGGGATCCATAGAAAGGTCGTTTCCCAATCGTGTGATCCACCAAGCAGAGCCGCCACTCCTTTTGACCATCAATGAGTTCTTCCTATGAAAAGCAAGCCTCATCAGAATCACATGGAACAAAATTAAGAGCAAATGATTTGCTCTTTTCGTTCCTAGAGAAAAGCATGTCCTTCCAATTACAAGAGAGGGAGGGCTTACTTTGAGCATTTGGGAGATGTCCCCAAGGGGTCGCTCCAAGGATGGAGCCGGATTTAAGGGAAGAAGAGAGCGACGGGAAGTGAGAAGCTTGGAGAGGATCATTAAGGTGAGAAAGAGAAACCAAGATCTAGCCCTAGCTTTGAGGAGGCCGAGGCGAAAGCGGACAAGGAGGGACAACAACAATAGCGAGATCACAAAAAGCAGGGAGAAGCAACCCTAAGAGAGACAGGAGAAGAAAAGCCTTAGGACTGGAACACATACCTCCGCTAAGTGCGGTCCTTCAAAGATTATTTACCTATTCATCTACTTTTAAGTACATCAACTTGATGTTAGCCCTTTCCATCTTGAAAAACAATTTCTTTAAATCAATCAAAATAAAAAATATTAATAAACATCAAATTGATTTTAAAAAATTTTCTATACATAGCAAATAATTCTTAAATATTTATATATCTAATACATAAATTTTGATATTTATAAAAAATAATAAATTTTCTAAACATAAAAGAGTATATTTTACTGTAAAATATCAATGATGATGCTATTTTTAATTTAATAATAATTTTTTTGATAATATTTATATAAATATTGAAGTTTTGAAATTAGATATGTACATATAAAAGAATTATGTGCTATATATATATATATATATATTCCCCTTAATTTTAATCAAAATTAAATATAAATCACCAAACTTCATGATCAAGATTATAAAAGTTGCTTTGTGCTAAAATAGTTATTGAGATTATCAAATATATTTTGATATGTCTGCGGAAAATCAAATCAATGATTGTAATAATTTTGAAAGTTGATGTCAAATTTTAAATAATGAATCTCTCCTATATTAAATTAATATTTTAAAATTTAAATTTCTTTAAAAAATTAGAATAATTAATTAAATGAAAATGATGTGTTCACAGGCTTGAAATGTGAATAAGCCTACTTTAGTAGTTAACTAAAGGAGGGCAGTAGGATAAACACTCATTTTCAATTCTTTAAAGAAAGAATTGATGGAACTTATTTTTTAGTTAAATATGCTTCAATATCATCAAAATGGACAATCTAAAGTGATCACGTGTCCATCTGAAAATCAAAATCAAAGATTTTAAATTTTATTTTGTATATATAAATAAACACATTCTTCTAGTAAATTATTTTAAAATTTAAGCAAAATTAGTTGCCCTCTAACCCATATGACATGAATTAAAAAAAATTAAAAAGGCCTAAGCTTGCAAACAACCTCTATAAAATACTAAAATAAGGTCATAAAACAATATAATCACTCTCCATCGATCATAATGCAAGTGTAGCTCAAAATCATTTGATCTTATTGCAACTTGGACCAAGTCTAGCCTTAGGCTTGTCTACTTTGATCGCAAATTTGAGATATTGTTAGTTTTGATCGCAAAATACTAAAATGTAGAATTCAATTCAAGCTCAAATAAATCAATGCTCATTTCAAATAAATCCAAACTTATAATTTTGTCTATTGAGTTCAATCATAAGTCAATTAATTTTTCAAATAATCTTTAACCCTAAATAAATATCCAAATCTAACAAAAAATAGTTGTTTTCCATCTTATGGATTTAACGACCCTCACCAAATATTAAAGGATAGCTTATTTATTGGTAAGTGCTAGGATAGTTTGGAAATTACATTTAAATTTTATTTGAATTAGTAGAAACTAAATGAAAGGGAGCTTTTATTTTTACAGCTCAACTTCATAGAATTAAAAAAAAAACCTTCATCATTTTTTCCTTAATGTATAATAACCAATATTAGGTGTAAATGAACCAAGCTTGAACAACCTAAAGCTCTATTTGTGTTCGGTTCAATTATATTATCTCATGTTAGAAATTAACTCATATTAGGATTAAGAGCGTAAATGATTTGGTTGTCCAGCTCGATATTATTCGATTTGTTAAAATTGACTCGTATTTAGCTCGATTTCTCGAACAAAATCAACCAAATTGAATTGTAAAATGTTCAAAGTAAAATTAGAACTTATACAATTTCAAAACCTTTAACTCAAATCTATGCCACATTTATTATAATGAGCATATATATATATATATATACAGAGAGAGAGAATTTTCTTATTTCAAGTTGAAACAAGCCGAACACAATTGAATGAAGAGCTGCTCATATTCAACTCATTTTTAAAGAATGATTCAAACACCAACTACTTAACAAACTTTTTTGATAGTCCAAATAACCATAGAACCATGAAATCATGAAATTATTGGAATTACATAGTAGAATAATATAATTCATAATAATATTATTAACAACAATAATAATAAATATTATAAAAATAGTATAAACTAGATTATATAAAAAGAAAGAAACACACTACAGCCCAAATAAACATTAAACTTGTTTAGAAGAAGTGATTTTTTACCAAAACAAACATAAATAACTTAAACTTATTTTCAAAACTCCATGTCTATTAATTTCAAGCATTTTTTTAGAATTGATATATCGAAAATTCTACTAATTCAATGAATTTTGGTGTTGAAAGTACTAATCAAGTTGAAACGGTGATTAAGCACTTAAAATGTCTTTAGAAACTTTGAGATATCGCTTAAATCTCTAAAATAGCCCTCAAACATGAGTATTTATACTCAAATCGAAGCGTCGATGAGTTTGGATCTAACAAGCCCAAGATCTCACAATTCTGACTTCATTTGAGCATTCAAATACTTAAAATACATCAAATGATCAAAGGAATCATTTTGAGCCGTCTGATGAAGCGGAGTGGTTTGGATTTTGCATGTATTTACAGAGACGCCCTCCACTCATAAATAGCCTTTATGAGGGGATCAAGCAGAGAGGAGAGAGCTCTAAAGCTTGAAGATCCTCCAAGCACCGTGTGCCACCACTGACCGATTGTCAACCACCGCCGGCGCACGATCCTCACCGTCGTCAATCTCGTGGTCTCCATCATGACGACCTTCTTGTCATATCCTCGATGTTCACCATCATCTACTACCACAAGCTACACCGGTGACATAGTTGATGTTTCATTCTCATATATAATTCTGTAATCCCATTATCGAGAGAATTTTGTACTTTGAAAGTGAAAGATTGTTGGGCCCCGTGATTTTTCCTCGATTTTTCAGTAAAATTTGTTTTCTTGTTCACTCCTTAAATATATGTGTGTGTGTGCTGGATTTTATAACAAGGCTAAGGCGTAAACTTTCACTCTACCATAACCGATTTTCTTACACGCAAAAAGAATAAATAAATCCAAATTGTATAACCAAAAAAAATATATATAGACATTTAGTAGAGTTCAAGCAAATTGAGCATAAATATAACTCAAATTTAGAACTTGACTCATACCTCGATTAATACCAACTAAAATTAAAATTTTATTAACCCAACTTAAAAATTAATCAACTTAAGAGTTCTGACTCTAAAAATTCGACTTCTCAACATTATTGAATTGAAAGAGAGTGTGATTTGAGTGTGGTGTGTAATTTTCGAGCGGATGGAAGTAGATAAGACACTACCCAGATTTCACCCTCATTGGTGAGGACTTTAGATCGGTTCCGGGTTTCTATGAAAGCCCCTATGTTAATTACCCTCTTAAGTGAGAGAGAACTTTGATTAAATTTGTGGTTAGATCTTAATGTATGCATTATAGTAGCGGTATGGAGTTTCAGAATTTAGATTATGAAATTCATCATTTAAGCTTAAACTAGATGGTTGGGGGAATGATAATGTGCCCGATCTAGATCTCATGGTTCCGTCATTCCGGGCCGTCGCGGTCCCTAGTCTACTTAGTCAGAGGAGGTAGTCGACCCAACCTGACAGAAGGATCCTTATCAGTAACACATATGTTACGTTGTCCAAGAAATCTTTATAGACCTGAGGTGGTGTTTATCTAAGGAGATAGTCCTAAGTCTACCCTAGCTGACAGAGGGTTGTTTGCCCTATCAAATATGCCATATAATTCACAACTCAAAGGCGAGCTATTAGGAGCATCTGAGTATGGTCATGATAATATAATTGGAACGGATTGCCAAACCACCGATGAGAGGACTCGGTTATGCTTCATCGTAGCATACTTGCCAAGCCAGCTAGAGGATATTACCACGTCATCGCAGATTGATTGAGAGTGAACATAGCGAACACTTGATTTGACATTGACTCTTTCTTTGGAGTTTTCTTAGTTTGTCACCCCTGATAAATAGTTGCAGAAGATGGACATATTGAGTTTGATTTAAGTTTTTAATGATAAATTTCATTTAAGTAGTTTCAGATTGATATTTGATTTGAGCAGAAAAATTGATTAATTTGAATATGTTTAAGAGCTTTAGATCATGTCAACTCTATTTAGCTGCTAATAGAGGATTAGATTTCCTGTCACATGACAGAATCAGTTTCTTAGCTATTTCACTGATTTGAAAATCTTTTTATAGGTTTTTAGGTTTTGTTAACCCAAACCCAATCCTAAGACTAAATCGAAGCAGCAACATCCTTAGACACTTGAATTTAAGCATTCAGTGTAGTGTTGGGCCCATGCGGGTGTATAGTAATTTTAGCTAATTTTATGTTTGAATTATGAGATTGATTTAAAATTTTTCATTTAATTCCAACTTTAGTCTACGCAGCCTTTTAAGACATTAAAATTTGCACTTGAAATCTCTATATCTGAGCACATACAGGTGTTTATAGCTTAGCTAATTTCATCTAATTAATAAAATTGTTGATTTAAAAATCCATAATTAGAATAAAATTTCTTAATTTTTGTATTGAAGGAAAGCTCCACGATTTTTGTAGATTTTGGTTTAGTATCATCTTCTGTCTGCTTGTACAAAGGATTGCAAATTTTTGTGGCGAAGAAGGCATTTTGATTTAGATTGTAGTTTAATTATTACTTGCATTTAGTTCACTTGTTGAGTTTTTGTAATTCTCTCAATTTGATTATGTTCAATCTACATCACTTTTGATAAGTTATGTCGATTTCATTGTTTATTGCTTTAACCCTACTTATGCTTATTAGCTAGCATAGTAATCACCTCCATATTGATATAAGAGTTATTACACCTAATTTGGATTCATCCTTAGATTTTATGTTTATTACAAGTTTGTTATGAGTTTAATATTAGTCTCCCAAATTTCAATTAAAGCTTGTTTAATTTTGAGGAATTTACAAAAAAATTGAACTCACTTTATCGCTTTAATTTAAGCCGTGGAGAATTACAATTAAAGTTTATGAGTTTAATATTTGCCTCCCCAAAGTTTGTGAGTTTAATATTAGCCTACTCCAAATTTCACTTAGATTTTAAATGAATGTTCTATTATTTCCAAAATTTTCTTTAAGGTTCCTCCTTTTTTTGTTTGACACTTATAGTTTAAAATTACGTGCAGGTTTCCTTACTTAGCATTTTTAAGTCAGTTCATTTCATTCTCCCCTTTTTTCTAAGTCAAAAGATTTGACACAATTTTGGTAGCCTCCCGGCATCATCCGTGTGGTGGATCAGTGTTTTGGCTTACTTGGTACTCTTGAGTGATGTCTTCGACCAGCCATTTTCATCTCATCAGCTCTGTTGAGCATGAGACATTTAAACTGAAGAGACAAATGCAACATATATTCATTCCCTCCTCCACCCCATTTTTCCTAAGTCTACAAAATTTCAACAACATTTCATCTAGGGGAGTGACATCTAAGCAGTGTTGGCTTACTCGTGCATACGGAGCGTAATAGTGTATCTTGCGGCCGATCATCGTTGTTGTCTTGTTCATGCCAACGAGGTCTTGTAAAGAAACATAAAGCATGTATATCTATCCATATTCATAGATCACACATGTTCTCACGCATTTTTGGGCGCGCTGCAATGCTCGACAAAGGAACGGGGTTAGGTATATAATTGAGAATGTAATGCAAGGAGTGCGACACCAGAAATTGAAAGAAGAATTCGCTTGTTGACGATGTTCTTCCCTGGTTTGCGGCAAAGCGAAATTGGGAAGGCTAAAGCGAGGAGTGTGACGCCAATCGAAGAATTCCTGACGATGTTCTTCCTGGTTTGCTGAAATGAAACGACGTAGCGAGGGTCGATGAAATCGAAAAGAATTCAGCACTGGAATTTTTTCCGATATCTTTCGAAATTAGAAAGCTAAGCAAGGAGTCACGATCTGAAAATCGAAAGAAGAATTTCTGTAACGATGTTCTTCGCCGATTCTGGCAAAACAAGATGGGCGGAACAGCTTGCTGCGGTCAACAGGCCAAGGCCAAAGTGGGATGCGGGCTGGTGGGCTGTGAAGTAGGTTTGTGGGCTGGAACAACGGCTACGGACAGCGGGTAGTGCGAGATGGCGCGCGGAACGTGGGCTAGCTTGCAGCGGAATAGGCCACGGTCGGATTGGCGATAGCGGGCCGGCTTGCGGAAGGCGGGCTCAGTTGCGTGGAACAGGACGCGGGCCAGAGCGGCGGTTCTGGGGCAGAGCGTGCGGACCAGAACAAATGTTCCAGGGGCAGAAACACGGAACAGCAGGTCAGGACGGACGAATGGCCCGGGTCTGGCCGAAAGCGGGTTGGAGCATGTTTGTACAGCAGCTGGCAGTGGCCAGCAGGCAGGTGCAGGTCAGAGCTTTGGAGTGAGCTTGCGCGTGATGGGCCGGCGGAGGCAGTGGGTTTGCGGGACGCGAATTACGCGTCGGAACGACGGATTGGAATGACGCCGGAGGAGATTGAGGGGAGAATGAAAATTACCTATGTCGAGAGGGAATCCTTGAAGAGAGGAGGAGAGGCTGAACGTGGGAATGGAGGAGTGGGGAACTGCTCCTTTTTTTCTTTTTTCTTTTTTTGGAAGTTGATCATAAAACTGAAAATAGGGGAGAACGGTTAAGTATGGGAGATAATTTAGATATTTTTAATAAATTTTAAATTGATTTAAATAGTTTTAATTTAAATTTTACACCGATAAATTTCATATAAATATATCAATTTAAAGTAATTAATTTTTACGAATCTGATAGCATCCGTTGTCGGAGATTGTTTGGTTGAAGTCGTGAATGAGTATTTTAGCTCAAAATCGATTCGCTTTCGACGGCTCGATTTTCGCATAGACTCATCCGAATTGAGTGCGAACATTCTTACTGGATAGATTTTGACATTTCAAAGCAAATGACATCATTTTAGAGCAGGTCATTTGTTTCTCGGTGTCTCGACCTGATATCGTCGCGCAATGTTGACGACCGAGCGGATCGGTTGATCATTAAGTTGCATATTTATATCTTGACCATGATTACATGAGATGATGAAGTCTGTTCATTGATCAGAGGTCATTTGAGCTGATTTCAGTGATATCCTGTGCATTTCATCCTCGATTTACATGTTATCATTGCTGATTATTTGACATTGGCACAGGATTATTCGAATTAAGCGTGAACAGTCTCATTTAATAGTTTTTAATATTTAAAGCTAACATCATAATCAATTTTATGAGCGTCGTTGGCCATGACTTCGCACTTCGATACGTCGACACATTTGATAGCTTGGCGCTTAATCGATTGATCGCTAGATTTTGTAATATTTATATTTCATCAATTTTCAACATTTTGAATGTAACAAAAGTTGGTTCAGATGGGTCGTTTCAACCAACTTTGACTTATGGCACACATATGGAGGTCAACAAATGCCCCCCAACAAATGTGATTCACGCATGAAGCAAGTCTCGTTTGTTGAAAATTGGTTGACCCATTGGGTTGGCCACAGAACTTGGATCATTTCAGCTTCACTTGCAATAGCTTACGGAGCTTTGATATGATTTGTTATTAGCATGATGCCTCGTTGGTGACTAAATGACGGGCTTGATTTGTCGGTCGACTTGTCAGATAGATAAGAGTTCTTACACCATCTAATTTTTGCTTCAATGGATTTACTGAAGATCTCTTTCTTCTATGTCATTACATATTTGAGTTTCCTCCAACTCTAGCTTCGTGCTTGGTTGGGTTTGAGGAGGAATTAGTTTGCTTGTTTTTTTGAAGGACTCCACTCGGGAATCGGTTTATCGTGATTGGTCGGATTTAAAATTCCTTCTGTCCTAGCTTTGAGATTGATGAACTTGATGAAGGACTGACCTGATTTGTCCATATTGACTTGTCAGGAATTATATGTATGCCATGAACCCTGTGCTTACAACTTTGAAAGATTCATTGAAGGGGACATACTGATTAACTTGACCTTCCGCTTATATAGAGTCAATGGTGAGTTATTAGTCTAGAAATGTGTGCTTTAACAGACTAAATAATCACAAAATTCTCTTAGTTCGATCATGGGCTTTGTATAAACTATGTAATTGCTTCCTCGGTCTTGTGCTTTCTGCTTTGATCGACTTGATGAGGAGATTAGTTTTGATCTCTACTTTGAGCTTGATCAGATCATTTGAGAATAGATTGAAATATCACCTTGCAAGTAATCTGAAGATTGATTTGAGACAACCCTGAATTGAGCATTTTCTCGACTTGCCTTGATCGATCAAGTAGAGACCTCTTGGATCTTGGTTACTTGTAATCACTAAAATTTGGATCTAGTTTGAGATTGAGCATCGTCATTGGGTGGCGCGGGCTCTTTCCTTTTCTTACGACTTGTTGGTGAGGAGAGCGTCGATGCTTCGACCATATTTGGGCTTGTTGAGTTCAACCTTTAGAACCTACTCGAGTCTTCGACTTAAGTTGTGTTGGCAGGTAATTTTGTCATCAGACTGATGAATGGGGGCTCTTTCACTACGGCCTTTCTTGTGGCTTGTTGAGTGAGGAGAGCTTCAGCAACTCGACTATTTATGGGCTTGTTGAGTCTGACCTTTAGAACTCATCTATGCCTTAGAATTCAGGATGTAGAGATCGATGTTTCTCCAACTCAGTTGATTGAAGCTTTCAAAATCGGGAGTTCTTCTCACTTGATCTCTAAAATTTGACAAATATGGGAGATAATTTTCTTGACATTTAGGGATGTCTTTTCATGCATAGAAATAGATTCTTTTTATTCCTGCAAGACTTTGCAACTTAACAGTAATAATTATAGATATATCTAGGAATTTTGGCGTAAAGCTTCGATGTCAACCTAAATAAGAATATATTTGAGGATCTTGTCTTATATACGGCGTCAACTCAAATAAACTTAATATAAATTAAAAAAATATCCTGTATTGTAGGGGGAATTCTAAAGTACATTTAGGAGAATTTTTAAGATAAAAATATATAAATACATCAATATTTGAATTGATGTACTCCAAAAGAGATTTTAACATACAACATTGATTTCATCTGTATATAAAAATCTAAAAATGCTCCCTATGTAACAGGGGAATTTTCATGGAAAAGTTCTTCTTCATATGGGTATGTTTATTTAGGGATCTCGCATAAAAACGATGTCAACCTATTAGATATACTAAAAAAATGCCCCTATATTGTAAGGGGATTTCTATTGTACCTCGATAATGTGGTTGCCAAGTATAGTACTTTTTCAAATATCGGTCATTAATTGGTGGCATTGCTCTTTCACCCTTTAGCTTGATGAGTTGATATGCCCCTCATTGATAGACTTTTTAAATGACGAAAGGGCCTAGGATGTTGGTCAGTGTTGAGCCTACAACCTATGAAGATCTTGGGGTTGATCAGCTGAACATAGTCATGACGGATATTAGTACTCCTGCAATTGAGGATCCTTTCATAGGCTTAGTTCCTTACATGGGTTTCTTTTCAAATTTTTGGCCTGGTGAGACATCTAAAATAAGGATCCAACCCACAGTGAGGCATTTGATGCACCTATTTATGATCCGATGACTCTTGACATGATAGCAGCCTCAGATCTGCCACCATTTGAGGGTGCATGAACTCCAGTTGAGATAGCTGATCCAGGTATGGTTCACAATTCATTCATCTTTACTCATTTGATCATTTTTTGTCTGTATTTTGTATGATATTTCTAATATTTGTTTCATTTATGCAGTATATGAAGGGGCTGATTATTCATCGAGATTCTCCATAGACACCCATCATATGCTGACTTACGCAACGAGCATATTCATAATGATAATGTAAATTTCTTAAGAGAGTTGATCTCTAGATTGGATTCGAGTTCACTAGTATCATTAGACCGCTTCACACGGGACACTAATGTTGTATTGGATTTCTTAGCTCATTTTGGGTTGGATGAGCAGGAGTTACGATACTGGGAGTTACTATGCAGGGAGGCAGAGTTCTTAGTTTGACAGATGAAAGCCTTCATCATAGTTCTCACTAGAGCTTCGTTGTCAGAGCTACAAGCACATGTCAAATTTCGGCGAGAGGTAGCTGATCTTGCTCATGATAAGTTTGAAAAGAGTTATACCGATATTGGAGCAAATATTGATAGCATCACTGCTAAAATCAGAAGCCTTTGGAGAGAACTTAAGAGCTCAGTATCTTGTAAGACAGATCTCCAGGCAAAGTATGACAAACATACTTGGCTGATACAGAGAGAGCAACAACAATATCAGACTCGCCATCACGCCATGGTAGATCTTTGAGTCGAGCTGTGGAAGATTTGCATACTGCTCAAGTAGAGTTTGAGTCTCTTGCTATCATTGTGTCCCAGCTTAGACACTTGCAGTCTCACTTACCTTGATGTATTTTTTTTCTTTTTGTTGACCTTCATACATGCGCTATAAGTCAAGTCGACCTCACAAGGTGAATTTGATGAGCTTTAGCATGCAAATCAGAGCTGAAATGCACTCTATGACATCAAAAATTAGTCGAAATGACCTCTGATCGATGAACAAACTTCATCATCACTTTCAAAATGCCAAAATTGATCAAAATATAAATATTGCAGAATTCGATCATTGATGAATTCGACGGTCAACGATCATGAAAGAAGTTCATCGATGGTCTACACATATCGAGGTTGGGATGCCACGATGTTGCCCAAACGACCACCGTTCATAAAATTGATTGTGTCATTAGCGTCAAAATATTGAAACTTATCAAATGAGATTATTCGCGCTCAATTTGGATGAGTTTGCGTGAATGTCGAGTGGTCGAATGTGACGACACGCAAATTTGAACTCAAAGTGACCCATTTCAACGCTGACTTAAACCAAATGGCCTCCGATTGTGAAATGGACTACATCATTGCATCTGAAACATCAAAATTACCTAGAATAGATATCCAATTTAACTAAAGTTATTACAATTAAAATTTTGTCAAAATTAGCATGAATTTTGAGGTAAATCCATCTAATTGTGTTCTAATTATACCCGGTCAATGCTTCAAAACTTGCAGCCTCCCATTTCCATGCTTTTGCCTCCCCATTCAACCAATAAGAAGCTGCCACATCACCTCCCTATGCCTCCACCTCTCATTCGACCAATAACAAACCACCACATCATCCCTCTTATGTGAAGCAGCCGACCTTGCCTCTCATTACACACAGAAGCTTAGTCGTGCACATCCCAACAAAAAAAGGAAGTGGAAACTCCCTCTCATCTAGCTCTTGGACAGCCTACCAAAGGATCCACTGAATCCACATAACAACTCCACCATTCGCCATTCTAGCTCCTCTCCTCCCTCGCAGTCAAACAAACTCTCCTTCTCCCATAGCCGAAGCCTTGGTCCTGCTCATTATCTCCTCATGTTGGAATTTGCAGTAGTAGAGGAAGCGGAGGAGAAGTATGACCATCTCTCTATGAACCACATTGTTTTGGGTGACCTCGATTCGACTTCCCACTTCCTTCCTTCCATCTGAAACTGGGAAAGGTGAACGACAAAATGTGAATAAGGAACCAAGCCAAGCGCCATGAAGAATCTATATGCAGCTCGGGTGTTTCAAAGGAGCAAGCGGGGTAGAGTGGTGCTGCTGGATCGCTTCATGGTGAAGGCTCTATCAATGCCATCTCAGAGGAGTCTGTTGGAAGGCTACTTAACAGGGTGAACTCTCAGAAACCCATAGGGTCCAGTAGAGGCCACCGTCCGTCAGAAAGTTATTATACTTTGGAATATAGGGACAGGATGACAAAGTTGGGTAATTATAAAAGAAAGGCTGATGAGTAGCTTGTACTTAGATCGGTGAACATGTTACTCATGATGCGAGAGGAACCATCTTTGAAGAGAAACATTTGAGAGAAATGTTGAGTATATGATGCAAATGAGTTGGTGGGAAAAGGAATGATTCCTTTTTTTGAATCAAAGATGGGTATTCTCATGAACTTGGAAAGGAGTTGACTATTGTATTCTCGAGTCACCTTCTTCATAGCAGGCCTCCTCCTCATTGAAGATAAGGAATTAGTTGAGGTTGTGCATAAGATTCATTTACGGTGTTTAATAGCACGTGGTAGGTTACTAGATAGTGTCTATAATGATCCTCTTATTCAGGCTTCATTGCTTTTGCTTCTACTGTTAAACTTGTTGAAAATAGCAGATGTTTCAAGATTGACTACTAATGAGTTGGGTCCCCTAGTAAATTGGTTCCATGATAGCTTTGTCTTAAAGTGAAAGTCTTGGACAGGATGCTTTAAATCAAATCTTGCATTTGCTTTGGAGACTCATGAGGGACAAATGAAGAGGTGTTTGAAGACTTCATTATGCTCATAGAGCTAACGTAGAAGATCACGCGATAGTAGTGTCAGAACCAGCCATTATATCTCGATGAGTGACGGAAGGTCAAATAGCCTCGATGTTGCCCCTATCACGGGATGACAGGGAGGTCAAATTTTGGGGATGGGAGACTGCAAGAACAAATAAAAGTGTTGCCAAGCATAAATTCTTAAATGAAGATGATAAATTGAAGCTAAACCTACATATACAAAATTCTAAAAGCCTTTAAATAAGTATGAGCTTACATGGGGACTCCATAGCTTATTAATGAGCATAAATGAAATTTGCAATGAGCAGTGTTACATTCTGCATCGTAGTTGAAAAGAATCAAATAACTTGAGCGAGATTAATGATGGACTTGCAAATTCGTTAATAAACATAAGCTACATCCCATTGGAGTTTGAGAATTCAATGAATTTAGAATTAGATGCAAAATAAATAAATATTACTTTAACATATTAAACATGAATCAAAATGATATGCCACTGAATTCACAACACATTGTATAAGCGAACAGAAGGCATTAATTAAGGATTCAATTAAACTCTTGCACATATTATAAAGCATGATTAAAACTCAAATTTAATACCTCAAAAGTGTGCAAGCATTCTTAAATAAACCCGCATGGGCCCCAACACTATACTGAATGCTTAAACTTAGTGTCTGAGGATGCTGCGCAGGTTGATTCCCGATTGGGTCTTAGGACCAGTCGAGTTAACAAAACCTAAAAATCAAATGATGTTATTATAATAACTTCAATCTGATAAAACATCTGAGAAACTAATTTTGTCATATGATAGCACATCTGATCCTCTATTATTAAATTAATAGAGTTGACATGATCTAAAATAGCTAAATAATAAATCACCGATGATGGCTGTGTTAAATGAAAATTTTAATCAGAGAGGATACTTTAATTAAAATATGATTATAATTTCAAAGCAAATTAACTTAGATTGAATTTAAATATAAATGTTAAATTTGAAATATCATTGAGCTATAAATGTCTAAGTAAAATTCAATATTAAAAACTTAAAGCCAAAATTCAACTCACCTTCCGTAGTATATATCGAATGTGACAAATTAGGAAAACTCTAGCTCACGAGAGTCAAATCAAGTACACTGTTTACTCTCAATAATCTCATGCTGCAAGGGCTGGCCCATGTCTCTAGCGTATTGGTTTGGCCAATAGGCTCCACACATAATGCAGTTATGACCAGAGTCCTCTGACCGGGTGGTTGTCACTAAATGACACAATTATATTACGGTCACGACTGTAGACTGTATACTCCCCAATGGCTCTGCCCTTTGAGTTATGAACCATAGGGTATACTTGATTGGGAAAACCCCTCTGTTAATTAAGGCAGACTTAAGCTTGCCTCCTTAGACAAACTCCACCCTAGGTCTACAAAGACACCCCGATGACGTAACCATGTGTTCTGAGGATCCTTAGTCATGTTGGGTGAACTACCTCCTCCAAGTAGGCCCAGGGACCATAATAGCAGGGATGGCCGGAACCATGGGATCTAAATCAGTCATCATTCCCCTAACTATTTTTAAGTTAAATATAATAAATTTCATAAATCTAAATTTTAAAACTCCATATCTTTGCATTATAAATATAGCGACTTAGTATCGAAAGTGGTCTCTCAGTATTGAGAGGGGCAATTAACTATATGGGCTTGTGCATATGAAACCTGGATCCAGATCTAAAGTCCATACAAAATGAGAGTGAAATCTCTAGGTAGTGTCTTATCTACTATTCCATCCGCATTTTAAAAATTTTACTGACACTTTAAATCACTCTCTTCATCGAGAGGTCAGTGGCAAATTTTCGAAGCCCACACTTTTATCTGTCTTTCTTTTATGATATGGATTGTATCTATTGTCTTTGTTGATGGAGTCTCCTTGCTTCATTATTTCACTCATATATCAGAGTTGTATTTCATACAAACTTGCATATATCACATGAATCGTGTTCATATGAAGTATCTAGATAGTGGCATTAACATAAACATATAGTCAAGCCTTTTCTCAAGTTGTGCGACCATCCTTATTGCTTGTGATTTTTTCTTTAAAGTAGTGAAGGGTTGTCTCCAATCTTCCTTCTCTTCACCATGAGGATTTCACTTTTTGTGTGAGTTTCTTGATTGAGGTCTTGCCTCTGAAGTTGAACCTCATCTTGTTGATTTTGATGAGCAATTTGTAAGGAGTGTGAGGAGCAACATGAGTTGCATCCTCACGGCTTGCATTTGATGACCCTCTTTAGGGATTTTAGATTTATTGGATCAGAACAGTGCACACTAATTAGTATAAAATTATTGTCGATACTCATACCATCTCTTTAGCTAACTTAGCAATCGGCTTTGTTATTCTTGCATCGAAAACAGTTATGATGATGTTTGGAATTTGCTTCATAAGCTTCGAGAACTTGTTTGTGGTTGTGAGCCAATTCAAGCTTGTTGATTTTAGATACCCAACACTTGATTAATGATGAGAATCTCCATAAACTTGTAGATTTTGGACTCCCATGGAGATGGCTTCCCAGACACTACAAACACTTCATATTGCTGTTGTTAGTTGTGGCTCAGTTAACTTGTAGAGTGCCTCATTATACCACCTCAGCATAATTAAGATGAGGCCAATGCCATCGAGCCTTTGGGAGATTTGAGGGTGAGTATATTTGATGGATGAAGCTCCATCAAAATATAGTTCCCACATTTGTTGCTTTTCCTTTTCATATATATGCATGATGCTCGGGAAGATCATCATTGAGAATAGTCTATCGGATGGGGTGTACAAGGAAGTCTGCTAGAATTTGCCCCTTCACCACTTTGGGAACATATGTAATGTCAAATTATAGTAGAAGAAAGCCATCATGCCAGCGATCAGCGTTGGTCTTATCATCAAGAACTTCAAAATTGATCCTTGAGATGAGTAATTTTATGAGATAATATAATGACATAGCTTTTGAATGACAAAGATTAATGCCAAACAATGCTTCTCAATTAGAGAATAGTGCATTTTTGCTCCTATCAGCCTTCGACTAATGTAGTATAGAGTGTTCTCCTTTCCTTCTTCATTATATGTGCCAACATAGCACTAGAGATTCTCTATTTGTGCATATGAGAGGCTTCTTAGGATCAGTCGCAAGAATAGGCGGATTCAACAAATACCTCTTTATACTATTGAAAGCCTCCTGCCATTCTTTGTCCCATTTGAAAGGAGTGTCCTTCTTCATCAACTTTGCAAAGGGTTGACATCTACCTGACATATTTGATATAAATCTTCTGATGAATACAAGATGTCCCTGCATGGAACGGAGTTGGCGAAGGCTCCTCGGAGAGGCATTTCAACTATTGCTTTAATTTTGTTGGGATCAATTTCAATCCCTCTACTGGCGCACAACATATCCGAGGAATTTCCCCGAGGAGACTCCAAAGACACATTTGAGAGGATTCATCTTGAGATCATATTTTGATTCTTTCAAAATAATTCTTAAGTCATCAAGATGATCTTTGATCTATACTTTTGACAATGAGGTCATCAACGTAGCATTCTACTTTTGATGAATCAACTCATTGAATAGTATAGTCATAGCCCTTTGGTATGTAGCCCCACATTCTTCAAGAGCATGACTATGTAGTATATATGTTGATTGGCACGAATGAGGTATGCTTTTCATCTTGAGCCATTTTGATTTGATTGTATCACGATCCCATCCATAAATGAGAACATGTCATGATTTGAAGTGTTGTCCACCAATAGTTACGTCTGAGGCAAAAGTCATCCTTTGGACATGCTTTATTTAAGTCCCGAAATTGATGAATCGATCATTCTTCTTCTTCATTGGGACAATATTAGCTATCCGGTCTATTTCTCTTCTCGAATGAAACCGCTTCAATGAGTTTCTTGGTTTTACAATCACTGTTCTTTAATTTCTAGTCTCATTCTAGAGGCTTGCTTGGTGGTGTTGCATCGGTTTGATTGCTAATATGAGCATCGGGGATAAGCGACATCTCTGCATATGTCCAGCAAAGCATCCTGAATTCTGAGCATTTTAATTCTTCCACTTTATCTTTGAAGTAGGCGATGATGAACGTTGGCGAGGATCTTTCGGTTCTAGATTAATTTCTTTAAGTTCATCCATAGTAGTACTGCCCACCATCCTCAAGCTCCTTGGTTGGCTCCTACTTCTTCATCATTTGCAAGATTAATCTCAAAGAAATCACCTTCATTTTCATTATCATTTTCATTCCTGTTACAAACATAAGCGTCTTCTTGTGGACAATTGTCTTGGATGAACCCAAGGCTCTAGTAGTGTGCTTGTTTCTTTTTTACAATAGTTTGAGAACCCTTTGGGTACCACATCATTTCAAAGAATTTAGTCCTTTGTTTATTTGCTTGAGGGATCCTGCTTGCATTAAGTTGCATTTTGAAGGATAATATTTTCGCATCCTTGTGGGAGCAACTTCTTCCTCTTTAGACAGTTGAATTACCCAATCTGGCTCTTCCTCTTGGCATCCCTCAGATTTATAAAATAGCTTCATTTTCAGGGAGGGAGGCACATAGAAGGTCACCAATTCTTCAACATTATGAACTTCAGAGTGACTTCCTTGAAATGTTGTGGAGGAATAGATTCTGAGCATAGTCTCCATTATCGGATCAATGATTATTTTCAAGTATGTGTACTTTTCCTTCATAAGAAGATTCAAACTCATAATCAGTCAAATGATCCTCCTCATTGACACTTTGCTTGAAGATTTACATGAGCTTACGGATTTGGCGAGCACATTCCTCTTCATCTTTTATCACGCCCAAATGAGGACAATCCATTTTGGACTTGCTCTTTATATCCTTAGAGATATTTGGAGCGATCTCCTTTCTTTTAGTTAGTTTCTTTTCACCATTCTTTTTAACTTGTTCTTTTGTGGATTTTGAAGTAGATGCAATATTTTCTAGCTGCTCTACTAGCTTTGACTCCTTCGGAAGGAAGTAGTTAGCATCTTGGTATATCTTCATTTCATGCACCACAAAGGGTTGCATATCACCCACAATCTTGCATTCTTCTCCATCTTTTGTATATTTCATACACTGATGCAGTGTAGATGGGACAATGCCATATTCATGAAGTCATGGTGACCCAAAAGCTCTAAATGAAAGTGTGCGCATCGATCACATGAAATTTGGCTTACGTGAGACTTCAAAGGAAGGATGAATGACCCAATAGTTTTATCCCTTTCATTGAAACCTTGGACCAACTTTATCTCATCCTAGATGTTGTACATCTAGATAGCCACGAGGGTCTTTAAATTCATAAGATTCATGGAGGAACCAGATCAATCAAGATTGAGGTATCATAACTCCATCACTTTTTGTAACATATAGAGGCGATTGTGTTCTATAGTTCCAAGCATGAGATCTTTCAAAATATGATGGTGGAGGATCTTGAGCATGCAAAACCTCGTTAAACAGTTGAAATATGCTTCAAACTTCTCCAACTCTTTAAGAGCTTCAATTAGAGTATGGAGATCTTGACATTAGAAGTGCTTCATATGCGGAATTTTCTTAAGTGGGATAGAATGTTATAATCAATTCCTTATTTGGAGAAGGCTTCTTGTTTGCATCTTTAGGATGACCTTCTTGTTAATTTCAATTTCTTTTTCCTTATCTTTATTCATTGGCCCTTTCTTTTGTTGAGGTGGTAGCACTCGACCACTCCTCAACTGTATTTGAGCTACTTCATTTGACCCTGAGTCTTCGGATGAGTCGATTCATTTCAACATCGACTTTGCTCCATCCAATGATGGATTGAAGATTCAGAATCACTGCCCAATTTCACATTTTTTATGTTTGTCATCATGACAGACTCTGCTTCATCTTCATTTGATAGATAGAGTTCCCTTGGCACCACCTTCATGTACCATTAAGCGATTCAATGGAAAGTTCTTCATCTTCTTTCCCCACCTTCCTTAATTTGAAGCTTGGTAATGAAATCACAAGTTTGATAGGTCATCTTACTCTTGGTAATCATCCATATATTATTAATGAACTTTAGTCTTATAGTCTTTTCTTTTCTTGGTTTGATAGACCTTCTTATTTTTCTTGTTTGGCTAGGTTGTCTCTCATCTTTGAGATGAGCGACCTTTCCACATGATATTTTGGGTGGATGATATTGAGGCAAACACATCCGACCTCGATTTTCTTTCAAGTCAAACAGCTCAAGTGGTGACTTTTTAATGCTAGATGCCTTCCAATTGTTTTAGCATCTTTGCGATCTTTTTTGAAATATAACTTCCCACTCTTCATCATGGGTTAATTTCTCTTGCTTTTATCTTTACTTGGACAACGAGAAGTGATTACCTTAGATTCCTTCTTTGGATACACTAACACATTGTATACGATGTAAATTCTCCATTTCTATTTTTCTTTCTAGCCAATCCTTGAATATATAACAATTCTCAATAGGATGGTGAGCATGATAAGGACAATAATTAGGATTATCGGTTGCCCGACTTCTCACCTTTTACAGTAGGCGGACACTTTGAGTGCATGCTTGAAAAGCTTAGCCACACTCTCTTTTTTTGAAAGAATATTCTTTATTCAACCTTTCCTTGAGGGTTGGAACTATTGAATCATTTGTTCCTTTCATTTGTCTGATCTCACTTTCATTGAAGTGACCTCATGTGAGATCATTACCTCAAGTGAGCTGTAGGAGACTATATATTTATTTTAATTTATCGGTAAGCGAGTTGCTTCCTTTGTCAACATTATAAACTACCGCTTTCCTTTATCACTTTTGAAAGAAGTGTGTCTCCCCTTTTTTTATCTAGAACTTTATTTCTTTTTTTTTGAGTGACTATCGAGCTTGATAGGTTTAATTTCTCAATTTAGCCACCATCAGAAGCTCTCAAAAGTGGAGATTGAAGCCATGCAAAGATAAGACACCATTTTGTCATCAATGTTGCCATTAGCAATTGAATCACATATTCTTCTTCTTCTTGCACATCTCATACTCATATTTCATAATGTGTGATATATCGAGTCCGACTCATCTTTCTTTCTCTTCTCAAGAGCAAGGTCAGTGATGGTTATCTTTTTTAACCACAGACAAACCTCTTGATAAACATAGCTTGAGTTCCATGAAAGTTTTGATAGAATCATTTGGTAGTTCATACCACTCAAAGATGAAGTCGGTTGACAAATTAAAGAAATAAAGTGCATCATTACCCCATATTATACTTTTAAATTATGCCACTTTTAGGATTACCGTTGCTCAAGGTATTGAACTTTGGCATTGAATAGCCTTTGGGTATGACACTGTCGTACCAGGTATGTATGGGCGACCTTTACTAACTTCTCTACCTACTGCACAATAATACTTTAATCTTCTCATTTAAAATAATCTCCAATTGAGCGGTTGTCACGTGCTCTCGATGTGTTAGAAGTTTTGAGGAGTTGGGTGGGAAGCCCGATTATTTCATTTCTCCCCTCGTGAGCACTATGAGTTTAGTTTGAGGTGTTGGCTCTATTGGTGGATTGGTAGGGATGATATTAGTTTGAGGATTAGTTGATATGAATGGTAGCCGCATTCTATTCCTCTATTATTTACATCATAAGATTCATCTGAGCCATCATCACATTCATTTTAGTGGTAAGCTGTTAAATTTCTTTATCTTTTGTCCTCATCAGCACATGTACCTGCACTTGGGCTAGTGTGGTGTCGGTGAACATGGATTCTCCTCTCTTTCGACTCTCTTCTCATCATCGAGGAAGAACCTAAATGCTCTTCTTCTTCTTGTCTTTTGAGAGTAGTGGAAGATGTCGACATTGATTATAGAAGAGTGCGGTGATCATCACTTGACCTATCATATAGACCACTTCTATTCCCATGGTCTCATCATCGTCATCATCATCATCTTCTTCTTCTTGTAGCCTCACTTAGCGTCATCTGAGGAAGAACCTAAATGCTCTTCTTCTTCTTGTCTTTCAAGAAGAACAGAGATGAGCTACGATCGACATTGATTATAGCAGGTCTCGGGTGATCATCACATTAATACATCATATGGATCTTCTATTCCCATGGTCTCATCATCATCATCTCATCATCATGTTCCTCTTCTGACACCTTTGGCGGATTCCGAACAATTCGGTATCCATACGATGTTCAATGCAGGGCTTGTTTGTAATGCTCCTGAGTTCTTACTACCTGATGGTAGCCTGCGATGGAACATTATTGGTTCTCGATAATTATCGATATCTTTTTTCATAAGACCTTTTTTTTGACTTTTAACTTTTCATTGCACTCTAGAGATAGTCTTGGGATGCCTCCTTTGTGGGATTGGAGCTTGGTACCGTTGCTCCCAGAATGATTGTTTAATATCACCAGTAGAGCTATTCTTCTTCACCCACTTGAGATTTTCAAACTTGTTATGGGTGGGAACACTCACTTTGGTTGTAAGGCTAGTAGTGAGGGGTGAGAGGCGATGGGCTCATCGACATTCCTTCTTCTCCTCGCCTTCTAGTTAGCTTTCCTCCATATGAAGCTTCATCATCATGTCGACCTTAAGGGCAAGGATCGATAGGAAGTAACATTCGCATGCATCTTTGTCATCGCCCGGTGATAATTCTTTTCATGGGAGCTTGATATCGACCTTTCAAAATCAGGCCCTCTTTAGAGCCTCAAAGCAACAGGGGCTTTAAGAGACTTAGCACTTTGGCGGTTGATGTGAGTTGTGCATGTTGTCTCGTCAGTACAATAGTAGTTTAGCGGCGATTGATGGAAAATCAAATTATATGGTAGCTCCATTTAGTGATGATGACATTAGCTAGATGAATGTTAGCTCATTTGCCTATGTAAAGTGAGCGGTATTTGAGATCCATTGCATAAATGAAGATGGGGATTAGTAATCAACAATTGATATATTACCCACTTTAAAATCTGAGATATACAACAAACAAACATATAGCATATAAAATTATGTATATAAAGATTTTAAGAACTTCATAATTATGTTCATTATAAATAATTTTAAATTTTAATTTTCATTTTATAAATAACTTTTAGATTTTAATTTATTATACTCCACTTTATTATAGCTTAGATTGTAGCCAAAGATGGAAAGAAACATATAAGTGAGTGGAGAAATTTATGGGCTCAAAATTCACCACCTCATGAAGAGAATGTTTAAGTGGTGTAATTTTAGAAGGAAGATGAAAGTAGATAAGAACTACCTAGATTTTAACCCTCATTTGTGAGGACTTTAGATCACGGTTCAGGTTTCTATAGGCAAGCACTATAGTTAATTACCCTCTCAATCGAGAGAGAACTTTCGATTAAGGCTAGTTTTTACGCTTGGTGTGTATATATAGTAGTATGTGGAGTTTTGAATTTAGATTATGAAATTCATTATATTTAACTTAAAGTGGATGGTTGGAGAGCGATGATGGCCCAATCTAGATCCCATGGTTCAGTCATCCGGGTTGTCATGGTCCCTAGTTCTTAGTTAGAGAGGAGGTAGTCAATTGACGAAGGATCCTTGTCAACAACCATGGGTTCGTCGTCAAAATCCTTGTAGACTGGTGTTTGTCTAAAAAGACAAAAGTCTTAAGTCAAGTGAGAGGCTTTTTCTAACCAAATGCATTATATAATTCCACAACTCAAAACGTTATTGAGGAACATCTGCGTGGTGGCCAATAATATAATTAGTGTCATCTATGCGACAAACCACCGGTCGGAGGGTCATACATTTATGTGTGGTGTCATTTTGTGGCAAAAAAGTGAGAGAGGACACGCCTTACGGGCTTAAGATTATTTGAGTGTGAAAATAGTTATGTATTTGATTTGACATTTCTTTTGTCAAGTTTTCTTAATTTGTCACCCTCGACAAACGTTCTGGTGGATTAATTTTACTTTAAATTTAAATAATCAATTTCATTTAATTTATCTCTTTTTTTGTTTGAATATTTGATCATTTAATAATTATTTTACATTAAATTTAAATAGATTATTATTATTATTATTATTATTATTATGGAAAATTGAAATATTCAGTCAATACGGCCACCATCGAGGTGTTGATCACTTGGTTTATTGTTTCATATCATGTCGACTCTATTAATTTAATAATAGAGGATCAGATCTACTGTTATATGACAGGATTACCCTCTCAGAAATTTTATTAGATTAAAAATATTATAATATAATTATTAAATTTTTAGGTTTTGTTAACTCAGATCCGGTCTTAAGACCAAATCGGGAATCAACCTGCGCATCACCCTCAGACACTACGTTTAAGCATTCAACACAATGTCGGGGCCCATGCCGGTTATTGATTAATTTCAACTCGAATACTTACAAGCATTTTAGAGAATTCAATATCTAAACACTTATACATACATCAACACAAGCAAACTAAACATAAGATTGCCTTATGATGCATACATAAATTATCAAATGTAAGTGCTTGCGTAGATTTTGAAATACTCGAACTAGAAGATGATTTGCATTATAATTTGTGCAGGATTCACTTCAATCTAATGTTTTTATTTTGAATGAAAATTGAAGTATTTGTGTTGAATAGAATGCATGCACTATTCATTTAGAATTTGAGTCGATGTCTTCTGTCTGCTTCTATACTCGTATTACAGATTCGGTGGCGTAAAAGATTTGAAATTAACGTATTACTTTTAACTTTATTCCCTTTTAGAATCTTAGCAAAATGCTCTTTCAAAATTTCAGCTTTATTTGGGCGGCGAAGTTTGTTTGTAAATGACTTAAATATGCCTGTGGGCGACGATTCTCATCTTTTCTTGTGATTTGAATATGCACGTGAGCGGCAATTTTCGTCTCCTTTTGTGATTTGAATATGCACACGGGGGCGACAATTATTGTTTTCATATGCTTTGAATATTTCTTGACTGACCCCATGAGGTTTCCAAATCCAGCTATAAAAATGAGGCAAGTTCAATGCATTTTCATTTGATTCATTCAATTCTTCTAGGTGTTCTAAAAGTTGTGGGTGCGAGGTGGTTCTACTAGTTCGAAGCTTCATTCATTTCTTTGGGTTGCTTCCTATTCACATTCCAGGTATGACTTAATTTAAAATTTTTTATCACTTATAAGTTTATATTTTCTTTAATTTAAATTTGAGTTTAGGTAAATGGGTTTTAATCGTCAAATTAATTCCATTTAGTTCTCATTTGAGTCCCAGTATAAGTGTGGAATTTTAGCAAAATTTCGTGAGTTTGAAGATTTGTGATCGCTCCAGTGAGGAGGCTACTTAGTCTCTCTCTCTCTCTCTCTCTCTCTCTCTACCAAATAAAAAAAAAAAAAATCCGACACTGCTACCGACAACCGTCCTTCAGACTATATTTTCTTAAAAAAAATTTTTTGATGCCTAAATTACTAATTACGATTAAGAATGTGCCTATTTTAAAAATTTGCCCTAAAAACTTTGCTTTCCTTTTTTTTGTGTTTTGTGAATTCGAGAGAGAGAGAGAGAGAGAGAAGAAGAAGAAGAAGAAGAAGAAGATGGAGATTTTTTTCTGTAAACCGAAATGGAGTGGAGTCGTGGAGATGTTGGTGTGAGTTGGGAAGAACAGTGCAGAATTTTTAGTAAGAATAATAGCGGCTCACCGGAAGTGGGGAGGGAGCTGGCCTTCGAGAAAAGTACGGCTTAGGAAGGAGAACGAGAGGGAGGTGAAGCCCTCGGTTTTCGAAGGAGGAGCTCGCGTGATGGGAGGAAGTGCAGAAAAAAATGGAGAGAGCGTGAGTTTTTTTGTGCAGATACGAAGGAAAAGAAAACAATGCTACCCAATGGAATCCCTCGGATCCGCGCTCCCTTCGTTTCCTTCTTAAAAACAAATTTATTCTTTTATTTTTTTTTAATCCAGGTGAACAGGCATGGGATAGGGTGATGTGCCAATTAATCATTTGCTGACTGGGACAATGGGGGTATGGAGAAAAATAAAATGACTGCTAGAAAGAGAAAATATTATATATATATATATATATATATATATATATATATATATATATATATATATATAATTTGATTTTAGCCCCATTTTTATGTTAAAATTTTTTATTGTTAATTTGAATGTGTGCTTCATTCTAATTATATCAATAATTTTTATATCGCATATTTAATATTATATTTGTCGCTCATGCCATTGAAATTGAATTTGTATGTCCTAGGAGAGTATTTTTTTTTCATTTTGTAATGAAATTTTGCATTTCATTTGTCGAAGCTCAAATAATTTTTTTATATCCTTATTTATGTTGAATTTGCATTATTTTACTTGCGCAATGTTTCAAATAATTTCGATCGTAATTGAGATATTTTGAGTTTGATCCACATGATATTATCTTCTATTGTATATCGGTCTTATAATATTTGCTCGTCAATTTATGAAGGAGATGCTGAGGTCAATAGAGATGACTTTATAAATAAAATGCATATGAAAATAGCTAAAGAATTGTGTTTAATGTAAAAGTAAATGATAAAAAAATTTTATAAAATAAATTGTTCATGATCAATTATTTATTTGATGCATTTTATGTTAAAGCATATGCATAAAAATTAGTATATAATAACATTATAATTGTTCACTAAGTTATTATATAACTTATCCTATTGTTTAAATACTTATTATAAGTAAAGATCCACCAAATTAAATGACTGACATAAGAGATTTTATTTATAGAAGAAGATAATCTAATAAAATAGATATCAAAAGAAAATTTTTTATCTTATATTAGTTACTTTATAAAGAGCTAGTAGCAACATGGAGTTTTAAGGGATTGTTTAGTTGAATGAAAAGTATAGTAAAGTAAATGGGGTTTTAGTTTTTTTTTTTTTTTTTTGGTGATGCAAAGTAAAATTTCTGATGTAATGCATTTGGAATTCATCAAAAGTTTAAATTTGTATTTGAATTTACGAATTTGGGTGAATTCCAAATACCTGCTAATAATTGTACAGCCTAACCCGAAGCCGGGTCACGCCATTCTTGACCTTACGCATCACGCTTCATCGCCATCACCATCACATCAGCGCCAGCCAAACGCACGCCACCATCCAAAACCTTCAAAATACTTTACATTACATTTATTTTACCAAACAAAAAAAACAAACTCATGTATTTGTAGAATTTTCAACCAAACCTCCTAAAGTAATCTAAATACACTGCATTCCTTTTTCAAGCAACCAAATAGCCCCCAAATGTCTTTAGATGATGTTTTATGAATTGGTGTTGTTTTTTTTTAATGTGTTTAGATGATGTTTTATGAACTTGTGATTTAGTAGTTCTTTATTACTTTGATGATTATTATTAAATGTTATAAATAGTGGATAGTATAATTCTACTCTCTAACTATTTGTTCCCGCAATGAAAATTCCAAGCTCCTGTGCGAGGTTGTGATATTAGCGTATATATTGCTTTGTATTTCATGCATTAGACACTATCGTAAGTTTCATGCAACCTACTAAGCTATTGATGCTCGCCTTTATTTTATCCACATGTGTTAAGAGCATAGCTCAATTCATTCCAAATGAAGAATAGTTACAAAAAGTAACAGTTGGTAAAAAGACTAAAAAAAGAGACTAAAAAATTAACAAAAAAACAAGAGGTGGAGAGGAAAAAATAAACGGGATAAATTAAGGACTATAATATTTATACACTAAGGATTACATATAACACTTTTTAGAGACCCTCCATGTTCCAAGTTCTATGGATGATTTTTTCCTGGATCTTTAGTTATTGACGGTTGGTCATCCGATAGCAAAGTGGGGAGTAGGTCTTTTAGCAAAACTCTCGAGGTACTTCTTTATCTTGAAGATTAAAATCGATGTTGAAGGGAAGTTGAGTTGTTTGAGGTAGCATGATTGTTTATTTGTTGATTTTCACAGACCACTCCAACCCCAATGTGAGTTTGAAATTTTATCTTAAGATGAGGTATCAAAGTGACAGCACCGAAGATTGATTGAAGGAGTCTTCCAAATATAACATTATATGTGAATTTGACTTGACCACTATGAATTGAACTAAGTGAGTGACTTGTTGAGAAAATTCTCTGAGAACAACGTGAATGGTGATTGTCCCCTCCACTCGTACAACAGAGATTTGTGCTTCCACACGATGAACCAAGTCAGCATATGAGCGGACCGTGTCTCACATTAGTGATGAGTAAAGGCCACGATGAGTCTCCGAAAATTTCTCTTAATAGTTCAGGGTCTACTCTAGGTATTTGGCGAGCTTCTAAGGAGAACCTTTGGAAGTATTCCTTAAGTGATTCACCCTCATTCTGACGAATGCCGGAGAGATGGGAGGAATCTTTAATGATCCTATTGTTTGCAATGGTCTCCACAAAAAATCTTGGTGAGTTACAAAGGAATGGATGGATCCCCTTGGAAGGGAGTAAAACCAAGTGAGCTTGCCCTTGAGGGTAACAAGGAAGACTTGACAAAGCAAGGTGTGTCGAGTTCTGGATATGCATGATGGTCTGTAATGGTCGATGTGTTCATATGGGTCGCTTGCCCCATCATAGAATCAATGCTAAGCTTGAAACCTACAGAATAGGATGTTGAAGAATAGATTCGTAAAGATGAGGATTTCATAGCGGTGAGGGGAAGATGATTTCATCTTGAAGGTGAAATTCTTGCATTAAACGTCATAATTACACATATAACATGATGAGTGCGGGATGAGAATGTGTCAAGCTACTAGCAATAATTGGTGGATTAGCGATGGCTGAGCGATGGATGCGAACGCGGTGTCGAGAGATCACTGCCTCTACGGAGGAGCTTGATCAAGGAGATTAGCATTTTGACCTCGCTAATGATCGATCTTGGGGAGATGTGTTTTCCACTTGAGTGGTCGCTGTGTTCCTTCCAAAAGTTGGATCATCTCATTTTGAGACTCTTCTATTCGCTACCCATCTTCTAAAGAAATTTCGCACTTCACCAGGGTCACGCTATCGAAAGTGAGAAGGTTGGCATCCTGGTTCAAGGATTGGTTTCAGAGTGACTGAGCGGGAGTTGAGGCTCCATTGTTATGAGTGCGCTATTAGCCATAAACGAGGGTGTTCACAGGAATTGATGAAAGGTTGTTTTCCCACATACGGGCCAAACCGTTGAAAACTGCTTGTGGTAGAGTAAAGTTTTCTCCTTAGCTTGTGAAATCCAAAGACACACATATTTAAAGAGAACAATAAAACTCCAAAATTTTTACATGAAAAATCTCAAAAGAGGGAAAACCACGGACCTTCGAAAATGCATCCACTATGTATCTGTTTGAGTACAAGATCTTCCGATACGGATTATAGAATTATATATGGAAAGGAAGCATTAGAATGCAATGTGGATGATGATGATATTGACGATATTGACGATAATATTGGATAATGTTGACGATGTTGGCATGATGTTGACGATGATGTCCCACGACAAGTGGTCTGATGATGACCGCAAATGATCGACGAGAGTGAGGTTGCGGCGATGGCCGGCCGTGGTTGACAACCCGAGAAGATGATTGTGCTTGGAGGATCTTTAGAGATCTCACCTCTCTTGCTTGGCCCCCCTCATATGAGGAATGAGGGAGATGAGCGTAAATACATGCAAAATCTGAACCACTCCATCTGCTCATGATGATTCTCTTGATCATATGATGTATTTTGTGTATTTGAATGCTCAAATGAAGTCGGAATTGTAAGATCTTTGGCTTGTTGGAACCGGCTCATCGAGATGCTCGATTTGACTATAAACACACCATATTTGAGAGCTTTTTAAGAATTTAACTGATGTCTCAAAGTTTCCAATGATATTTTAAGTGCTTGATCTGACCGGTTTCGACTTGCTTTCGACATCAAGATTCGTGCTTCGACTAGAAGAATTTTCATGGTCATATCAACATTCATTTCATATTTTACCTCTGAGCATCCTCATCCATCTAAGCATCCTCATCAAATTTGCAATACTTAAACTTAATATTATGCTTCTCTTTTGTTGGTCAATATTTTGCGCCATAAATCATTGTAGGTCTTACTATCATCTCATAAAATTTTTCTTTAAGTCTAAACGGTACTTTTCTATCACACAACAGGCCAAATGCATTCCTCCAGTTCAACCATCAAACTAGAATTCTACTAATAACATCTATATCTATTGCACCATCATTTTGAAAAGTAGACCTGAGATATGTGAAATGTTCACTCTTTTTAATGACTTGATCACCCAATGCCACAACCTCGCCACTATAATTTCTACTATTAAAATTACACTTCATACATTTAATTTTAGATCTACTTAAATAAAACTTTAAGACTCTAAGGTTGATCTCCATAATTCAAGTTTCTCTTGGGTTTCCTCTCCAGTCTTAACAAAAAGAAAAATGACATCATCAAAAGCATACACCTAGGTACATCCTACCTAATAAGAACATATATAATTAAAGTAAAAAAGGCATGGGCTTCAAGTTGATTTTGATATTGATATGAAAATTCACTCAATAATCGAATCTTGATGCAAAAGCAAATTGATCCAAATTGAAACGTCGAGATCACTTAAAATATCATTGAAAACTTTGGGACATCAGTTAAATTCCTAACAATCTCTCAAATATGGAGTGTTTATAAATCGAGCCTAGACGAGGATCCAACAAGCCCAAGATCTTCTAATTAACTTTATTTGAGCATTCAAATACAAAAATACATCATATGATCAAAGGAATCATCATGAATGGTCGATGGAGAGTGGTTTGGATTTTGCATGACGCCACCTCAATCTAGCCCCTCATTCCTCATATAAGGGCCAAGCAAAGAGAAGGAGAGAACTCAAAGCTTGAAAATCTTCCGCATAAATGCCACCACCGGCTTGTCAACCACCGATCCCGCATTATCAATCTCCGTCGGTCTCCAACATGATGACCTTCATCGTCAGCGGTTGTTCCCTGATGTTCATCATCATCTGCTACCACTAGCAAATGTTACAACCTGAACGTGACTATATGGCTGTTGTTGTCTGATTTTGGGATTCCCATTGTTAGTCATTCTCATATACAATTTTGTAATCCTGTATCTGGAAAACTTGTACTCCAAAATAAATATATAGTGGAAGCTTTTTACTGGCTAGGCCACGTGATTTTTTCCCTTTTTTTGAGGTTTTCCACGTTAAAATTTCAGGAGTTTTCTTGTTCACTCTTTAAATACATGTGTGTGTGTTGGATTTCACAACAGGGCTAAGGCGTAAACTTTTACTCTACCGCAATTGATTTTCTAGCACACAATAGATATAATCCAACTAAAATAGAAAAATATTTTGTCAATCATCTTTATATTTGGACAAAGTAACAACTCTAATATACATATCCTTAATGACTCGAATATAACTAGCATTAACTTCTTTCTTTTTTAGAACTCTTTGAAGCACTTCTCTTAAAACTTTACCATATATTTTCTCTAAATCAGCAAATATCATATATGTAGATTCTCCCCATCAAATTTCTCAACAAATGTGTAGCATCCATAGTAGAACTACTCGGCATGAAAACAAAATGATTTTAAGAAACTTTTGCATCACCCTAAACCCTAAAAATACTAAATGAATTAAAAATAATTTGATATATTAGACCTAAGATAATCATTGATAAAATTTGTATTAAAAATTTCCAAAAAAAAAAAAAAAGTTCAATACCACACGTTACATTGAATAGAATCTAAAGAAAAAGATTCATTAAGACTTATCATAAATAGTTAGGATAATAGTGATGATGTTTAATAACAAAATTTCGCTACTAATATCATTATGATTGATAAACAGTTTTTAAATTTGCGCTGTTAGCCTGTTCCCCGTGAACATGTAGTCAAGATGAAGAAAATGCATGTTCAATGTAACATTTTTCATCACACACTTTCAATATATATATATATATATATATATATATATATATATATATATATATATATATATATATATATATATATATATATATATATATATATATTTAATTTTTTTTATTAAAAAAGTATTTGAAAACTTTTGTTTTGTTAATTAGAATTTATTCAGTACCATTAAGTAGGGTGTCAATCTCGTTGACCCAACCCAACAGCTTATTCAAATCAACCCAACGGGTTCAACTCGATTGATCATATATATATATATATATATATATATATATATATTAAGTCAATTAAGTCAAATTCGGGTTCCTAGGTAAAAATCGAGTCAATTTTGGCTTCACGGGTAAATTTTGAGTCAAAGTCGAGTTAATTTTGGCTTGGCGGGTTAACCGAACCCGACCCGAAATATCAAACGGGTCAATGTCTTCTACCCAACCCCGATTTGAAAATTATTCGGGTCAACCTGAACTCGAATTTTTCGAATCGGGTTCGTATCGAGTTATCATGTTGGGTAAATTTTTGACAGCTCTACCATTGAGCTAGTTAGGATTAAAAAAACTCCTCATCAGATAAAGCATAAATTTTCATATAAGCACACACAAATATTATTAAATTTATTATTCAAATAAAATTATAATATTTTATAAAATTAAAACAGAAGAAATGCGCGCAAGAAAAATGAAGCCTAAATGAGGCCAAAACTCTTTTGATGATAACTTCAATAAGTAGTATGGCAATAAATCTACCACTACTAATCCAAAGATAAATTTCAATTCATCCTTTGCAATCATGTTCATTGTTATGATAAAAGAATTTTTAGGTGAGGGTATTCTTGCCAAAAATTTAGTTATTATGAATTTAAAAAGTTTTAATATATCCTAGAAGTACACTAATGTTAGATATTAGAGTTGGTGTTGGTAGCATAATTTAATTTAAGATTTGAAGCAAATAAAAATAAGCAGGTTTATATGATAAAAATATAATGGAAGCATAAACCTAAAAGAGAAGTAATATCAAAGAAAGTAAGATGAGACTGTTTTAACCAAGTTTATTTGACTATATAAATATATGCAAATGCTTAATTAATATAAATTTTTAATATATTTATCAAGGTATATTTTTAAATGATTTTGATAAATATTGGACGATTATACAAATGATTGGTTAAGAGCAATGATACAACCACTCTTAGCTTGAAGTATTACAAGATAAAATTTATATATAATTTTCAAAAAAAAAATGGAATTCATTATAAGTTAAATTTACAAATCATCTTAACAAGATTATATGAATTTTATACTCTATTTTATGAATATTGTTTTGATAGGGATTGTAGATATAAAAAATAGAAGATATTTTACTTGATTTGTCCTTTTATGGAATTAAAATGTTTATACAAGCAATTTTCAATAATCATCTCGATCTACTTTATAAACCATTTAAAGGGTATATTTTAGACATGATTGTGTGCTCCGAAAATTCTTCACCGACCTCTTCGATGAAGAGAGTGATTTAAAATGTTGTAGAATGAGATGGAGATAAGACACTACCTGAGATTTCGCCTCATTTTGTGAGGACTTTAGATTTGATTTGGGTTTCTATAGCAAGCACCTAGTTACCCTCTCAATGCGAGAGAGAACTTTCAATTAAGGCTGTTAGGCTTAGTGGTGCATAGCATATAAAGAGATATGGAGTTTTGAAATTTAGAATTTATGAACTTCATTATGTTTAACTTAAAGCGATGGAGGGAACGATGACACCATCTAGATCCCATGTGGCCATCCCGGATGTCGTGATCCCTAGTCTACTTAATGAGAGGAGGTAGTCGACCCAACCTGATCGAAGGATCCTTATCAGCAACACATGTGTTATGTCGTCCAAGGTGTCCTTGTAGACTTGGGGTGAAGTTTGTCTACAAGCTAAGTCTACCTTAAATACATACTTTTGCCCAAATTATGACCAAAGGCTGGAGCATAGCGGGCTACAGTGGATATAGTGGGTCATTTGATAAACCACCACCAGAGGACTTCATAAAATGTATCATGTGGAGCTCAAAACCAATAAATGAGGACAGCCACGCCGCTGGCGACATGAGATTGTTTGAGAGTGAACATATTTATGTACTTGATTTGACTTTAGCTCCTTTATGAGCTAGGGTTTTTTTAATTTGTCACCTCACACAAATAATTGCGGATGGTGAATTAGTTTTTTTTTAGCTTTAAGTTCTTTAAAAATTATATTTCATTTAAGCATTTATAATTTGGTGATTTATTTGATTTTACATTTGCATTGATACTTGAGTTTGATTAATTCAATTTGAGATTACAAGCACATTTTTATGATAAGTATCCTCCGCTGAAATCTTCATCATTCATCGGTGGTTAATTAATTGAATCAAATATATTTGAGAACTTTAGATCCTATCGACTGTTTAGCTCTAAGAGAATCATATCTACTATGATAGATAGAAATATTTTACTAAGAAGTTATAATAGATTTTAGGTTTTGTTAGGACTACCCCCAAGACTAAACAAGGAATCACCAACACAACATCCTCGACACTAAATTTAAGCATTTAGCGGTTGCCCATGGTGTTTAGATCATTTAATTTATTGTTTTAGATCTCTATCATTTAACAATGAGGATCACACCTAGATTTATATTTTGAGGATTTTGAATTTGAAATATATCTTAAATATTTTGATAATAGTTATCTCTTGATATCTTCAATCAACCCTATCACGTTAGAGATATTATATCGCCAAATGACATAATTAACTTCTCAGAGATTTTCTCAGGTGGAGAAATCTATAATAACATCATTAGGTTTTGTTAAACTACCCAGATCCAACCGGAATCCAAGATCCTCACCACTTGAATTTAAACATTCAAAGATGTCATGTTTTAGAACACATGTGCACATGTGCACTTTTGAGACATTGTATTTATATTTTGTAAATGTGTAAAGTTTGTTTTATTTAAGAGCGAATCTTGATATCATAAATCAATATTAGATTGATTTTGTACTATTTATTTTATTAAAATTTTGATTATTTGCATGCATTTTGAGATGATAAATTTGAATATAGGCCCACTTCATAATGCATGCAACAATTCAATTGAAGCTTTAATTAACGTCTTCTGTTCGCTCGTACGATGTGTTGCGAATCCGGTGGGGTAGGAATTTTCTTTTAAATTTTATTCAACTATTTATATTAATATTCATTTGTTTGTATTTAGTTCATAGCTAATTGAGTTTTTTAAGTTTCAATGAAACTTAGTTCGTGATCGCTAAGAAGCTCGTAGACTCATTCTTATTTAAAGACCTTTCAAATTTTTTGTGAGTAAGTTTGGCTTTGATTCATCACTTTTTTCATTTAAGTTTAATTTAAGCTTATTAATACTCTTATTTAATAATATTTAAGCTATGTCAATCTGAATTTCAACATCACATGACGTGAATCTGCTTTGCCTACCTACGCCTTCTAAGATCGTTGTCATGAATCAGAATAGTCTTCAAACCCTCACGCTTCTAGACAGAGTCTTTAAACTCATCAGCTCTACTGAGCATAATCAGATCTTCAACTTGCAATTTCAATTCATATTTTAATTTTGAGCTTAGGATTTATTTTGTATTAAATTAATTAAGTCCTCTCTGTCAATTTCTCCTCCTGACGCCTTCCCTGCATAGAGGCTGACTATTTGACCTACCCTCCAAGCTCTTGTAAGCGGTCGATGTTTCTTAATCTTCAATCTTCAATCTCATCACGCTTCAAATATGCTTGGGGTCTTCAAATATAAAATATACTCTACTCTGCTTGTTCTAAAAAAAATCTGCAGCCTTTGTTGCAGCACGTAGAACAAATAAAAATGTAAAATACAAGTTTCTAACGCGATCGGTATCTCAAAACACGGTCATATAATAATTCCAGATTTTGGCCCCACATATTTGTTGCTTCATCAAGGAGATAATCTGAAGCAATGTGCACTGAGATCGAAGCATGTAATCCAAAGAACAACTTAAACAAAACTTTTTTTTTTCTTAGGGCAAGTTTCTCCTGAAGAATATATTGGGCAGTTCAAAAATGTGTTCATCTTCTCGCTCGTTTGACCTAATTTGATTACTTTCCCTTGTAGAACGCAGGCAGGTTCCAAAGGAAACTGTAGCATCTTTGCTGTTGTATTCGCTTTTGGCCCTTGCGGTATCATCAAGCAGTTGCTACACATCAAGTGATGGCATTCCACTTGAAGAACCTTCTCCATCCTGAAACTTTTTTTTTTTTTTTGACTGAAACAGGTTTTTTTATCAGGTTTTTTTATCCATGTCCATCATAGGTAGAACCTGATGGAAGAGAATCTAGAATTGATGCACAACCATACCTTTGTGGTCTACCAATCGCACAATGTGGAATAGATTTAGGAATTTGATCAGCAATTCTTGATAACGAAGACTAGCAGAAAGGCGTTCGCACTGCCCTGAGCAGCACTTACAAAATTTTGACTAATTTGCTTCCCATATCTGCTCGCAAATTTAGTTTTGGAATTGCTCAACATTTTTGTTGAACTTGAAGAAAAACAGTGAAGAATTGGTGGTTTAAGGCCTCGAGAATATTCGATCTCCCTTTTTTTCACGAAACTCCAAATCAAACTCCAACCCATCTTCATTCACGGCTTGTCTGTTACTGCATGCTGTCAAATTTGTTTCTTCAAGAGATTCTCCGTTTTACCTTCCATGGCAAGACATTCAAATTGATACTTGAAGAAACTGATCTGAAGAACTCGCAGCATTGGGATTGTTGCTTTTAAAGCGTAAAGGAGGGTAGTTGAGTTTCTCAGAACCGCTATTTTGAGTGCTTTTCGTTAAATTATGCCCATTGCTGTATTCATGAAAGCTTCTCTCCTGCTTTGATTCTCTTAAAGAAAGACCATAACCTCTTTTAGATAATTCCAGCCTAGCAGCCAGTCTTTTCTTTGTATGATCATCCATGGAAAACCAATCTGCTGCCAAGGACGAGAACCTCTTAAGCGATACCCAGTGGTTCTCCCAAGCTGCTACTCCCAATACGATAGATGTCAAATTGACCGATAGAGAGAAAAGAGATCCTCTGTGCACGAGAGGGGAGGATTTGGAATTTTCTTTTCTCCATTCGGCTTGCGTGCGTGTGCCGCAGCGGCCCCACACGTCAGCTTGGCCCAGAGAGTGTAGGGAGAGTCGCCCGCGGCAAGGAGTTGCAGCGTCATGTTATGTGGTCACTTGCAGGGAGACGAGAGGCTGAGAAAGTCAGCTTTGCACGGTGATAGTTATGGAATTAGACAGGAGCAACGCCGTCGGGAGGGAATGAGGAGGTCTTCATTCGATGAGCTCAGGCGACTCAGTGGGAGTGGCTGCTTGCTCTCTCGATCGAGAGGAATGATCGAAGAAGGTAGATAGCGTGGCTAGGTTTCGATCCAGAGTGAGCAGAGCACCCGAGAGGAGGTTTCGCTTTTTTTTTTTTTTGTCCGTTCGACTTGCAGCAAGGGAGAAAATATTACGTCCGCACGTAGCTTTATGTGGACTCCAATCTTTGGCCAACATGTCCACCATTTTTTCCCATTTTAGCACTTAACGGCCAGAATCTGAGACGACGTCAGAATGGACGGCCCATTCACGCTTACCCCCCTATCCGACCAAGCCCATCTCTCGTTCAAACAGTGGAAGAAGAAGCATCGTTGGAATGCGCAGGAGGAATTGAATATATATATATATATATATATATGATTTATGGTGTATTTTTTTTCTTGCAAACTGAGCTTAGCGAGACGAATAGAAAATCTCATTTCCTTTTTACAAAAGAATCATGAAGATGGAGAATGTTGAGAAAGTAATGATCAATTTAGCTTAGGATATATTAAATAAAAATTTATCGGTAATTTTTCTCAACCGTTGTATACGTACAATTTTTCTACGGTTTGTTAGCGATATTCCTTGAAATTCTTTTATTTAATGTATATTTCCTACACTATTTGGAGTTCTTTGCAAGAGGACTGTGCTTGTTTTAGGAACTGCTTTACATGGGTACTTTCTGTAATCTCATGAGAGTACTGACCAATTTCATATTATTTTTCATGAGTTTCTGGCCTGTCTGGAGAGAATATGTTCATTACATTCCGAAGAATTTGGAGGTCTTGGTTGATTTTTTAGTGTTATTTTGTATCAGACTCTTTATACTCACATATAATTATTTTTGCTTTGGTCGTTGAGATTATGTTCATTACATTTCATTGGAAGCAATTTGGAGGCTATTTGGATGATTTTTGGGAGATTTTTGCATCTGTACTCTCTGTACTCTCATGAGAGTATATATGATTTTCTCATATTTTTCTAGTTTATTTTGCGTGGATGGAGAGAATATGGTCTTTACATTCCATTAAGTAATATTTGGTTAAATTTTATGGGAGATTTTCATCTCAGTACTCTCTCTCTATACTCTCATGAGAGTACAGAGCATTTTGAGCATTTTTTCCAGTTTCTTTGGTCTGTTTAGAGTAAATATGTTCATTACAATCTATTAGGAATAATTTGTAGGCTATTTAGTTGATTTTTCAGTGTTATTTAGAATATATACTCTCTTGAGAGTACAGATGATTTTGATTATTTTTTCCCCTTTTTTGCCTGGTTGTTTAGATTATGTTCATTACATTCTATTGAAAATAATTTGGAGGCTATTTGGATAGTTTTGGGGATTTTGCATCTCATTCTCTATGTTTTATATGTACTCTCAACTTTTTTGTACTCTCATGAGAGTACAGAGCAGTTTGTATTTTTTTCCTAGTTTCTTTGGCCTGTTTGAAGTAAATATGTTCATTACATTACATTAGGAGCAATTTGGAGGGTGATTGGTTGTTTTTTTAGTATTATTTTGCATATGTACTCTATACTCTCTTAAGAGTATAGATGATTTTGGCCATTTTTTCAGGTTTTTTGGTGTGGTTGTTGTGATTATGTTCATTACATTCCATAAAAATAATTTGGAGGCTCTTTGGATGATTTTTTAGTGTTATTTAGCATCTGTACTCTCTTGAGAGTACATATAATTTTGGTAATTTTTTTCCAGTTTATTTGGCCTGGATGGGGAGAATATGATCATTACATTCCATTGGAAGCAATTTGGAGGTTGTTTGATTATTTTATGGGAGATATTCATATGTACTCTCTGTATATATATGTACTCTCATGAGAGTATAGAGCATTTTAGGCCTTTTTTTTCCAATTTCTTTGGTCTGTTCGGAGTAAATATGTTCATTATATTACATTAGAAATAATTTTGAGGCTGATTGCTTGGTTTTTAAGGGAGTTCTACATCTGTACTCTCTATACTCTCTTGAGAGTATAGATAATTTAGGCCATTTTTTCTCACTTTCTTTGGTCTAATTGTTTAGATTATGTTCATTATATTCCATTAGAAGTAATTTGGAGGCTGTTTGGATGGTTTTGGGGATTTTTTCATCTGTATTCTCTGTACTCTCTTGAGAGTACAGATGATGTTGGCTATTTTTTCTAGTTTATTTTGCCTCGATGAAGAGATTATGGTCATTACATTCTATTAGAAGCAATTTTCTTGCTATTTGGTTAGATTTTATGGGAGATTTTCATCTGTACTCTTTGTACTCTCATGAGAGTACAGAGCATTTTGAGGCTTTTTTTCCAGTTTCTTTGGCTTGTTTGTAGTAAATATGTTCATTACAATCCATCAGGAATAATTTGGAGGCTGTTTAGTTAGTTTTTTTAGTGTTATTTAGCATCTGTACTATCTGACTCTCTTGAGAGTACTTATGATTTTGGCCTTTTTTTTAGTTTCTTTGGCCTAGTTGTTGAGATTATATTCATTACATTCCATTATGAATAATTTGGGAGCTCTTTGGATGATTTTTAGTGTTATTTAGCATCTGTACTCTCTTAAGAGTACATATTATTTTGGCCATTTTTCAAGTTTATTTTGCATGGATGGGGAGAATATGATCATTACATTCCATTAGAAGCAATTTGGATTTATTAAATTTTATGAGAGATCTCTTCTCTCGTCAGTCATGTACTCTCATGAGAGTACAGAGTATTTTGGGCCTTTTTTAAAAGTTTTTTTGGCCTGTTTGGAGTAAATATGTTCATTACATTACATTAGGAGTAATTTGAAGGGTGATTGGTTATTTTTTAGTGTTATTTTGTAACTGTACTCTCTGTACTCTCTTGAGAGTATATATGATTTTGGCCATTTTTCCCACTCTCTTTGGATTGGTTGTTTAGATTATGTTCATTACATTCCATTGGAAGTAATTTGGACGCTGTTTGGATGGGTTTTGGGAGATTTTTGCATCTGTACTCTCTGTACTCTCAGGATTTAGCTCATTTTTCCACTTTCATTGGCCTGTATGTTCATTTGTGGAGCTATTTTACATGTCACATATTTTTAGAGCTATTTTAGATGAATGCGGTCAATGAACAATGCGATGATGAAGTCGTGATATCTAATGACCCAAATTTGAGAAACTCGCACCATCGAATGAAATGAGGCATATGATCAATACTATGCACATCAAACTAGCTTTAGTGTTCGAAAGGACCATACTAGTTATTGGCCAAACTTTAAGAAATTAAATCAAAAGATTTTTTATGTGCAAAAGTAAGAAGACTGGCCTAAAATAAATTTTAACAAAATTATAAAAGATAAGGACGGTCCATATGATTAGATTATCTATTGATTTGGAGGGGAACTGGATGGTTAAACAATATACAAAAGTCATAATCATTCATTGGCAAAGCCTGCTGACCTACATCTTCCTAGATCACACAGATGCATTAGCGATGAGAAGACGTTCGTGTTGAAGACAATGACAGAGGCCAGAATTAGAGCAATTGATGCATTCAGCTATCTGACTAAGAAAGTTGGTGGCATAGAGAATATTGGATTCACAAAAAGAGATGCTTTTAATTTCATTTAGAAAGAGAGAAGATAGAATATGATTATTTTGGGGATGTGATAATTTTTGATACAAGCTATCGACTCAATAAATATAATTTTGTTTGTGCCCCTCTTGTTGGAGTGAATCGTCACTGACAAAATATCTTATTTGAAGTAGTCTTTCTATTAAAAGAGATAATTGAGTCATTCACATGGCTATTCTAGATATTTTTTCGGTTGATGAGTGACAGATATCCTATAACAATATTCACTGATTAAGATCAGACTATGGTGAGAGCTATCAAAATTATATTACCACATACTCATCATAAGTTATGCTAATGGCATATTTTGAAGAAAGCTCATTCCAAGGTTCATTACTTTTATAGTCATAAGAGAGTATAAGGATTATTTTATTCATGCATGAGCAAGTGTGACTCAGAGAAAGAGTTTGAAGAAACTTGGTCTGCCATGCTAGAAGAAGGCAATTTGCATGATCATGTCGTTGTCGAGCTTTATAAAATTAGATCCAAGTGCATTGAGGACTCATCTTATCTTGTCAACGCAACATAGTGTGTCCAGAACAACGATGTCATGGAATCTCTAAACCAACAAGTTGTTGGAGAAGGTTATAGAGATATGGCGTTGGAATGAACATGCTTCAAGTGTAGCCAACAAGTTCTTATTGTTAAGACATCCAAAAAAATAAGTCGCTATGTTTTATACAAGAAAGCTTTATACTATGTTTGAGGAAGAATTTTTGCATGGAGTTGGAGGCCTATCAAGAATTGTCACGACAACCCCATGGAGTATTTCGAAACTTAGAGAATAAAAATTCATCCAAAATATGGACTGTCCATTTCAATGGGACTACCCTAAATATAACTTGTATTTTCAAAAAAATTGAAATGATGAGATTACTTTCCCACTGTATCAGAGTTCTTAGTTAGGAAGATATAGCATTCGATAAGTATCTTCAAATGGTCTACCGAGCGAAGAGGAATATATCTACATCGATAGTACATCCAAAATTAAGAGATGTGGAAAGCATATGGATGGAAATACCGCATTATTTTGAATCACATAAGCATATATATCGAGGAATGCTTGGATCCTTAAAAAAACTATATGACGATGTCGACTCATAATAAGTAGAAATTCTCCTCAGGCACCTAAGAAGAAGAAGTCAACCACAAACCAGACAGGAAAATACATCTTAAAGGATCAAGGTTAAGCGTGTTTTAGAAAGGCTTAAGGGATATTAGGAGAGATCCAAGAAAGCTAAGAGTAATTTTCTATTTGCCTCTTAATTTTTAGTATTTTAAATATTACTATTAATCTTCAAAACATCCTATTTTTGTTGTATAGAAACCAAAGTACAGTCTGATAGTGTTGCAGAATGTGTTTCGTCACCATTTGCAACACCTTTCTCTATTATGCCATAGTGTTTTTCAGAGGTACGCACAAAATATCACACATCGATGCTATAAAAAATCATCAACTAATATGAGCAGGAATTCACTCGAGCTCCACTATCAATCAGTCGGTTGAGGGGTACACTAAGATGATGATGGATATTATTACAGAAAAATATTTTAATGCATGACATCATTTACTTATGTGTTCTTCGACTGTATAATCATTTATGTAATCCTTTAAAGTCTCCAATATGACTTTCTTTTACTTAACAGGCATACCAAGATTAGGAGAGTACAGAGAATATAAAGAGTACAGAGAGTACAGATAGCACATATGCAAAACTCCCCTAAAAACCAAGCAATCAGCATCCAAATTGTTTCTAATGGATTGTAATGAACATATTTCTTCCAAATAGGCCAAAGAAACTAGAAAAAATGGTCAAACTGATCTATACTCTTAAGAGAGCACAGAGAGTACAGATAACATAACTTGCTTGAAACCAAGAAGTCCCAAATGGACATTAATATTGGTCAATTATTTTCTGTTTGGTTTTTTCCTGGCTACTAGCAGAGTGGTTTTTCTGGAGTTATGGTGTTCGACAGGCTTCCTAATGTGTCTGGATTCTGCTTGAAACTTTGGTCTGTTAACTGCCATGTGGTCATCCTTATTAATTGTGGCTTTGTTGTATGGAATTATCCACTATCTCAATTGATTCTTATTTCTTTTGACACTACAAGTAAATTGGGATATGGTGTCATTTCTATGTTGATATGTACCATCTGTATTGTTGATACTTTCATGATTTCCTCACTAGGAGGTTATTTCTATGTCGGGTTATTGTGGACTATGCATTATGATATAATCTTGGTTCTATTTAGGCCATCCCTTCACCACTCTGATTTTTGGCTACCATTTTCCCCCAGATTTGTAGGCTATGATGGCTGGGATGACTTTACCCATTCTTTGGCTGGTAGTAGCAGGTGTGATGTAACCCTTCATTTGAAGTTTGGATGCTCATGCTAGCAGCTTCCCCAATTTGGTGTGACTGAGCCTGAGCCTCTCTCTCCACCTATTTCTCCATACCTCTCTCATTACATTGTTTTACTTTCAACCTAGCTTGTATCACTTTAACTATGCTAATTCTTCATTCGGATGTTTTGATTCGCTTGTTTTGCGGTTCCTTCTCTTCTATGGAGAACTCGGAGGCATACACTTCTCTTATCCACAAGATTTTTGTTGATGGGCCAATTGCTCATTTGCTCTATATTGTACTTTTTTTTTTTTTTTCATGTTTTGACTATATTTACCTAGGGGATTTTCTCTCTAGGCTGTTTGTAGCTCTTTAAGTAATAGTTATTGAGTTAATCCCCTATTAAGGACCTTGTAATCCTTCGATTGTGGCAATAAAATTTCTCATATTTTATCAAATTGCAGTATCTGATTGATGACTCTACCTTGCTTAAGAGGATGAACTGATTTTCATTACAAGCATTACATAGTTTGATATATACTCTATAAAGTATTATATATTTTATGAAATGATTTTTATTGCATGCATTACAAAATTTGATAAGCCCGTATGTTCCTCACAATAAGATTAATAGAACTTGAAGAAAAAAAAATTGTGTAATGAAGATGATATTAGTATTGATGATATTAGTTTACTAAGTATTTATAAATATGTCAATAATATTAATTTAATTAAGATGATACTTTCAGTTATTAGATTATTTTAAAAAATTCATCATTTTAAAATAAAGAATTCAATTCCGCCCACATTTCCCAAAATCAATTTTATATTTATCAATAAAGAACGTCATAAACCGCAAAGATGTTCGATAGTTTATTTATTTCTCTATTTGCGCACCACATGATTCTCAAGAGATGTAGGGTTTTAAGAGCTACGATTTCTACAAATAGAATGGATTTCCATTTCGAGCAGAACCACTTCTAGCACATTTGGGGTAAATTCTAAAGAAGAATATAAATACTTTTAAAGAACATTAAAGAGTTAAGTTTAATAATCAGACCCACTTATATTAAGTTTAACAAGAGTTAAGATTTATTCCATCGTGATCTCCCTTTATACCTTCACATGGTATTATGAGTGTGAATGGTTTATATAATGGTTCTCCCTTTTATTAAGGAGAATCCCGATTTTGACATATCAAGTATCGATCTAATCAGACTTTTAGATATTATAATGCCAATTATTATTGTAATTTGATATTAATTTGGATCATGTGTCTTGGGATATTTACCACTTTGTTATACAAATTATCAGGAATTCCTATTAATTTTGGGATAATAAATTTTAACTTACAATTTTTTTTTATTGATTCTGAATTTAAAATATGATAGCAATTTGAATATCAAAAATTATTGCTAGCATTTCCATTAAACAAGTAAAAAGAACTATCATAAAGAAAAATAAATAATATTATATCAATCTGCCCATACGACAGAGTACGAGTGCTGTATGGGAGAGTACGAGAGTGATACTAAAGTAGTAGAAGATAGAGTACGTGCATGTAGAAATCATGCGGCAAAGATATAAGGAGTACGCAGGCACAGGGCAATGTGAGTATATGGAGAGAGAGTACGTGATGGTACACACTTTGCAAACTCATGAGAAAACCTTGAAAAAAAAGCAAACACTCATAAAACCCGTGGAGCCTTCGTGACCCGATCGCTTTTTTTAAGATTAAGCGCTGAACACCTCCCTGAGTCAGAAAAGGAAAATCTCGCAAAAATAGAATGGAAAAATGGAAAAATTAAGAAAATAATTCATAACTGCACTATGAGAATGCAAAAGAGTTCACCATAAAAACACTCAAATATAGCTGAGAGTACAGAGAGCACAAAGCCATGAGAAGAGCAAAGAGTAGTACTAGAGAGTGTTGATCAGCATACATAGAGCAAGATGAGTACAAAGAGTCATAAATGAGTACATAAGGGAGAGTATGGCGAGGGTACAGAGTATACTTGCAAAAATCGTCCCACACAAAACTCATAAAAATAGCAACCTGTGAGCCTAATCCAAACTACTTTAAGTGTTATAAGGTTATAAGAACAATTCCCCTTCCCGACCAAGAAAAGAAAAATGGTAAAAAAAAGGTAAAAACATTATGAAATAATCCCATTCGAAGGACAAATATACCAAAGAGTGACAAGATAAACACCTCAAGAGTCCAGCTGAATGGGCCATCCCCTAGCCTCAAGAATGGAATAAAGCATTGCCAGAGAGCTACAGAGATTACGTGTGAGAGTACCAACATTCAAACTAACGCGCTATGTAGGAGTACATAATATAGGAGAATGGAGGGAATAAGAGGCTAAGATTGCATAATATGCAAGAGCAGAGTACGAGGGTAGCATAGAGATAGTATAGAGAGTACAGAGAGTAATGAGTGTACACTTGCAGAGTACGAAAATCAAGTAAGAAACAGACTCATACCAAGACGTACCAATATGAGAAAGAAACTGAGCACCAAACCGCTGGCAGATACTTGCAAAACCTGCTAGTAAAATACCTTTCCCGACTGGTAAAGAAAAAATGGAAAAACTGAGAATTAATCAAATACTACTATACCATGAAGGAATACAGAGTTAATAAACACCTAACAAAACACCTCAAATCGAGTTCTAATAGTCTCGCAAGAAAGAAAAACTACCCTGGAAAAAAAAATAGAAAAAATGGAACAGAGTCCTCAAGATCTGAGCAGCTGAGTAAGAAACCCAAACCCGTTGTGATCTCACCTAGACAAAACAACTGGATATAATATTCTTTACTAACCATAGCATTCTACTATCCAAAACCTACTGTGAGGGCTTGAAAATGGAATAGAGAGTACATAGTGACCGGTGCTCAGAGAGTACATGAAACACATCTCAAAGAAATGCCTCCTGAAACAACTCAAATTTTGTAGTGAATTTACAACCCAAAGATCATATTTCATCCAAATTAGCCCTTGCAACAGATCTCTGGTCTAAACATATTTTATCCAAATGTGCTTTCATGAAATACTCGGTGGCTGAAAAAAAATAGAGCATGGATGAAACTGTACTCTCAATGAGTGAGCAGATGAGCCTGGCCGCGGCTTCCCAAACCAACATAACTCGCAGCGTCAACAAGGTCAAGCAAAATATATGGTTCCAGTGATGTCTACCCCTGGTACAGCTTTTTTATCCAAAACCCGTGAAATCTGTAGAACCAAAAAAAAAGCCGCACTCGGATCGCCTGCATTCCTCAAGAGAGATCGAGGCATTTCCTGAAAACACTCGGTGAGGTCTCTACACCCGTGGACCATGCTAGAGACCCCACCGCCCAAGATAGAGAACCTACCTAGATAGCAACACCGCAAATCAATCCCATCTATGCCTCATGCTGTGAGACTTTGCCAGGTAAGATGATAATTCTTTCGGAGAAGCTTTCCCGCAAACCGTGAATATCGTAGCCTTCCATAAAGCCATGTGACCGCCTCCCCAAGAGTTCATCCTGTGGTCACCTCCATAGAGCGCCTCACACTAGTGGTTGCTAGAGCTGCTATTAATCTGGTGAACCTCCCATAGGCAAATATCGCAGACCAGAGAAATGGAGATTCAAGCATAACTCTTTCGGGACTTAATTGGAATGGGACCTCGAGGCTTATCTGCCTCATACCCTGTGTTGTGTACAAGTGTCCGGGATAATGCCCCCTAAACCTCCCGTAAGGGTGATTCTCTCGTGCAATATGTTTCACGAATGAAAGATGCCTGTCGGGTAGTAGCCAGACGGGCACCGCTGGGACACACTCCGGAGGGAGAATATCGAGAGAAAATATGAGATTCAAAGGGGCCTAACACAAAGGGACTTTAGAATTGGATTGCTAAATATACTTCGTCATTTATAGTGAACCAAGCGTGACAATGATTATCAAAGAGAATGCCCCTTCTACGTGTTCAATGAAAGATAGACATGGTCTAAACCCAAATAAGAAAAATGTGGATAATTTACAACATATCTGAAACTTTATTTTATAAGCAGATACCGTATTAAATAGATTTAAATTATTACGCAATGTGTCACCTTGTCCCCAAACCAGCAAGCGCATTTACTGTGATTCTCTGAGAACTTTATTTCCCAGCCTACAATGAATATTTAATGATGAAGTTATAATACGAAATAAAATGATGGTCTTATGATGCCTAAGCAAGCTCAAATATGTCATTCCGTGATTTTAGAAGAGTGACAGCTACCTATTACCCTATATGCCTCGGTCTAAATGTGTCTTTGTCAGAATACATCACCGTGCGAAATGTATCATAATGCCCAAATCTGGGCCAGCCATTGACAGCCAAAGAATATAAATCTTCACGCTCCACAGTAGATAATCTGTTCCGGCGGGCTTATAGTTGAATACCGATCAAATCAGAAACTAAGATCAAAATGGCCTCTCGCTTGTATAATAAAGAAAATTTATCTATGTACAATCGTAAGGAGACAATCTTCAATTATGATGTGCCACAAATGAATTCTTATAGTTGCTGATCCTAATGCTCAAAAAAATTTGACAATCGAACTAAACTGTAATGCATACCAATTGCCATAAGACCTTCTCCTCTGTTCCACATCCCTCACAATTAATGAAATCATTAGGTGAAAAGTGCTCAAGTGTTCACTTCTCATATAAATACCAAAGGAACTGCTATTAAGCTTGCTTCCAGGAGTTTTGTCCCAAAGAAGCATGCGATTGGTGTAATGGCACCGAGTCTTGTCATATTTCACACATAGAGTCTAATGATTATCGATGCGCATGAAGCCTTCATTGGTGCAATGACTTCATCGATAAAATGCACCTCTCCTCTACCCATAAAGAAAGCTTTCTGTTTCTATGTTCTCCAACATATAGCCTACATCTGATCGAGGTAGATCTGAGCAATTATCTCCCGTGACATGGTAAAATTCAAATCATGGAAAAATGAGTTAATGAGAGCACATATGGAGCCCCATAAAGAAGAGTACGTCAATGCAAATCACTCATCGAAAATTGTTCAATGTAATGTGCAATATTAATTCTAACACCATTTCCTAAGATGGCCAAAGATAAGCCCCAAAAAAAGAATAATGCTCAATAAGCTATCTTTCCCGCGTGAGTAAACTTCAGAAAGCAAAAATCATCTATACTCAAGAGATTCTAAATACCCAAAAAAAAATTAACCAAACAACCTCCAAATTTTTTTAATGGATTGTAATGATCATATTCTCCTCATCGAGGCAAAATAAACTAAAAAAATGGCCAAAATCATCTATACTCTCAAGAGAGTACAAAGAGTGTAGATACAACAATACAAAAAACCATCCAAATAGTTTCTAAATTACTTCCAATGGAATGTAATGACCATATATTTCCCATATGTGCAAAATAAACTCAAAAAATGGTTTAAAATCATCTATACTCTCAAGAGAGTACAGAGAGTACATGCAAAATAACACTAAAAAATCATTCAAAGAGCTTCCAAATTATTCCTAATGGAATGTAATGAACATAATCTTAACAACTAGGCCAAAGAAATTGGAAAATAATGGCCAAAATTATCTGTACTCTCAAGAGAGTACAGAGAGTACAGATGCTAAATAACACTAAAACCCCAACCAAATAACCTCCAAATTATTCCTAATTGATTGTAATGACCATATTCTCCCAATCCAGCAAAATAAACTAGAAAAAATGGCCAAAATTATTTGTACTCTAAAGAGAGTACAGAGAGTACATATGCTAAATTACACTAAAAAACCATCCAAACAGCCTCCAAATTGCTTCTAATGGAATGTAATGACCATATTTTTCCCATCCAGACAAAATAAACTGAAAAAAATGGCCAAAATTATCTGTACTCTCAAGAGAGTACATAGAGTACAGATGCTAAATAACAATAAAAAACCATCCAAAGAGCCTCCAAATTATTCCTAATGTAATGTCATAATCATAATCTCAAAGTAAAGAAACTAGAAAATTGAAGAATCATCTCAGACTGCAGAGAGTACGTAGAGCAAATGTAAAATAACACTAAAAAATAACCAATCACTCTCCAAATTGCTCCTAATGTAATGTAATGAACATATTTACTCCAAACATGCTAAAGAAATTAGAAAAAAGGCCCAAAATACTCTGTATTCTTAAGAGAGTACAGAGATTACAGATGCTAAATAACCAATACAAAAAAATCATCCAAAAATTCCAAATTCCAATGTAATGATCATATTTTTCCCATCCGCAAAATAAATCAAAAAATGGTAATTATAATACATTTCAAGAGAGAGTAGAGAGTATAGATGCTAAATAATACTAAAAAACCATCCAAAGAGCCTCCAAATTATTCCTAATGAAATGTAATAAACATAATCTCAACAACCGGGCCAAAAAAACTAAAAAAAAATGGCCAAAATTATCTGCACTCTCAAGAGAGTATAGATGCAAAATAACACTAAAAAAGTAACCAATCACCCTCCAAATTGCTTCTAATGTAATGTAATGAAATATATTTACTCCAAACAGGCCAAAGATACTAAAAAAAAGCCCAAAATACTCTGTATTCTCATGAGAGTACGGTAGGTTTATTTTTGGGGTGTGGGACACCACGCAGATCTTGGGGATACTTGAAGTGATTTTGCATGACGATATTAAGGAATGATGTACTATCTCAAAAGATAGAGATCACCACTCTATAATGGACCTAATCACCTAATAAGAACTCCTAAGGCATGATGGGTCTTCTTCGAATATACTGTGAGATTTTCCCTACTTTACATGGAAAAGTAAAGTGTGGTTTATTTTAAGATGGGTTTGAAAGCCTATGGAGGCAAGCTCCCATAGTTAATTATATCCTAAGAATGAGAATTCCTTAAGAATACTCATTAAAGTAGATAATTAGGGTCTCCAAAGATTTCAAGATTAAGACTATCAAAGCGATTGTCTATTTTAGAAAATCAAATGGGATATCAAGAGAAGACTTATTTTGGAATCCAAAGGGAGAGGTGCAGAAGCCTAGTGAGCATTTTAGTTAGCTTTTATATTTTGGAAATTGAAGAGAGTTGGATTATTTTGAGTACATTTTATTGGGATTGCTAAGGGCTTTATAATTCTACAACATAAGATTGTGAAAATGCATAAGAGGTGAGGCGCTATAGCCTACCTCGCATTCCTAAACTAAGGAGCCTTGGTACAAAACGGCGCACAACCTAAATCTAAGAAAATGGGTATATGGTTTACCTCAAGAGAGAATAAACCACCCATCACGGACTTATTATCGCCTCAAAGTGGCAACCAACTAACTCCATGCTTTAAGGTAAGTCTTACAAGATGGCTATTCATTTAGAAAGGAAACTAAGTCCTTAGACTCACCCAAGAGACTGCTACTACCATCCAAGAGAATCCATGATGCAATCTAATGCAAATTTTATCAAATTCGATTCTTTGACTTTTATTTTGACACGCTATGGGATTTTGTATGCCTAAATGCATGAGAATTTGATTATGGGCCAAATCAAGAGAGAAAGGGGTGTCTTCTACCAAAGGCTCTCATAGGTTAAGCCCTTATTCTCCGCAAGGATGGAAGCCCCTCTTAATAAGAAGAGTGAAAGAATATGACATGCATGATATTATACATTCATCCATCCAAGCTTATGGGATACTAAAAAGTTTTATTCTCTAGATTTAATTCTAGGCTTTTTATTTGGAGGTTATAAATTGTTTTAAAATTTTATTAATTAGGGGCGAAAAATTAATTTCATCCTAAGAGCCTACCGCATCAGGCCACATTCGGCATCAATGAAAGTATGAAAAGCATGATGTTCTAATGCCAATCTAACATCAAACAATTTTATAGACTAACGTAAAAGAATAAAAGGCCGATCGGTCGGGTTCCATACACCTACGAAGAAAAGAAAAGGTGGGTAGAGCTCTACCCTTATACAACCGGATTACAAAAATAATGTATATCTATGGGGTCTTCTTTTCTTCATTTCTTCATTCTCTTTCTTTTGATTTGATTACTCAAAGGCATCACAGGCACCCAGGACTAAGCCTTTTTTGCTCATCCTAATCCCCCATATCACTAATCCTAATTCCTAGTGCAAAATTACATCAAAAATAGGAAAAAGTAAATCTAGCTACACCTGTAAAACAAATGTTAGCTAAACACGCCCCAATTATATGAATAATTTGGACTTAGCACCCACATGGGTAACTAAGCCCACTTGTCTCATGGGTTACACTTAGGGGCAACACATCAAAATATTTATATTTTTTTATTATAACCCTTTAACTAGAAAATATGATTAGGCTAATATAACATCCATCTCTGAAACATACACCCAGCAGTCTAAAATATTACATCACAAATAAAACATAACATCATACATAAAACACCCTAACTTTGCACTAGAAGTAGTGATTTAGTATTCTAATGTGCGTGCTTAAGGCTTGTGTAGCAAGACTTTACTAGGCTTCTTTAGTTTAAGTTCCAATTTGAAGTTTGAATTTAAATTTTACCTTTGGGTGATCTCAATGTAAATGACTTAATGATTTGCTTTTCATTTTTATTTCAGTTTTATTTGGTTGAAATGATATTTAGGTTCTCAAGAACGAAGAGTAGGATGAATTCCATCGTAGAGACTCACTATTTACATCCTAATTCTAAGGAATCTAACTAAAGTCCTTAAGTATCTTGATTAGCATTGTGTAATTCATTTGATTTGATGATTTATTGACTTGATTTAGAATTTAGAATTCGAGTTTGTTTAAGTATTTGATTGATTGATTTTAGATTAGATGTTTTTAGTTTAATTGCATCTTGATAATTCAACATCCTTAATGTCTAATGGAGTTTAAGTTTGTTTAAGTTCATGTGTTTTTGGTTGATTAATTTTAGATTAGGTGTTTTGATTTAATTGAATCTTGATAATTCAATATCCTTTTACATATTTAATTCTTTTCTTTGATCATAGTTATGTGATTTAATTTTATGTTTATTTAATTCGATTGTGGTTCATTTATTTGTAGTTTGATCGGATTAGATTAATTAAAATTTTATTTTTTATTCTAATTGGGTTTGATTCTTTGTAATTGGGATTTTATTTTTAATCACATCCATTTGTCATGTTCATCAAAGTTTGGTTTGCATTTTATTTCGTATATTGGATAGTTAATTAGTTTATTTTATTTAAGTAGGTTGAATGAGATTTGATTTGATTCTATATTAAATTGATGAGAATCTTTCTTGATTTAACTTAATTTGATCCAATTTGATTTAATTAGCTTTATTGGTCTTATGGGTTTGCTTAGGTACAATGTGATTATGTGATTTGTTTAATTAATAAGTGTATTTATGTTAATTATAAAGGTTTGTTTAATTTTTTTAAATTTAGTTTCATATTTGTTTAGACGAATGATGTAATTAATGACTTAATGATTTAGGTTTAATTTATATTTTGATTAATATTTAATTGCATTTTGATTAATTAAGTTTAATGTGATTAATTTGATTAACTTAATTAGTTTTTTTAAGAGGTATGATTAAATTAAATAAAGATTTGTTTAACTTTTAATTTGATTTCATGTTTATTTGAGTTAAAGATATAATTGATGAATTAATGATTGAAGTTTAAATTAGGGTTTGATTATCATTTAATTGCATTTTTATGTTTGATTAAGCTTAAGTTTAATATGATTAATGTAATTTACCTAATTAATTTATTTAATATGTGTGATTAAATTAATTAGTAGATTAATTAAGTATTTAATTTGAATTAACTTTAATCTGATTTATAAAGTTAAATTTGGATTAATTTATTAAGTTTGCATTAATTAGATTTTTGATTAATTAAGTTTGATTAAAGGTCAATTAAAATTATTAGATTAATTAAAGGTTTGTTTGATTAGAGATTAATGACTTAATGATTTAGGTTTAATTTAAGTTTTGATTAGTGTTTAATTGCATCTTAATTATGTTTGATTAAGTTTAGGTTTCATATGATTAATTTAATTAACTTAATTAGTTTATTTAAGGGGTGTGATTATTTAATTATGGGTTTAATTTAAGCTTAATTTTAGAGTTAGCTTTAATGTGACTTATTTAAATTAATTTGATTAATTCAGATGATGGATTAATTTATTAAATTTTCATTAATTAAATATTTGACTAGTTGAGTTTGATTATTTATGATTAGGGTTTTACTTGATTTGATTTATTTATTATGTTTGTTTGATTTCATTAACATGTTCAATTTAGTTATAAGGTTGAAATATTCAATGGTTATTAGTTATCTCATTCCAAATGGATGTGACTTAATCATAGGTTAATTAAGTTTGCTTTAATTTTATTTAGTTTAATTATTAGTATCAAATTATTAAAGTTTTCTAAGTTTGTTGGATTTTGAGTTTGATTTAAGATTTAATCATTTAATTGAGTTTTATTAACTTAAATAGATTTAATCATATTTAATTTAATTTCCTTTAAAGATAATATTTTTCTGATTTAAAGTTTAATTAATGATTTAATGAATGCTATTCAATTTCTAATTTTGATTTAATATTTGAGTTATTTTAGATTATATTTTAATTAACTTTTAATTAAACTCTAATCTTAAGTGTTTATTTAGGTTTCTTAAGATTGAAGATCAAATCATTTTTCTTAAGAGTCCCGAATGTCAATTGAAGTGATTTAGGTCATCTTGAAGATTTTTGTAAATTTCTGAATTTTTATTTAATTTATTTTATTAAAATTGATAATCTGAATTTAAAAATTTAATTTTCCCAATCGAGAAGTTCTTTTAACTTGAAATTTTATTTTACATGTATTTTAACATTAATTTCAATATATGAAAATCTCAACTTAATCTGATTTATATTTTTGGCTTAATTAATGAAATATATTTTTCACTAAAACCTAAATTACGCTCACAATACTTAGTAAATTTTGAGTATTTTGGTTTTGTTGGATTTCACTCATATAGACAAATCCAACGAACCCTTGTTTGCAATTTTTGGTTAAGTATTTTATTTTCTATAAATTTTTGAATTTTTAGATGATTTTATTTATTATTATTATTATTTTTATTAAATATATATATACGCATTTGGCGAAAAACGATGACCAGCGCCTTTCTCGGGCGTCCGATTATCGGATGGTCAGATCGCGCCGCGATCCGAGGCTATCGCGCATCAGCGATCGGCCGTCCGTTAGCGAACCACGCAGCGTCGGGCTTGGTCATTTCGGCAATCGTTCGATCTCGCTCAAACTAGGATCATGCGATCGTCCGATCATCACGAACCACGACGGTCTAGATCATCACGCGCGATAAAGTCCCGGATCTCGATCCAAGTGGTCGATCCGTGAACGCGGGATGGACGGTGTGATCCTCCCGGTGAGATTTTTTTAGGGTATTTTGAAAAAATAAAAGTTTAAGCCAAAACTTGTCCAAATGGACCCATTTTCTCGCCGAAAAAATTTTTATTTCCTATTTGGGATGATTTAAAATAAAAATGCTGGATTTTCTAAAGGAAATTCCTAGAATCGCAGAAAATTTTATACAAAATATATCCTAAAATTCTACGGTTTGATGAAAGTTACCTCACGGATGATTTTTATTGAAGATGAGGGAGCTCCTATGTGTGTGAGGAAGCTTTAGAGTAATCGTTAGCCCTTGCTTCTCTTCGGAACGCCTCCTTCTCCGATGTTTACTGTCGCCTTGCCGGAAGAGCAAATTCTTGTATTATTTGAGCTCAAAGTGGCTAAACAAAGTGGGGATGGGTTACTTTTGGCTTTGGAGAGATTTGGGGGCTGAGTGATGATGGGAGCAAGAGAGCTCAAGTCTCATCTCCCCCTCCTTTTATAATGGATGAAAATACAAATTTTTTTGAATTATTTTGGCTCCAAATTGAATGTCATCTTGTTGGGGTGGTTGGGCTAGATCTAGATTGATTGAGGACTTTGGATTTTTGCTCCAAAGTCCTCTCTTGCTGTCATATGATGAGATTTATTTAATTGAAATATTGGGGCCATGTGATGGGGGGTTAAGTGCATGTGATGGGGGAATTAAATGAAGTTGGGTGGAATCCTATGTGGGGGAGGATTTATGAGGATTTAAATAGGTTGAGTTTATTTTCGGCTGACCCTAAATTGGTTTGTGTCGAGTTTGATCAGCCCCCAATGGGTTTTGGCTTGGTTTTGGTTTGGCCCAATTTGGGTCATATGGATCATTTATTTGACCCATTTGACAAGGCCAAATTAGCTTGGGAAATGAGTTGATTCATGTTCAATTAGCTAATTGAAGATGAATGTGGTCTTTGTTTTTAATTTGGATTTAATTTTGATTTAGGCTAAATTGACCCTTTAGGCCAATTTGGGCTAGGTTGGGTCAAGTTGATCGATTGGGCTCGATTGATCAAATTGAGTTCAATTATTGCTTTGGTCAAGTTCAATAATCAATTTGGAATGAGATTGAGCCATTGGTTGCAATCAATTTGGGTTAGATCATGATTTGACCCGATTTGGTTCTTTAGGCCAATTTGGATCAAATGGCCAATTGGGCTTGGTTTGGCCCAATTGATTGCAATTGATCATCCTAGGTGATCAAAATCATGGTGGAAGATTTTGGTGAGCTTGGTTCAATCCAATTTGGGTTGGATTATAAGTTGGCTCAAATGGGTCCTTTAGGTCACTTTAGGTCAAGTGCACCTAAGTGGGTCAATTAGTTTTTTGATTTGATTTGATGATTGTAGGTTTCATTTATATTTGGGTAGATAATTGAATAAATGATTGATTCAAGAGAAAATTCGTTGGTTTTGACTTGATCTGGATAGAATTTGGCTAAGTCCAAAGAATTGGCTTAAAGGTTTAAATTGAGTTTGGATTTAATTTTCAATATGGTTTTGGTCATTTAAATTTGGATTTCATTTATATTTGTGAATATAAATGAAGGAATAATTGATTTTTTGAAGAGATCAATTGAGTTTGATTTGATTTAAGGAAAGATTTGTCTAAACTTATGAATATGGTTCATATGGCTTGGGAAGGGTTTTAGGATTTGAATTTGATTTTGGGTTTCAATCATTTGGAGTCAAATTTTGAAATTAGATATGAATTTGAATTTGAATTTGAATTTGATTTGAGAATTGAGGCTGGGTTTGATTTGAGAAAGTGTATCTAGATTAGGTTTAGTATATGATAGATAATTTCCTTAAACCAGGCATAGCTAATCTTATGATTAACACTTCTAAATCTAGGCTTAAGTGTTCACCTAATCACTAGATGTGCCTTATGACTAAGAAAATCTTAGTGTCTAAAAGATTCCTAAGACTAAGAGGATGTTAAGAGCTCACTCCAAAAGTGAGGTCAACAAGTACATAGAGTACAGTTGCTAAATAACACTAAAAATATTCCCCTTCTGGATGGTGAGAAGAATAGAGAAAACCCTAAATTCATTAAAATTTGGAAATGCTGGTGTAAATATCTCATGTAGTCATCTACAATACCTCAATTTTTGATTCGCAAGATTCGCTAAATCACTGAGCGAAGGTCGGACGTGCGCCGATCGAGAGCGGGAGCTGAGCTGAGAAAAATCCTTCGTCGAAAGAAAGCCCTAAACTGTTCTGTGATGAGGAATGTCGAACGACACCCATCTCGTTTTTCTTCTCTCATTGTTTCAACGAGACGGGCCGGGTCGTGCCAGGGTAAGCGTAAATGGCGAATGCACCGTCCATTTACAGTGTCGTCTGTCCTGTTACAATACCGTTAAGCGCTCAAACAAGAAAAAAATGTTGGACACGTGTCGGCCAAGGAATGGAGTCCGCACGTAAAGCTACGTGCGGACTCCGGACGTAATATTTTCTCGCAGCAAGGATAGGATAAGGTATGCAATATAAGGTATGGGAGGTATGATGTGGCAGCTTGTTATTGGTTGAATAAGAGGTAGAGGTGTGGGAGTGGGTGGCTGCAAGTTTCAAGGCATTCACCGGATACGATTAAGGGATAATTAAATAAATTTATCTCAAAATATGTGTTAATTTGACAAAATTTTAATTGCATCAACTTTAGTCAAATTGGATATCTATTCTAGATAATTTCGACATTCCAGACGCAATGACGTAGTCTGTTTCATGAACGAAGGTCGTTTGAGCAACTTCGGCATCGAATTGGATCACTTTCAGTTCAAAAATGCGCATCATCGCTTTTGATCGTTTGACGTTCATGTAAACTCATCTGAATTAAGTGTGAATAGTCTCATTTGATAGGTTTCGACGTTTCAGAGCTAACAATGTGATCAATTTTGTGAACGAATGTCGTTTGGTTTGCGTCGGCGCCTCTTGACCTCGATATGCGTGTAAGTGCGTTGACGACTCGAATGCTTGATCAGTTGATCATCAAGTTGTGCAATATTTATATTCTGACCAGTTTCGACGTTATGAACGTAATGACAAAATTTGTTCATCGATCGGAGGTCATTTGAGTTGATTTTAGTGTCATATTGTGCATTTTAGCCTTGATTTGCGCGCTGTCACTTCAAATCATTCGACATTTATAGACTCGTCGGAATTGAGTGCGAACAGTCTCATTTGATAGTTTTGATGTTTTGAAGCTAACGCGTAATCATTTCATGAGCGAGTCGTTGGGACATCGTCGCGACTTCCGCTCCGATATGCGCGTCGACACATTGATAGCTCGAGCGCTTAATCGATTGCTCATTAGATTTTACAATATTTATATTCTGAGCAATTTCGACGTTCTGAAGTCGTTTCGACCATTTTCGATAACATCCAGTGCGTTTTGAGCCCCGATTTGTGCATTGTCACTTCCGAAGTCTATCGAATTCGACTTGTGAGGTTGACTTGACTTATGACATATATATGAAGGTCAACAATGATACACTACATTATGAGTATTTTTTATAATTATTAAATTCGCGAATATCAATATATAAGAGGATTCTTATAAAACTTACAATAAGAAACTAATAAATTCTATGGTTAAAGTCATCTAGTTTTTTATTTTTTTTCAATAAAATCTAAATTCTGTATCCATATTTCTTCAAAGCATCATATGTCTTCGTGGCCAAGACACTGATGAGGGAGAGAAGTAGAGAAAGATAGAGAGAAGATGGACAGCTCAGGTTTAAAGGCCCCGGAGTCATTTTTAAGGGGAGAGCAAATTAAAAAATATATTCAACACGAGGTAGACTATGATATCTTGATGGTACAATATTAACATTAAAAAAAATTTATTTTTAGTCATATTTTGTGATTACCCTATAAATATTATTATTTCTACAAACACACTATACGCGATAGAATATAACATCTGATATGTTGAGACACTATACTTAGCAGCACTTGTTTATGAATTGTTGCATAGAACTTTACTCAAATACAATAAATTTTACTATATATGATATGGTGATAGATTGGCATTGGATACAGTTATATATAAATTATTATTTTATTATATTTGCCCAAAAATGAAGAATTAGAAAGTTTAAAATTGATTAGATGGAGCATTTTTTTCTTTTAAATTGTTGATTGAAAGTGGGCATATTTTATATAATGTAATTTAAGAGTAAGTGATGGAGCTAAATAAGGAGAGCTCTTTGTCCAGCAATTGGGTCAATTATGTAAGGCATTTGCATATGAAATGTTTATATATATTAATTCCTTCAATTATTATCAATATTCCAATGAATAAGATAGGTCATAATTACTTACTAAAATTGCAGTGAACTGCTAGCTGACATTTCCTTATAATTACTCCTGTTTAAATGCTCTTCTTCACTTGCTGAAAATGTTGTTTCCATTATTGCATAACTATTCTTTCTTTTTCTGAATTAATGGAAAAGATATTATGTATTCAAGAAGTTAATACGAAAGGATTATATATTTTATGTCAATATGCTTATTCATGCTGATGCGAACTTCTCATATATATTAACCTATGTATCCATTAGTACAGAGAAGGAAGAGTATTAATAATATAACAGCGCCAGCATTTACAGTAAGTAATGAAGAGTATTTCCATTGGATTAAGGAAACAACATACAGCAATTTCAGTAAGTAATAAGGTAGAATATTCTTAGGAATACTGATAATAATTGTGGGAATTAATATAAAGATTTTGTATATAATTGACACAATTTCTGAATTTAAGATTTTTTTCCTTATTGGGAGTTTGAGTGATGATGATTAGGGGATGTTTATTGATATGACACTTAAAATACTATTAATCGAAGCACGAATCTTGATGTTAAAAGCAAGCAAGTTGGCGGTGAGATCAAGCTCTTAAAATATCCTTGGAACCTTTGGGATATCAGTTAAATCCCTCCCTAAATAGCTCTCAAATATGAAGTGTTTATAGTCAAATCGAGCATCTCGACGAGCCTATTCCAACAAGCCAAAGATCTTACAATTCGACTTCAGCATTCAAATGCACAAAATACATCATATGATCAAGGGATCATTTTGAGTCGTCAGATGAAGTGGAGTGTGCGGGTTTTGCATGTATTCTGAGAGCACTCCTCCAATCTATAAATAGCCTCATTTCTCATATGAGGAGTGAAGGAGGAGGCAAGCAAGAGAGAGAAAGCTCTAAAGATCCTCAAACAATCGTCGCCACTTACGGTCGTCAACCACGCGCGCCGCCATCGCCGTGATCCGCCGTCGACCATTGTTGCCGGTCATCATCACCGGCCACTATCGTCGGTCATCAGCATCAACATCGTCTTCAACATCGTCGTCAACTTCGTCGTCAACATCATCGTCAACTTCGTCGTCAACATCGTTGTCAACATCGTCGTCAACATCATTGTCAACATTGTCTATTACTAGCAACTGTTGTCCATTTCTCAAATACAATTCTATAATCCGGAAGAGATCTTGTACTCGGATACATAGTGGAAGCTTTTCGGCTAGGCCTGATTTTTCCTCTTTTGAGGTTTTCCGTAAAATTTGAGTTTTATTGTTCACTCTTTAAATATTGTGTTTTCAAAGAAGCTAAAGTAAACTTTACTCTAGGTTTTAGCATAGCGGTTTGGCGCCGTGACAACTTCAATCACAATTCCTGTGAACACCCTCGTTATGGCTAATAGGCGCAACACTCGTAACAACGGAGCCTCCCGCTCCAACTCCCGTCACTCTCGAAACCAATCCTTGAACCAAGGATGCCAACCTTCTGCCTCACTTCCCCCTGATAGGCGTGACCCGTGAAGGCGCGGCAGAAATCTCTTTAGAAGATCGTGTGCGTCGAATGAAAAAGTCTCAAAATGAGATGATCCGACTTTTGCAAGGAACACAACAGCCACTACTGCGGAAAACACATCTCCCCCAAGATCGATCGTTAGCCGAGGGAGGTCAAAATGCTAATCTCCTTGACGCTGAACCTCATCCGTAGAGACGTGATCGATCTCCTTGACAGCTAGTTACTCATCCATCACGTGCACTCAACCGCTAATCCACCTTAATGCGGCTTGACACATTCGTCTGTTGACCCCACTGTCATGTTATATGCGAATTATGACGCTTAATGCAAGACAAATTTCACCTTCAAGACAGAAATCATCTTCGCCCTCACCGCGGCTATGAGGAATCCTCACCTTTAGCTGAAGCTATTCTTCAACATCCTATTCCTGTAGGTTTCAAGCTTCTAAGCATTGATTCCTATGATGGGGCAACTGACCCATATGAACACATCGACTATTACAGGACCATCATGCATATCCAGCGAGCTCACCTGCTTTATCAAGTCTTCCCGTTACCCTCAAGGGCAAGCTCGCACTTGGTTCTACTCCCTTCCAAGGGGATTCATCCGTACCTTTGACGAACTCACCAAGATTTTTGTGGAACAGTCATTGCAAACAAGAGGATCATTAAAGATTCCTCCCATCTCTCCGGCATTCGTTAGAATGAGGGTGAATCACTTAAGGAATACTTCCAGAGGTTCTCCTTAGAAGCTCGCCAAATACAGTAGACCACGATTAAAGAAATTTTCCTTGGAGGACTCGTGAGCCTTTTACTCGTCACTAATGAACACGGTCCGTATGTGACTTGGTTCATCGTGTGGAAGCACAAATCTCTGTGATGAGGCTAATGCCCCATCGCAAACAATTTGAGCAATCCACAGGAAAACGTAAGAGTGCTCTAGGAAACACAAATCAACAATCCCATCAGAAGAAGCAACAAGGCAGTAGTGATTTCCCCCCATGGCCCTTACATCAACGATTGGAATACACCCCACTGAACACATCTCGTGTCAACGTCTTGATGGTCATTCTAGATGAAGAGACCATTAAGTGGCCACATCCAATCAACTTGATCGGGAGCAATTGTCACTTCCATCAAGTCATGGACATACTACGAGCGTGTAAACAACTTAAAGAAGAGAGAGATTATTCAACATGGATATTTACGTCAATTTGTGCAAAATCAAACTCAAACAAACATAGCTCCAAGCGGGGGCAGCAGGGATAATCATCAAACAACATAATGAAATAGTTGTAGAAATTGAAACGATTACAAGTGGGCCACTACTATCTAATCAAGTCTTCATCACCGCCTTTGAAGAGCCAGAGTTAAAATAAGCTTGTATTAATCATCCCATCACTTTTAATAACTCAGACTTGGAAGGAGTCCAAGTTCCACATCTAGATCCTCTTGTCATCGGTCAGGATTGGTGATCTGTTATGTTGTTAAGATTATGATTGATAATGGGAGTTCGTTGATGTTATTTTACTCCAAATTTTTTTAGCATGGTTTGGTTGGGAAAAACTTCACCGCGGGACCATTATATGGGTTTGATAATGCCATGCGTGTGGAGGGGACAATCACCCTTCCGTTGTTCTCGAGAATTTCCTCAACAAGTCACTCACAGTTCAATTCATAGTGGGTCAAATTGTACAATGTTATATTTAGAAGACCCTCCAATCAATCTTGGTCTTTGTCACTTTGATATCTCATCTTAAGATAAAATTTCAAACTCCCATTGGGTTTGGAGTGGTCTGTTGAAATCAACAAATAGCACAATCATGCTACCTCAAACAAGCTCAACCACGCCCTTCGGTGACCTTCAACATCGAGAATTTTAATCTTCAAGATAAAGAAGTACCTCAGAGGGTTTTGCATGTAAAAGACCTACTCCGCACTTTGCTATTAGATGACCAACCGTCAAGCTATAACTAAAGATCCAGAGGAAAAAAAAATCATCATCCCTAGAACTTGGAACATGGAGGGTCTCTAAAAAGTGTTATATGTAATCCTTGGTGTATAAATATTATAGTCCTTAATTTATCTCGTTTATCTTTTCTTCTCACCTCTTGTCTTTTGTTAACTTTCTCTAAAAATATATCTCGTCCCTTTTGTTAAGTTATCTTGTGACAATATTGTATCACCAACATTATCAAAGTAATGAGTTTATGGTTTTCTCTTATAAGCTTGTTTCTTCTTCATTTAATCCTCCCACTTGAGAAATATACAACTCACATTGTATCTCAATCTCAATCAGGCATGATCAATCCCAAGGGGACTTGATCGGACCTCTTCCATCTGGTAGAAGTCATGTAACACTTTGGGCATACACAGGATAGGTCAAAAGGTCACTTGGTGGACATCCATGATCTCTTCCATACAGGTTAACGTCCTTCGAGCCACACACAACCTGGATCAAAAGGTCCTTGGTGGACATCCCAGATCTCTTCCATAGTTAACGCCATCGAGTCACACTCGACAAACAATCTGATAAGTCAAAATCTCGGATTCAATTCGATTTCTTCCATAGTGTTAACGCCATCAAGTCACACTCGACAAACAACCTCGGTCAAAATCCTCGCCGATTCAATTCAACCTCTTCCAGTTAACGCCATCAAGTCACACTCAAACAACCTGATAAGTCAAAATCTGATTCACCTCCTCTTCCATACAGTTAACGCCATCGAGTCACACTCGATAAACAACCTTGGATAGGCCAAAATCACCACCGCCAGGCTACGCCATCGGGCATTGATCATCATAGACGCCCGACTGCTGACACAGCATATTGCTTGAATTACTCCGGCCGCTAACAACCACTCCGGCCACTGCTGACATCGCCGGCGGCTATCGCGACAATTATCGCTGAATTCCGCAATCGGTTACCACTATCGTTGCATCCTCATTACTACTGGCGCTATTGCCATCGTTGACTACTGCTGCCAGCCGCTGATAACCTCTGCTTTGCCGCTATACTATAGTTGGTTACTCACTGCGCTACCACGTTGCTCATCGCCAACCATCGCCGGCATTCCTCCGGCCACCACCATCGTTGGTTATCTCCACCACTCAGTCATCGCCGACCAATGTCGTTGGCCACCATTATCGAGCATCTTCACAACCCGCCTCTCCGGATCGCCCAACCCGGCCGGTATGACAGTGGCCATAACGCCTCTTTCGAGGGAAAATGGAGCTCGCCAGATGAACTACGGGTCTTGATCGCCAAACCCGGTCCGACGGCGGGCCACGCTCTTTCGAGGGAAAATCGAGCCTCACCGTATGAACAAGGGTCTTGATCGCCTCCAAACCGGTCGGCTGGGCAACGCTTTTCGAGGGAAAACGAGCCTCAGATGAACTACGGGTCTTGATCGCCTCCAAACCGGTCGGTCGGCGATAATGCCTCCTTCGAGGAAAATTGAGCCAGATGAACTACGAGCCTTGATCATCCAAACGACCTTCTCTCAAGGAGAGGTGCCTTCTCCTCCCTGGGATTTTATAGACTTCTAAAAGGGTAAAATCGCCAAAATCGAAACGCCGAAACCATCAAAACCATCATTCGGTGGGCCGACCGCTCACGGCGCTTCCCACGGCCAGAATCGGCCCGGTCATAACTGGCCCTCCGCGCTCAAGACGATCGGAGCGATCCGCCCAACGCGGCCATGGCGCTAACCGCCGGCCACGCTACTCACACCGCCACCATCCAGCGCCGAATTCGCTGACTCCGACCCGCTTCCTCCTGCCAGCATGACTCCACCGCTCAGGATGAATCGCGATTCAAGATCCGCCGTTTCAGCGATTGCATTCCGCTAACTGCCGACCATCGCCGGACCGCCAGCCCTGCTGGCCGCCTTTACGCTGACCCGCTACAATCATTCGCCTACAAGATGACCCTCATGTCGCCCATGACGGTTCACAAGGCTAAGCGCATCAGCGGGCGCCAGCTGAAGCTCTGCTCGCACTGGATGGGTCCAGAACCTCAAAATTCGCACTCACATACCTACGCGTATTTCAGGCTTGCATCAACTTCCAGTCAATTCTTCTCTGAAGATCTGTCACAAAATGTGTAGTTAATGGACCCTCAAATTTCATTGAAGAATTTGCTATTTTCAAGTATTTGACATATATTTTTGAATGATTGAGATAATGTCATCCAAAAATTGGGACCCAACTGATATGACACTTAAAATATTATTAATAGAAGCATGAATCTTGATGTTAAAAGCAAGCTGACCCGAAGTTGAAACTGGTCGAGATCAAGTTCTTAAAATATCCTTGGAAACTTTGGGATATCAATTAAATAACTAAATAGCTCTCAAATATGAAGTGTTTATAGTCAAATCGAGCGCCTGACGAGCCGTTCCAACAAGCCAAAGATCTTACATTCGACTTCATTTGAGCATTCAAATGCACAAAATACATCATATGATCAAGGGATCATTTTGAGTCCATCTGAAGTGGAGTGGTACGGGTTTTGTATTTAAAGACGCCACTCCTCCACTATAAATTCCTCATTCCTCATATGAGGGGAGGCCAAATGAAGGAGAAGGAGGCAAGCAAGAGAGAGGAGAGAGCTCTAAAGATCCTCCAGCACAATCGTCGCATTCGACGGTCCAACCACCACCGCCACCATCACCGCCACCCGATCCTCACCGTCGTCGACCATTGTTGCCATCATCACCGACCACTATCGTCGGGTCATCACAACATCGTCGCCAACATCGTCACATGTTTATTACTGCAAGTCATTCATTTCATACACTCAGTAATCCAGATCGGGAAGATCTTGTACTCAAATGATACATACAGTTTTTACCAGTGGTGGTTTTCCCTCTTTTGAGTTTTTCACATAAAATTGAGTTTTATTGTTTCACTCTTTAAATACCTATGTGTGTCTTTGGACTCAAAGAAGTGTAAACTTTTACTCTACCGCAACTGGTTTTCTAGCACACAACAGTTATAAGAGCCTAATTGGGATTAATTCTGATTAATTTATTTTTTTATTTTTAGTTTTATGTCATTTTTAAAAATATATTAATTTAGTGTTAAGTATTTTTTATTTTTTATTTTTTACTTTTAAAATAAATCATATTACTTTTAAAAGTACTCAAAATTTTGTTTTGAATTCAAGATCTTGTACATATATTATGTGTATAAGTTTATAATTAAATTATGCATAACACTGGTGCTTCTTTTCCTTAATATGAAAGAGAAGAAGGAAAATTAAATTATACTTTAGACTCCCTATCTATTTAAACTCCTTTTCTCTATCTTCCTCAAGCTTCTTTATCAAATCTAACAGCTCACCTCGATTGATCGTGGCTCCAACTCTGTTTCCTATAAGTTTTTCATGAAATTAAGTCCATGGCGGAGGAAGAAGACAGCTTGGTTTTGCCTCCTGGGTTCAGGTTTCACCCCACAGATGAGGAGATAATAACGCACTATCTCTCTCCTAAGGTTCTCAATCATGGCTTCAGCGCAAGAGCCATGGGTGAGGTTGATTTGAACAAGTGCGAGCCTTGGGATCTTCCAAGTAATATATATTTATATGTTTTTATATGCTTCTCTTCTTTCTCGATTAAATTTTCTAAATCGGTTGAGACTGCTTTGTTACTGATATTGATTTCATGTGTAATTATGCAGGCAAAGCAAAGATGAAGGGGGAGAAAGAGTGGTATTTCTTCTGTCAGAAAGATCGGAAGTATCCCACAGGGATGAGAACGAATAGGGCGACAGAGTCAGGATATTCGAAGGCTACGGGTAAAGATAAGGAGATTTACAGAGGAAGGGGAGTCCTCGTCAGGATGAAAAAGACTCTTGTTTTTTACAGAGGGAGAGCTCCCAAAGGAGAGAAGACGAATTGGGTCATGCATGAGTATAGACTCGAAGGCAAAGTCTCTCTCTCCAATCTCCCAAAGTCGGCAAAGGTGTTAATTAGTTGCTTGCACTCCCCTTCCTAGAAAAGTTTTAATCTGAGACGTATGAGATAAAGGCAAAACTTCTAAATTTTACATAACTGCTAGCAAATTTATGATACAGATTTTTATTCATAAAATTAAAAATTTTAATTTAATCCAAAATTAAGGGTAAAGGCCACACTTTGATTCCACCTTTGGAAAGGAAAAAAAGTTATACGTACAGTGAAAGCAGCTTCGATTATTGGCAATTTTTTTAAAATAGGTATGGTTAAAACCGAAATTAGCTAATTGAGTATTGATAAAAAAAAATTTAAGAATAGCGTCGCCTACCATCGGGCGCGATTACACGCCCACGTCGGAGACGACGGCGTATGGCGCTTTATCGCGGAAAGAGAGCTACCGCCGCCCAAGGATTGAGCAGCTACGCCTACCATCGCCACCGGAGCGGATATGGGAACCGCCTACTAATTGGGCGACCTAATACGACAGGCCGGATCGTCTCCGATCGGCTCCTAGCCTCGGTTTTCTCGATATGAGTTACTGGATTGCCCAGCTCTTCCATCGCTCATGGATGCAACCTTCATCAACCCCGGCAACGGCGATCACAGCTTACACTTTAAACCAGTACCGGTAACCTCGAGTTCGACCTCCTTCCCTTCCTATTCCTTCCCCTCCACAACTGGTGGCGGCGTTGAAAACGTCGATGGCTGGCTCTACTCGAGCAAGAATCAATACCTGATGAATGATCCTTCTTCGAGCTCAAGCTACTTGCAGCAGATTCATGGCGCGCATGATCAAAATCCATACTTTTCCATATTCGGAGATATGGGAGACTATTTAGACCAAGTGCCACAAATTATGATTCAATCGTCGCCGCCTGCGATTCGTAGGCATTGCAAGGTCGAGCAGTTCTCAAACCAGTCGATGCTGAGCCACGACACTGGCCTCAGCACCGAGATCTCATCCTCCGTAACGAAGCATGATGCTTTATATGACCAA